>JAVJAQ010004907.1:0-10643 GCA_032362365.1 Zygogramma bicolorata | reverse complement strand
CCAACTTCATTTAAGCCAAATGCTAAAACTCAGATGAGTACCAGCCTAGTCTATCGCCCTTTGCTAATTTCAGTTAACTTAAAAATATATTTTCACAAGTAAAAAGACGCAATTTTGAAGAAATTTCTATATAGGTATATCTACTACTTATATTTCATTGAATAAAAAAAAATTACCAACTTTATTTACATCAAATGCTAAAACTCAGATGGGTACCAGCCCAGTCTATCGCCCTTTGGTAATTTTAGTTAACTTAAGGTGGTTAAAATATATTTTTACAAGTAACATGACCCAGTTTCCAAAAATAGTACATTGTTTACCGGGTTGGAAAAGCTTAACATTCCTGGGCGCCTCGACTTAGCAACACAGAGTCCAGGAATGTGGCTTTTCCTACGAGGTAAACATACTATTTTTCCGCAAATCGTTTAAAATTCGACAGATATTGATTGATTTAAAAAAAAACGCGATAATTTTATTCCCAAATAAATGGTGCTTTGAAATTCCTAATAAAATTACTTGGGTTACTATGGAAACGTATTGAGGTTGAATTGTCAAAATTGACGCTTATAAATTTAATTGCTGGTGTTCTCGAAAGTAAAATGATAAGTGATGATGAAATTTCCATTCCTGGGACTCCTCCAGAGCTGGTTGAGGCAGTGAATACTGCTTCATTAGAATTATTGCCAAAGAAATCAAGAGAAAAGTACGAAAATGCATACAGACGTTTTATTGATTATCGCATGAGTAAAAATACGAGTTCTTTCTCAGAAAATGTTGTAATGGCATACTTCCTAGACCTTTGTTTAAAGATGAAATCTTCAACATTATGGGCCAATTATTCAATGCTGAAGTCAACCCTTGCAATTGAACACAATGTAGATATATCTACATACTCAAAACTTCGTTCTTTATTGAAACGGCAAGCTCAAGGTTATAGGGCAAAGAAATCTAAGATTTTAACGAAGGAAGGAATTGAAAAATTTATCCAGGAAGCTCCAGATAAAGAATATTTAATGATTAAGGTAATTTACAAGGTTTCAATTTCTATTTAGATTATACCTTTATTTATTTTTTAGGTGGCTGTAATATTTGGTATTTCTGGTGCCTGTAGAATGGATGAGTTAGTCCGAATGACTGTACACGATATAGAAGACCTAGAATCTAAGCTTTTAATCAGCATACCTGATTCGAAAACCAACAAACCAAGATCATTTGTAATTAATCAGATCTACTTGAATGTTTATCGAAAGTATGTTTCGTTAAGACCAGAAAATATGAACAGTGACCGATTTTTCTTTAAATATCAAAGCGGAAAGGGTTGTAGACAAGTGGTAGGAATTCATCAATTTAGAAAAATGCCCAAAATAGTTGCTACTTATTTGAACTTGGTAAATCCGACAGAATATACTGGTCACTGCTTTCGTCGGTCTTCTGCAACAATATTGGTTGACTCTGGTGCCGACATAACTAGTTTAAAGAGGCATGGCGGATGGAAGTCATCAAACGTTGCTGAAGGATATATCGAGGAATCGCTTAACAATAAGGTTGAGGTGGCAAATAAAATTTTCACAGTACAAAATATTCAACAAATTAACCCTACCACCCCGCATGTTGTCCAAAATGTTTCTCATAGTTCTAACAGTGTTCCTGCAATGTTCAATAATTGTACTAACTGTCAAATTACTGTAAATATAACAAATTGATCTTAAAAATGTATACAGCAATGACTTGATGTTTCCAAAATATAAATTAATTCCTTATAAGCAATGTGTTTTCAATCATTTATGTAGAACACTAACAACTGTACGGAAATATCATTTCCTTACAGTAAGGAAGTCCTGACTTTTTCTTCAAGAAATTTTGACAGGAATGTCAAAATTTCCTAGCGATTTGCGGAAAATAACTATGTAGGTATATCTAGTATATTTCGTTGAATAAAAAAAGTAAACAACTTCAGTTACTTTTTTTTTTTTTGGACTGAGGTGGCCTTTACTTGTTGGAAATCCATAGTTATTACGCTATAAGGTAGACACGATTAAATTTTGTGGAAATTTAATCGTGTCTACCTTATAGCGTAATAACTTCAGTTACACCAAAAGCTTACATCAGATGGGTACCAGCCCAGTCTATCGCCCTTTGGCAAACTGTGAAAACATTGGTCCAAATAACATGTAACTGCCGCCCGGTCTACCAAGAAAGTTTGGTGCAGATGTCAGGTGAATATGGACTTTTGGCTGAAAGAGATTTGAACAAAATTGTTTCAAAATATCACATATATGTCTCAAAATACAGATATCTAATCAATTCCTCACCTTCCTATTCACTTTTGGGAAGAAAGGATGGTTAGAATTCAAGCAACAATCAAATAGTACTATGTTTGCACATCCTACGTTTTTGAAATATAAATTGTTGATGCATAGTAATTGAACAAATTTGTGTTTTCTGTTCACTGAAAGTTTATAGCGAATGATAAACAATAGTAATAATTCTCATAAAAATTTTTCATAATTCACAAGTATATCTACGTTATTCAAGGGTTGTAGATCATATATTTATTTTTTGAACAGTAAAAAATTTCCGCTCAAATATCGTGGCGCTTCAATAAAATTTCCGGATTTTTCTTCAGTTGTCAAGATAACTAGTCAAAATTGAGGAATCTCATTGGTTGAAAAGTAGAGGTTGAAATTTTCACTTGTAAAACCACTAGTGCTTGAATTATTTCCGGAAATTTTTTCGAGCTCACGAATATTTTCAAAATTGAAATGATTTTCTTAAAATATTCGTGAGCAAGAAAAAAATCACAAGGATAATTCATGTACGCATGATATTCGGTGAAAAATTTCACACCATTATTGAACTTCAACGAATTATTTGAAATTCAAGTTCTAACGTTTCAAAGTTCGTTGGGATAGGCTCTGGAATACATCACAGATTGAAAAATTGAATCGAAATTGCCTTGTTCTGTCCCAATTAATTTAGGTTATTGTGTGAGCTTCAACAAAATGAATCGATTCGGTCAAGAAACTACCGTGTCAGTGACTCGTGACTAAAGATGTGGATTAATTATTATTGTATTTTAACTAGTCTGCTAAATTGTTCTAGTGCCCTTCATGAACGTTTCGTTTACCTCTGCTCAAAGTGGGTAAGTGACCTGTTATGTCAAACAAAATATTCTCTGCTTATGTCAGAGAATTTCCGCTATAATTCGCTGCCCATATGATTACGCAAAACAAAATATTCATAGTACTGGTCGAAAACTGTTGGTGGGAAGTTTTCGGTTGTAATTGCACGAGTGCATAAAAATTACCGATAATTGTGCAAGAAAGCGTGATATCCAAAAATTGCAAGAGTTTATTTTCATATTTTGGCGAAATATGAGTCCGAAGGACGAGGGCTCTTATACAAAATATGAAAATAACCGAATGCAATTTGTATAAGATATCACGCTTGAATGCAAAATTATCTGGTCATTTTTATGCACGAATGTAATTCATTGGAATATTTCAGGAATAACGAAATTCTCAAGGAAATGTTATTTTTTGTTCATTTATAGTTTCCTCTATAGATTGTATGGAGTACTCACCTAAACGCGAAATGTTTTTCTATTTTTGAAGTCTATCTGACAATTATTCGTGTTGTTTACTGACGTCTAGCGATACGGTTTCAAATGTGTTGTTATGGTGACTTGATACAATGCAATTACCGCTGTAAGTTTTCGATAATTGCATTGCTCTTATGGGACATTTTATATATGAGGGAAATATTCTCCAAAACATTTTTTAACTACGTATGTCATACGTCAAGGCCCCGATGGACGAGCCGACGAAACGAATCCGATGAGATTTCCTGCCGTTAAGAAGGAACGTGTTTAACGATACCGTTTTCCGGAGCTGTGAAAACGCCCGCCGGATTAGGATTTCTGCTGCTTAGCGGCGTTATTGGGTTATCCTCGGTAATGAGAGTCGCCGAAGTCATTTATTTTTTACGTCCTGCAGAATGAGTGTCTGTTACTTTTTGACGGATTCTCCGCGTTGGGATTGGGATTTTATCTGCGAAGTTCGGAAATGTTATACAGACATTAAAATTTTTGCGAAGCGATTAGGTATAACTGTCTGATTTTTCGACTCGCGTCTACCACAGATAGTGAGTGACAGTATCAGGAATTTTTTGCAGATTTTTTTTTGTCCCAAACTGCCTCCTGAATTGTGTGCTACGTTGAAGAGTTTTTAGTCTGATAGGCCTCTCTACGTGGTTGTTGATGGAATATCGTCTGATGAGTCTCTAAATAAATGTAGGTGTTCCCCAGAATTGAGTTCTGTCGCCCACTTCATTTCTAATTCATAATTTGCTGGAGATAACATCTTGTTCAGTGCATAGTTCTGTGGACAATGGTACTCTCCATACTAGCTTCTCTTCCAGAGCCCCTATATCAGCACAGGAAACAAAAATTCGGAGAGGCATTGGAGTTGATAGTATCAACCGAGGTATCAACGATGACCTGGCGAAAATGATAGAATGCCGTAACATCAACCTGGTGGAGTTCCATTTGATGAAACCCAGGAATTCCTCTACTCAAAAAATTACAATCCATCTTCATCTCATATTCAGATGTCAGGAGTAACTATTTCTACAAAGTCAACTATATTTATGCTAAGAATTACGATCAGCAAAAATTTTTCATGGGAAAACCATCGCTCGCTAAGGGGGAAAAACTTCACTTCTTGTCAGCTCCTCATGATTTACAAGGCACAGATATGGCCTGTCTAAGAATATAATTCTCGTGTATGGAGTTCAGCACCTGAACATTCATTGAAACTACTTGATTCTATTCAGAGAGAAGCAATCCGTTCTGTTGGTGATTCTTCGCTCACGGACTCGCTCACTTCCTTATCTGTCTTAGATATTTTCACGGTCGGTATTCTTCTGAACTGTCGTCTATCGTTCCACCCTTGCCGGTATCAACACGGGACGATTGCGGGATTCCTACACTCTCGTTGTGAGCGTGGAGACCTGTCAAACCTCTACTACTCAGGAATCTCCTTCGGGTAAAACATCTGAACATTGGGACTCCTTACCGAGGAAAGTTTTTTCTGAAGCTATATGTTAAATCGTATCACCTGTTTTTTTTTATTCACGCTGTGTTCTTCAAACAGTATAGGGCTTGTGAAGAAAAAGCTGATGTATGATTGTCTAATGTTTTACTTCGCGTATACCACAGATAGTGAGCGACAGCGTCGGAATTTTTTTGCAGATCATTCTTTTCTTCGCTAACCTACACCTTAAAAACAGGGATTTTTCAAAAACCTGGAATCCATGGCAGAAATGGCAACCCAAGATAGTCATTCAATCAAACAATCGAACACCCCTACTATCTTCCAAACGAAGAGGCTGATAGAAATCTCCCTAGAGAAGTACGCAGAATGTCATGCATTCCCAGTATATACAATATTTGCTTCATGACTTCAACGATAGACAAGATGCAGGAGAAGTAGTTTATGGGTAGGACTATCGATAGAGAGGCTGTGTTGGTGTGGTTTGATGATATGGAATATGCATGATTTATTTTTATTTCTTGAATTCATTGTCTGCATCTTCATTACGTAAAGAAAAATAATAATAGACAAATATACAAATTATTCTTGGAAGTGAAATATATATGTGAATGGATTTGAGCCGTTTAAACACAACCTGTAGCGCGAGCTTGAAAAGGGCATCACATCACATGTCCCGTGTTTCTGTTCTGATTGCTATCATGGAAAAAGCTAACAAACCGTCTTGAAAGTATTGTACTGTAACGAAGTGCAAAAACGCTATTAGAATATGCACTCGATGTAGTGTTTTTGTTTGGTACTCCAAACGATGCGAACGTACCAAAAGATTGGTGTAAGGTATTTAATTGTTTTTATATTGTTGTGCAAACCATTTTGATGCGAGGGTGCAACATTTATATACAACGTGTGATTCAGTTAGAAGTACGTTTTGCATTAGTTATTCAGCAGCAGCAAATTAGGTTTGGAAGTACCCTAACCTATATCGATTTTCAATATACATCAAATATTACATATATAAAGTAAAAACACTCGTGTGAACCTCAATAATATGATATTATATATATACATTATTATGATATAGATATAAAATATGAATTCTGGTGCAAGTTATGTATATGTTATGTTTTGGAATATTATGAACTGTTGTTTGTATTTATTTTTATTTCATATAGAGGTTCACCTATATCGATTTTCAATATACATCAAACACTACATATTATATGAAGTAAAACACTTGTGTGAACCTCAATAGTATGATATTATGTATACATTATTATGATATAGATATGAAATATGAATTCTGGTGCAAGTTATGTACCTATATGTTTTGTTTTGGAATATTACGAACTGTTGTTTGCATTTATTTTTATTCCATACACAGGTATTATCGATTTTTAATATACATCAGACACTAAATATATGAAGTAAAAACACTTGTGTGAACCTCAATAATATGATATTATATATATATATATATATATATATATATATATATATATATATATATATACATTATAATTTAGATATAAAATTTGAATTCTGGTGCAAGAAATGTATATGTTATGTTTTGGAATATTATGAACTGTTGTTTGCATTTATTTTTATTTCATATAGAGGTTCACCTATATCGATTTTTAATATACATCAAACACTGCATATATAAAGTAAAAACACTTGTGTGAACCTCAATAATATGATATTATGTATACATCATTATGATATAGTTGTAAAATATGAATTCTGGTGCAAGTTATGTATATGTTATGTTTTGGAATATTATGAACTGTTGTTTGCATTCATTTTCATTTCATATTCAGGTTCACAAGGAGAAGGAAGTCCTCTAATGTTTAAAGAAAACCTCTCGAATGAAGGGACGAGAGATACGAATTAACATTAACTTTGAATTTTTGAAGTTTATGATCCTTACGAAAAGCCTTCCTCGGTAAGGAGTTCCGAAGTTCAGTTGATCTATAGAAAAAAGAACTCTGGGCAAGAGAGGTTCAATGGGTCTCCAAGCTCAGAAGAGAGGGGTGAGAATTCTGCACTCGTAGGGGTCATCCGTGTTGATACCGACCGTGGAAATTTCTATAGAAGAGAGGCGAAACAAATATGTTTCAGTTCTCAAAACTCATCACAAATCTCTGTTTATATGGAAATTCCATGGAAACTGTATCAAAATTATGAACTTTGACCTAGCATTATGTCATTTGAGAGAGGTAGAATCATTGAGATGGCATATATCCCCAGACATCATGATGAATGTAGATTCCTTCAATTTTCTTTCCCTGGCATTGGTCTCTCTTGCCCATAGATTAAAGGAAACAGGAGATAGAACATGGTCAACTGCGCACTCTGCCAATTTCCCCTGATATTCCCACTCCTAAGGTCCGCCAATCGAATCGTATATCCCCACCAACGTACCGATTTGAAGGGTGTGCACGCTTGTCAAAGTTTGTTATTAAGTGTCAATGTCATGTGTTTCGTAAACTTTTTCGGTAAAAAATGTCACGGTTTGTTGTGAAGCGATGCAGATACTACTTCAATTCAAATTATAAGAAGGATATGGAATCTGTTCATCTATTCCAGTAAGTCTGTTATGAGTGCGGTATGGTTTTGATGGGAGTGGCCAGGACACCAGGACCGTAGTTGTTTCACAGTTGAAGTTGAAAATAATTTGTTTTCTTTCATACCTCGATGAATGAGACCAAGGGATAAATCGCGATAGTAATTCCATATCGTTCGAATATTGCGTTTTGATTTCCACAAGCCATCTCAAATATTGCGATAGATGTGCCTCGTTGGTATATCCCTCTGACGATGTGATCACCATTTGCACAACTGCAGGAAAGATCATGCAAAATTATTATTTGAATGAAAATAATCCTACATGCAATGTGAAATTCCTTTATATACAACTATTGAATATGTTGCTGTGTCGTGATTTATTTGAATCACCTCGTGAACATTTCAGGGGACAAACGTTTTCGTCTTCCCATTTCAGTGATTTGATAAAACTTATATATCTTCAATATATATAAATACTAGAGTACACCATCACAATAAGCATTCTTTTGATAAATCTTAAAGTGTTAGATCGGTGTTTAATGAACTTGTCTTATGCAAAGGTCAATAGCTTTGGAGTTTCAAGTGTCACCATGAATTATGAAATGAAGTATATAATCCAATTTTGTGTATATTCTTTACTTTCATTCGTAATATTTTTGAATTTGCTGGCAGTAGCATACTAGAGGATTATAATATAATTATACAATGCCTAGAAAAATTGTAATGTACCAATGAATCTCAGTAGATTCGAAAATGAATTTGCAACCTAAGGTGAGTTTCATTTGACTTATATGGAATCCTATTCATTATGAATTTGCAAGCCCCTGGTCGTGGGTATAGAACTATTCATTGTGAAGTGTATGTTCCTGGTTATGGTTATATGAACTATTCAAAGTAAGTATATGAAATTTGGGAAAACCATCTTCATTTCAATGCAAATACGACTTTGGGCAAAATAACTGATATTTTTCCTGAATACTACTCTGTACCGCTCCCCACTCCTAGGCTTCAACTCTGAATATTTGGCAGGCTCAGCGCACATTGATTCGTATATTCATGTTCCATCTCCTGTTTTCTTTAATCTATGCTCTTGCCATTGTTCATAGATATATAGTTAGTCAATGCCTCTGTAAAAAGATTTGAGGCATTTTTGTGACGCCGTCTACAGTATAATGTCGAAATTTCCGTTGACTTGACAATGCACGACAAAGTTTTCTGCTGTGAAGGAAAAAAAAGGTGAAGAATTATGTCTGTCAGTTTGACTGAAATGTTGGAAGAAAGATAAAAAAGCCTGGAGATATTGTTGACAATATAAATTTATGAGGAAATAAAAATTTAGGCATCGAAATGACCCTCAAAACATGAATGATCTACATTGACAAAAAAGTCCACCTCTGTTGCTAAATTGAGTGATTCAGGCTACGACTTCCGTAAGAAAAACTAAAGAAAAGACGTGACTTGGAAACGGCATCACTAGTGCCATCTAGCCGTAGTATCCATTTCTTCAAATTATATTTTCATATGGTTGACTAACTATATCTCTATAAACAAAGCTCTTGCCATCTCGAGTGTCATTTCAATCTACTGTGTGATCTCCATCAGCAGTGGGAATGTGTTCTTATGATTTTGAACCACAAATCTGTCCGTCTTTGATCTTGTGTTCACTATTTCGCACTTCAAGTGGTTCTGAGAATCTACTGATATATTTTCGACCGCACGATCAAGGGAATTGATGAATACATTCCTTCGCGTTTTCTATTGTATTGGTTGATTCAGTTTGTGTCAGTATCGAACGTTAAGTATTCAAATGTGTTGTTTTGAATTTTGTTTTTGCATTGAGTATACCTTTTCCGAGTTGTTTAATATTTTCAGGCAGTCGAGAAATATAAGGTCTGAGGTTCCTTACAGAAAGTAATTAAGTATGTTTTTATTGAGGGGTATGTTCTGATTTTCAATTTCCATTAATGTTTTCTCTATAAAATTATCTGCATTTCCATTTTAATTCTATATTAATTTCATGAGGCTGATGTCTTCATCAATTTCTTTCGATGAATTGCATACTATTTTTGTTCTATCATAAAGACATTTTACTTTACCTTTTCTGGGACTTGTGTGATGGTTTGAGTTATAGTGTAGATATCTGTTGGTATGAATTTTCTTTCGACATACACTTGTGCAAACATGAAGTGTTCTTCTCTCTATTACATCTAGAAAAGAAAGCTCATCGTTATTCTCTATCTAATGTGATATTTATTGTTGGGTCTTGTTTGTTAATGTGTTCCAAAACAATGTCAAGTTAAGTTCGACCATGACTCCATACATCAGAAACACCATATCAAATTACTCTATCTAAATTTTGATGAACACAGCAACCTTCCGGATTAGATTGAAAATCTGTCTTTCTACATTTGTATAGATTCCAATATTTATCCTTAATTTTCAGGTCATGGTAGGTTACTCACTCAAGAAAGTTTCGAACAAATTTTCTCTATTACTTCTTCAACAAAACAATAATATATTATGAGAGTGTGGGACCTGGGTTTGCGAGGTTTTCCGGATAACCTATATCCAGTTACAAATATTGCGTTCCATTTCCCTGGAGAAACCGTCTCTTCGGTATATCGATTCCGGAGCTCATATAGGAAAGATAATTCAGTCGTTAATTACTTTCTGCTCCGAACTTCCAATTTCCCGAATGAATTTGCTGACATATTTTGAAGCAAGAGCATTAGTTCCGCCCCATTAATCGTGGCGCATTTTAATACCTGCCGCTTTTTCCTACACGTGTTACAAACGGGGAAGGAATGGGGAGCTTGAGTTTGAGCGAGATTGATTTCCAGCTTCGTAGGTAGTATGGAACGTGTTTTGAAATGTGATTTTGATATTAAAGGAACTGAACTACGTTTTCTGAATCGTCGTCAAAGAAGAGCACTGTTCCAATTACTTGATTCAGATATTAAGTGGCAGAAATTAAAGGTCAATTGATGAGACACCCCCGAATCAGTGGAACAGAGCTCCAGTAATAAG
>JAVJAQ010004905.1:0-10587 GCA_032362365.1 Zygogramma bicolorata | reverse complement strand
TAGTCTAAGAGCTACTGACGCACGTTTCATGAAGTGTTTTATGCACCTTGAAATTTTGCTATAATGCATCTCTTGGGTAGATGTGAAGGTGAGTATGTGTTGGCTATACCTACCTTGGGACACCAGGTACTGCGCATAGAAGAAAGAAGAAAGTAGCCTAATCGGCGATGAATCGCCCAGTCTGGCAACCCTGCCAGGGTTATCAGCGAGTGATGAGCAGTCAGTCAGTCAGTCCTCGCGTTTCGATTGGTCGGCTGTGATATCGAAGAACGCACAGAGTTGTATTAGGCTGTCACAGTCTACTACTTCTGAATAGTCTGAATAGTAACGTTTGGAGAGCACGTTTTATTTCAGACAATATGTCCAGCACAGATATGGATGGGATTGAAAACAATGTCGTATCAAATGAAGAGCGCATGGAAAAAACGATGAATGCCCAAGAACCAAGAATATTCAGGAAAGCGTTTTTTAATTGGAATTCGGGTTATCAGCTATTCACTCATTATCTTCAGCTTGTGAGAAAAACAGCCCCTCTTGATATGTTTTCTTATAATCACGTTTATAGCTAGCCATCAGAACTACCTTTCAGAATTCGAAATGCAAAATCTTTCATCGTTTTTGCCGAGTATATGAATTTTCAAATTCACGTTTTCTATGTGACTGTTATCGATATTCAAGTTCATTAAGGTACCAGAAGATGCAGCTTATTGACAGGAAAAATATTATGTCTACAAATGAATTTGGTAAAAATGGACAGTTTTCATTCTTCCCATGTGCTCTTCAATTGCTAATAATAATAATAGTCCTCCTCGAAATAAAAGGCATTTGAGGCATTCTATAGAAACACCTCTTTTCAGTAGTTCCAAGTCCTGCCCTGACCCACTAAAAGTGTATGCCTTTTGTTATTATTTCAAATTATTGAATTGAAGACGGTGTTTGAATGTCTTATTCATTATCCGTTTTGAAATCAGCTCAATTTTACATAGAAGATTGTTGGCTTCTGAATAAAACATGACATTTTTGGATTATTTTTTTATGTTAACCCCCTTGAAAGTGTCTGCCTCATTCATTATCCATTGTAAAATTAGCTCAATTTTACATTAATGATTGTTGGCTTCTGAATAAAACACTTCATTTAGTAAAGAAAAAACAACAACTTTGGAAATTTTTTTTTTCATGTTAACCCCCTTGAAAGTGTCTGCCTCATTCATTATTCATTGTAAAATTAGCTCAATTTCACACTGAAGATTGTTGGCTTCTGAATAAAACACTTAATTTGGGCCATATTTTTTTGCACCTTTCCTCTATGCGCAGTACCTGGTGTCCCAAGATTGGTCAAGCCAACACACACTCACCTTCACAACCACCCAAGAGATGCATTATAACAAAATTTCAAGGTGCATAAAACACTTCATGAAACGTGCATCAGCAGCTCTCCGACTATTATGAAAATTATCACTGAGATGAATTTCCCTTTTTCAAGCAGATGGACACTTCTGAATGCAATCAGTGACACCAATGCCAAATTGAAAGCAATCATAATGGAAAGCATCTTCGAAGCTTTTACTTTTACACCAAATATATAAATTTTTCCAAATAGGTATTCACAAATATAGAGTGCATGCTTCATTATGGAGAAATTGGTAAAGATGAATATCAATTTTTTTCATTGAAAAAATATTCTTTCTTTGCCAACAATTCAGAATTCAATTTCATTGCACTCTCCAAGGAGTGGGTACTTTATTTGGCAAAGAATCATTTTTTGGTCTACTCCAGGAAGTACGTACTCACAGACTAGTCCAGGAAGAATTACTTCTTTGTTGTTATTGTAAAGCATTTGAAATTTTTGCATCGCTTTGTTCAAATTTTGATATAAATATTAATATAACAATTGAAAAGTTTAAAATTTTGTTTAATGAAGAAATATAAAAAAATGTGTCTCATTGATTTGTTATTCCACACTGTTGCCAAAAGGAGTGATGCAACTCATCCTAAAAAAGTTTTTTTGAATAAAAACTTCAGGGACTCCCGTACAGCTCGTCCTATTGTCTAGTCGTCCAAAAAAAAATTATTTGCAAGACTCCTTCCCACACAGCACATAACATCCAATGGATGTCCGTTTTACGTCCAGCTCAAGTCCAAACGTCCATGGATGTTGAATGTACATCCACTGTACGTATGGGATATGGACGTATAATGGATATTCCAGTACTGTACATCCATTGTACGTACATGCAATGTACCAAAAAATGCTTCGGTATATTAATTTCATGACGAAATATCTTCATCGTACTAATTCGTTTTGATCCCAAATAGAAATTTATTTTATAAGTGAAAAATACTAAATAAGCTGTTCAAAATATGTTTGTGCAATATGTTCAGCCAATTGATGTCCATAAATGGACCTTACCTGTACGTCCAATCGTAAACATCCAATGGACGTCCAATCCATGGCCATGTATTTATTTGAAGATATTGAATATTGATAATCTAATCATATATTAATTAATTCATAGTAATAAAATTATCGATGGCACATAATTTTTTTTCTGTAGGCAAAATACCATTTGAGGATCTTGGACATGGTAAAAAAGTCAGGTAAAAAAAGAAGAAGAACATCTGAGGTTAGGTGGGGCCAATAGAACGCGAGATTAATCTGACGTCTGATGAAAACAAACACGACCTACCTCAATGTTTACTTGGTTTGAGGTTATGATTTTTGTGATTTGCTGATTGTTTTTCAGAATTTCCCTGTTAAAAAATGTTTTTCCATATTCCAGCATAAAGGATAATGGTTGTTAAGTGCCTAGTGAAAGGATGAAAAAACTACAATTTAAAATCATGGAATAAAAACTGCATTTTACCCAGGTAAATGAAGTAGGAATGAAGACCATAGTAATTAACATTTTTTATTCAATTCACTGAAATTATACATGATAACATCTTGATCTCTAACTGGATTCTTAATTGATTTGTTTCAGTAATTATGGAATCTGCTATAAAATGAGGTGACCATGCCCTTCCAAGCTCATTACTTTTCTGTGCTTCCTGTATTCAGATCCTAAAGATGAGTGATCTATCTGAATATCATTCGACTCTCGACGAAACTCATCATAGAAGATATTCATCTAAAATATCACTTTTGGGTATTGATCCTTATGTTGATTTCGAAGAGTGTTCTACCGAGCTCTTAATGTTTCCACATATCATGTATCCAGATATTGTCAATTAGCTAATTCACACTAAAAGTGCGTATACACTCAGTAAAATGAAAGCTTACAAAGGTTTGGAGGCTTACAATCAGGCAGCTTGTGGATGGGTTCGGAAAATATTTGTCAAGCATTTTGAAAAACCCATCTTGGTTTTAGGACAAGTAAGTCAGTTACTCTATTTTATCTATATTTGAATGAATATTTGTAAGAAAAGTGAATATAACTTGAAAATGCCCTATCTACATTCATAAATATTCAAGAACTTTGTAATCTCATTTTCCTCGAAAAAAATAATCATCATTTTGAAATTCACCAGATCAATTATCAACAAGTTACACAAATATTCTAGTTGATATGTAACACTCCAATGTTTTTCAGGTTATGCATTCTCAAAGACTGAATGCAAAATTACTTACCCCATGGATCATAACTGATAGGGATGGCACAGTCGAAAGTGCTCATTGTAATTGCATTGCAGGCCTTGGTGAAGTATGTACACATGTTGCAGCTGTTTTGTTTTCGATTGGCAATGCAATGCGAAAGCAAGAAGATGTTACTAGAACAGGGGTAAAAGCTTATTGGATGCCACCTAAAACTGTTCCTGGAGAACCAGGACGAGTAAAAGATCTTGACTTTTCTAGACCAAAGAAAATGAAGGAAGACAAACCACTACTTCAGAGATGAAATATTTTTTTCAATGTAGCAAACTCAAACTACTTGTTATGGAAACTGTGATGTTTTTGGAAATAATAAATTAAATAAAAAATAAATAAACCATTAGAATCCATCAGTCAAAACATACCACCCTTGTCTCAATTGGAACATTTGTTGACTAAAAAACTTTTATTCCATGATTTTACATTATTGTTTTTACATCCTTTCACTAAACACTTAACAACCATTGTTACTTATGTTATAATTGGGAAAAACAACAGGAAAATTTCGAAAAACAAGGCATATCACAGGAATTAAATAAACTATCAAACAACCATAACCTCAAACCATGTAAACATTGAGGTAGGTCGTGTTTGTTTTCATCAGACGTCAGATTAATCTCGCGTTCTTCCTGGTGTGTTTTGTGTGTGTTGGTGTTGTGTATACTGTGTTGGGTTGGGTTATGGTATTAGTTTGTATATTGTGTATGAATGTACCAAAAAATGCTTCGGTATATTAGTTTCATGACGAAATATCTTCATCGTACTAATTCGTTTTGATCCCAAATAGAAATTTATTTTATAAGTGAAAAATACTAAATAAGCTGTTCAAAATATGTTTGTGCAATATGTTCAGCCAATTGATGTCCATAAATGGACCTTACCTGTACGTCCAATCGTAAACATCCAATGGACGTCCAATCCATGGCCATGTATTTATTTGAAGATATTGAATATTGATAATCTAATCATATATTAATTAATTCATAGTAATAAAATTATCGATGGCACATAATTTTTTTTCTGTAGGCAAAATACCATTTGAGGATCTTGGACATGGTAAAAAAGTCAGGTAAAAAAAGAAGAAGAACATCTGAGGTTAGGTGGGGCCAATGTGTGTTGTGTGTCTGTGTCAGTTTTCGCGGGTCAACCGGTCAACTCTTTCTTTTCTTTCTGTTAGCCGCCTTTTGTGTTAAAGTTGAAATTTATCAGTGATTGTGAAGAAGTGGATACACTAGCTGTGATAAAACTTTGTGGTGATTGCCGTGTTATTTAACGAAAAATCAAAGATAAGTAATACTTGCCGTCTTCTATACCTGTTAGAAATGAATAATAAAAGGAAGAGCATCAGCTCTAGAAAACTTTTTCTGAACAAGTATTATAAGAGAGCATCGCGAATGCAAATGAATGAGGATTCTTCATTTGATGAATATGAGCTTGATCAATCTACCAGCAGATCAAACTCATTTCATAATGGTTCAGACTCCTCAAACAATGAGTTTATAGAAACTTATAATTCTGATTCACAGGAATCTAACCTTTCTTCGGTAGAATCCATCAATAGTTTTGATGAAGAACTGATCAAATCTGATGACCAAGATCAAAGATTACTTTTAAATACAAGCTCAGATGAATCTTCTAAACATAAAACAGTGGATGAATACTCAGTCATTACTTCTCAACTGGCAATGTGGGCATTGAATCATAATATTCCCCATAATGCTGTCAATGATTTGTTAAAACTTCTACAACCACATTTTTCTGTTTTACCAAAAGATGCTAGAACACTATTGAAAACTCCTCGTAAAGTATTTCCTACTGTTATTGCTCCTGGAATCTATTATCATATTGGATTGAAAAACTCCATAGAAAAACTCATGAATTATTCTAAACTTAATATTAAACAACCTGATTCCATGTTAGAAGTATGTATTAATATTGATGGCTTGCCTATTTCGAAAAGTTCAGGAGGTCAGTTATACCCCATACTGTGCAGTCTATTTACAAATAAAAATAATGTTGAAACAATAGGTATATATCATGGAAATGAAAAGCCTGCCACTGCTAATGATTTTTTACGAGAATTTGTTGATGAAGCCAAAAATCTAATAGAAAATGGATTAGTCTACAATGAAAGAATATATAAAGTTAAAATAAAAATGTTCATTTGTGATGTTCCTGCAAAAGCTTTAATAAAATATACTACAGGTCATACAGGCTACTTTTCATGTTCGAAATGTGAAATCGAGGGTACATATCTAGACAGAAGGACATGTTTTCCTCAAACCCACAATTTGACAATGCGTTCTGATTCTGACTTCAGGTTGAAAAAACAAAGTGAACACCATACTGGAACATCAATACTAGAAGAGATTCCAGATTTGGATATGATTGCTCATTTTCCTTTGGACTACATGCACCTAGTTTGCTTGGGTGTTGTAAAAAAAATGATTGTGAATCTCTGGATGAATGGAAAACCCCCTAATAAATTTTCATTTAGAGAAATATCAGAAATTTCAGAATCACTTATTCAGTTGGTTCCCTATATACCTCACGAGTTTTGTCGAAAGCCAAGGGCTTTGAAAGAGGCAAACCGTTGGAAAGCAACTGAATTTCGCTTGTTTCTTTTTTATACAGGTCCAGTGGTTCTCAAAAATAAAGTAGATTCAGACAAATATAAAAATTTTTTATGTCTTCACGTTGCAATGACTCTTCTTTCAACATCGAAGTGCCAGGAAAATATTGAATATGCCAAGTCATTACTGAAATATTTTGTTGAAACATTTATAATTTTGTATGGAAAACAACATGTTTCGCATAATGTTCATAATTTACTCCATATTTGTGATGACGTTGCAAATTTTGGAAATTTAGATCAATTCAGCGCATTTCCTTTCGAAAATTACATGCAAACCTTCAAGAAGATGATACGAAAAAGTGAAAAACCCTTGCAACAAATCATATGTAGGTTGAATGAGAGACAATCATTGAATGAAACTTCTAATATTAAGCAAAATGTTGAGAGTCCACAAATTGAACATTCCAGTGGTCCCTTATTGCCAGGTCTGAATATTATAAAGCAATTTAAAAAAATCTATCTCAGAGAAAACTGTTTACTGAGCATTTCTGGACCTAACAATTGTTGCTGCCTTCTAGATCATAGTATAGTTATTATTAAAAATATTGTAACTGTGGACTTACAAGTAATTATTCTGGTCCAGAAGTTTTTAAACTTAACAGACTTCTATATTTCACCCTGTAAATCTTCAGAATTAGGCATCTATTTGGATTCAACTCATGAGATGAGTTCACTTCAACCGAGGAAAATAAGTGATATATTGCATAAATGTATGATATTGCCAATTGAACATAAGAGTGTAATCATTCCATTGCTACATTTGCTATAATTTTTTTCTGAAGTGAATACGCAATATATGTAGAGTTGAAACTTTTTGTAGAGATTGATTACCCTAACACCAAACTAATATTATTTGCACTCGACGCGCGTTTTGCTAACGAGGTTATCATTGATACAGTTGCAATTTTCTTCTGAAGATGCTAGCATTGTTAGTGAAAAGCGCATCAAGTGTAAATAATATCAGTTTGGCATTAGGGAAGTTGATACCTACAAAAATTTCAAAGTAATATGTGTTTTCCTTCAATTTTATCTGTTATTATTATCAGATTTACACATATTGAACGTTCCCAAAACTGTAAAACTTGATTAAAAATTAATATATTTTTGCTGACTTTTCTGCCCATCATTTCATTAACAAATGCCAACTACAGAGATTCTGTTTCAGATTTTTTTGCTGTATGAAATATTATTATCTGATAATTTGTAGTGAAAAAGTATTGCTAATTTGTTCATCGTTTAATTCACTATTACAGATCATTCACAAGAATGGAAAAAACATGGACAGTAGTAAAATTCTTAGAGGAAAACTCTGTGGAAGCAGTCCCCACACACTGGATTATTGGTAACACTTGTGTCTGGCCACCCTACCCTAGAGAAAAAGTTATCAATTCCATCCGAACATATGAAGACCTCAATACATGTTGGCCTAGCCACCAAATATCTATTTTCCGCAATGGAACATACAGTAAGTAGATCATCCTGTCAATGAATCTATGAATACAGGATAAATTTAATTATTTTGTCTATGTAATCTTCAACTGGCAAATTAATTCTCTTCTTTAATGATCTCATTTTCTCAGATAGTTACCTGGAAGCTCGCAATAAAACAAAGATTGCAGAATATAGTAGTGACTTGAACGAGGAAGACTCGAAATCCAGGAAATATAGGAAAAAGAAAAATCATATTTTGTCCTCCGAAAGTGAAAGTGAAGAAGATAAACAAGGCAGTAAATTACCTTCTCCACCATCTAAACCAAAGAATACACCACACACCAATGGGAACTTCGTTTCCAATCCTCCACCAACTCCAATAAATCAAGGTGAATAGTTAACAATTTTTTTAAAATAATAAACAAGACACCTTTGTAACAATACCACAGGGATGTATTCATTTCTAAAGAGTATTATACCTACTGCATAAACATGTCTTTATTTTCTAAAAAAAATTCAAAAATTTACAAATAGCACTTAGAGGGTTCATTTTTTTACATTGCTGAACCGTATAGTTACAAGGATCCATCTTCAAATATAAATTGTGGTAGAGGGTTTGTACTAAGAATGCTTATATCAATATGGTTTTATAGCACCACCGAAATCACCCAGTGATTTGGCCATCGATAAAGAGAACTGTCTTTGCTGCCCAATTCATGGGATGCAAAAAATTGGTGAGCATCCTTTCAGTGATCTTATTGGTCATTCCTGAAATAACTAATAGAAAATAATTTTTTTGCTCGTTTTTAAATATTTTGTATTTTTCAGATGAAACAATGAAAAAAATCAGCAAACAATATTATTTAATAAGTAGCATTCTGACTGATGTCAGTATAAAACTGGAGACCCTGAGAACTAATGAGCCTTGTCAAAATTCCCAAGAAGTGATTGAATCCTTTTTAGCCAAATTTCAATTTTTTCCACTGAAAAATTCTGAAGATTTGATAACTTTCGAGGAATATTTGGGAGACAAGAATAATTTCAGAACAGCTGTGAGTACACATAAAACAAAGTAATATTTCGTTTGTAAGTACCTCGATTTTTTCTTTCAGTGTAATGAGATTTCTAGAATGGGAGGCTGCAATTTGTATGAATTCATAAAGCGGTGCATGAGTCAACTTCTAACTAATTTGCTGGCATCCACCTATAGCTACCACGGAAGGAAAAACAAATTAAAATTTGTCGTTTTAAAAATAGCCGACCTTCTGTTATGTGAGTAAATTAATATATTATACATTCTCCAGTGTGTAATTTTTTTAGTAAGAGTACATATATTGACAACTACAAAAAATGTACAATTATCTTCATTCGTCTCTCATTCAAAATTCTGTAATTTTAAATCTAATTACTCATTAATGCATTTCATTCCAAAGGCGCTGCGGAGAAAGCATTTCCAACCAGCACAAAAAAAGAAATAGAGGAATGTATCATGAAGTGGCTCAGGAGAGCAAATGAAAGGAAATAGAAACCTCAAGATGCTCTCAGCTGCAAAATTTTCAGAATTTTATTTTTAATTTTCATCTGTATGTTTTTAACCGATTGTTTCGGTTTTCGGAGAATTTATTGATTTATGTTGATGTTCAAATATATTTTTTATTCATTCCAATTGTCTTGAATTTTCTGTTTTTCAACCCCAAATATGGATGCAGTTTTTTGTAATGTTTTCTTGGTTCATGACTCTATACTCAGTGGGCCAGGATCATGGTACACCTCACACCTTCAGTTAACAAGATAGTTGGTTGAAATTTGGGACAATGCATACTTACTGAATCCCAAATTCCAATTCTCTTTGAAACCACATGATAAAAAAATAGTGGTGTACCATATGATGCTGCGTCATCCAGTATATTGGATTTCCAGAATATCCACTTTGGATTCTATAAATATTTACTAAGGATGTGAATGTGAAACCAATATACAGTGCATGGCTAAATTATGGTACAAATTTGATATAATCAATTGTCATCTTTGAAACAAATTTGTTTGGATTTCAAAAAAAAAACAATGGATGTATGAAGAGTTCTGAAAAGTTTTAATTATTTGTGTATGTGAAATGACGAGGTACCCACTCACTTTGTTTTTTATTGTTATTTATGATATTTTATGATTATTTAATATGAGTATTCTGATATATTGAATTGAACAGGCCGATACTTAATGAAAATTCGTATTCACAAAAATATCAAGCTATTGTATAGCAAAACACGTTTGCTGTTTTGTAAGCCCATTGTCAGTGAGAATGGTACAGGAAACTGATATTTTTATTATGACATAATATTATTCTCATAATTGATTCTACATATGGTGATAATCGACAAGTTTTTTTTTTATGATTTTGTACTGAATTTGTTGCTATTCATATATCGAAATATGCAAAATGTTGAATTTGTTTTATAATTCAGTCGCGCACTTTATATTCAAGGGAGGTCCATTTTGTTCCCAATAAGTGGAACGGCCATTGGATGTTCAATGGACGTTTTTTAAACAGTTTGGGACGTCCAATGAACGGACATTGGATGTTCAATGGGCGCTTTTTGAACCAGTTAGTGACGTCCAATGAACGTCCACTGTTCCTCTTTTGGAGACAACATGTACGTTCATTGGTTGTCCAAAGTAATCCCAACGGATGTATAAGTACGTCCAATGGACGTTCTTAAAGGACGTCCTCTGTATGTCCAAAGTGGTGCCGTATGGGCCTCCACTGGACGTCCATTGGAAGTTTAACGTACAGTAAGGGACGTCCAATGGATGTTTTAAATATCCAGAACTAACGTTCATTGGACGTACATAAGATGTACATGTGCTGTGTGGG
>JAVJAQ010004904.1:0-70657 GCA_032362365.1 Zygogramma bicolorata | reverse complement strand
TGAATATTGGAGAGCCAAATTCATTTTGCGCATGCCTCTGTCTGCTTCAGACCGTTTGGAAATTGGTGCTAGAACAAACCTATATTGATATGAAGGAATAACATTTTACGAAATATAATATCAACGAGACGCATACATTTTAAATACATTGAAACAACAAAGATGCAACATTAATCAAATACTTCATTTCAATCTATATTTTACATTATTTATACATGCGTAAAGAAACATCAGTCAGAATTTTTATGAGTAGGTATATTAGATATTCATAAACAAAACATTTCTAATTGAAGTTATTACAATATAGATGGTATGTTTGTGAATAATATTAGAAAACATACAAAAAGAAAACGTTGAAACTTGTTTTTTAGATGTATGTTTCTCAGTGGGCTCAGAGTATGTTGGGATCCCTGTGATTTGAATAAAGTAATAAAAAGAGAGATTAGGGAGATTTTGAGCCACCTATTAGATCAGCAATATACTTTATCCGTTATACATCGTATGCGCAATAGCGCAAAAATAAGGAACAACGTTATTTACCGATGATGCTTTACGTTATTAAAGTTGAACCGACGTTCCCTTATCAAAGGATTTTGATTTTGCCATGGTGCCGCCTCTATAACATTTATATTTGAGCTTTATCGTTGAACTCCAAAGTCTATGAGAAATACATGTGAAACTTAGAAAATGTGAGTAAGTCTACAGTTTTCACCATTTGTACCCCGTTATTTTTATATATGATATGAATTAATGTCATGAAATTAAAGTTTATGGCACCATCGGACATGGAAATTGAAGAGGAGACGCTAACGTCACAGCAAGTTTTGTACCTAAACCTAACCTATCTTTTGTAATGACGACTGGTTTGTTTATTTGAGTGAGATTTCAATTTGAGAATGGAAATGCCAAAGAAGAGGTTGAGATTCGGAAAATTCGACGAGATCATTCTGTTATGGGAGGAATTAAGTTTAAACCCATTCGAAAATCCCAGAGAGTGGGAGATAATACAAGAGCATGTCTTTTTAACCACTCAAAAGAAGTTCATGATCAGAACTTTGAAAGACCATCTTGAAAGACTAATTAAACTTTGGCTGGACAAAACAAAAATTTCGAAAAGCAAGTAAGTGAAATAAAAATCTTTGATAAATTCCATGAACCATGAACGGCTTACTTCAGTCAAATCACAATTATTAAATGCCTGTGATATTTGTAGGTCAGGTATTGAAGAACCTCATACGGAAGAGGACAACTTATGTCAAAATGTTCATGGATTAATGGAATGCTTTTGAAAAAAAAAAGCGCATGAAAAAATCAAGTGCCACTGTTGAGCCTATGGCTGAAAAACAGGGGGAAATTGAACGTAATAAGTAGGCCTTTATGATGGTCGAAACACAGCCCGTTCAATCAATAAAAAATACTGAAAACATCGAATTTTATCATGATCATTCCTGTAAGTAAATAAAAAATGTTTACTTTCGACACTTTTCAATTTTTGCCATTCAATTTTGAAAATAATGGCATTAATTTTCTTATTTTTATAAGAAGTACTTTTCACTTTTCAGACTTTCAAGTGACTGGACAAAATAATACTGAGGATTTTCAGGAGAAAATAGTTGTACAATTTGGTAAGAATTCAGTTGATAAATAAGTATTGTAATATTTAGTGTGTAACCTCTTATTATTTAGTAACAGATGCACATTTTAATACTATGTGTTGAATTATTGTGAGAACCTTGCAGAAAAAAACATTTTTTTTTTATGAATATTCATCTGTAATACCATAATACCAATACATTTTCATGTAGACATGGAAGTTCCACAAGAATCAGTAGTTGATACTGAAAATCTTTTCAATTCCAATATGAGTAAAACATCAGTAACACCAGTAACATCAGCAAAAGAAGCTACGAAGGCAAGCACAGGTCCACCATCAAGTATTTCAGCAAAATCCTCAAAAGTTTCGGGTATTTTTTTTTAAGTTAACAGTATATTTTTTTTAGGTAATTTACTCGCTTGTTAACTGTGTAGTGAACAAGACATACTTATTTTCTAGTTTCCTAAAAAATGGATTACCCTAATTTTTCAGCTCCTGTAAGGAGTAGACAAAGACAAGCAAGTGTCCAGAGACAAGGACTGGCATATCTCCAAAAATATGACAGGGATCAAATAGAACTGAAAGAAAAAGAATTAAAACTGGAGAAAAGGAAAGAACCCCTCCAAGAACAAAAACACTTTCTAGAACAAGAGGAAAGGGCAAGACAAGCAGCTTCTGAGGGGAAAACATTGGAATTGTGGGAGTATGAAACAAAAAAAATTAGAATCAGAAGAAAGAAAATTGGGAATGGAAGTTAAAAAAATGTTGAAGGCCATAGTCGAAAGACAAGATAAAATAATAAACAATTTCAATTTGAATATATTGTTTTCTTTTCTTCATATAATAAATATTATTTTCGTAAAAAACGTCTTGTAGGTGTATATGTAAAATTGAAGGAATTGAAAATTAACCTCATTCTCTTCTCTGAACCAAACATTGAAACTTATACTTCTACTTAGTTTGGATAGATATTACTGTCCTCGACTTCTACATAAGGAAGCAAGGTTAAGGAAATTTGTATTGAAAACATGTGGAGAAAATTACATATTCTCTTTATGTTATTGAAAGGCACAAATTCAGATGATCTGTTTTTTTTCAAATTCTACCCATTGTACCTTGTCAGTATCATAAAGGTTACACATTTGTTCACAAAATATATTAATGAAGATACTGCTCTGAAGTAATTGGTTCAATATAAAAAAAATGTGAAGTTTGATTACCATAGAGACAAGTATGGCAGTTTGTTAAAATATATGCTGTTATATACATTTCTTCAATGTCTTGCAACAATAACTTTTGGTTTTTCTTGAAGTCTAAAAATGTAAATAGACTTATAACTCGTCCAAAACTCGATTACACTGCCTGTCTTACAACAGACATGGATGTGTTGTAATGTTGCTGTTCTTCATTGAGTCCCCGACCGGAAAACGGGCACAACAAAAGTTCGCGTACTCCATATGCCTGGTCACCATAAATTATATAGTGTGAACCATCAGGGAACCTTGTACAATTTTCCAATTGCTCATACAGACCAGATTCCCAAAACATACCAGCATCATGGCGTCGACCCGGATATGCTCCTATAAGGCTGGTAGTGATGCCGTCTGGAGAAACAACAGACTGATACTCGACACAGTGATAGCGTTTGTGTCCAGAAAAGTACTCTTCCTGGTCTACTGAAGGGGTGCAGATAGCTCTTGTTGTACCATCAATAAACCCCCAACAATTTTGAATTGCTGCACCTCTGTTTGCTACAGCCTGAAATAACATTTATGTAGTTACATCATAAGTAATAATTGATTTCCTTTTTCATATTTACTGTCTAAATAAAAAAATGTAGTTGCAGAATACTCATATTTGCATATAATTGCAAGCGGTTTTGATTCAACCAGTTTAAATTTCCTATATCTTCTAAGAGGTGTCTGAAACTTCTATGGATATGCTCACTCACAAAATTGCAAATTTCGGAGAGTGCCGGACTTGATCTGTGAAAATTTTTTTCTAGGTCACCCAAACGATTTGGGTATGCCAACCTTCGAGTTGATATACACAATCCCTCTCATCCTGCAAATTATAAAAAGTTATGAGTTATTCATCACAAATATATATGTATGATGGAGCCTAGAGGTACTGCTCATTCATATTGTTTGTAAACAGTAAATATACTTCACAGAAAATAATATGAATCGAAGAATTTTGTGAAGTGTATATAATCTTATTGCAAAGCGCTTTCGAACGTTCATTAATGCAAATAATGAGAGTTCTACCATAAGATGCAGATCACTCCAGCTCAGTTTATAGCGGAGACAGTTGGTCAAAAAGTGAAGAAGTATATGAAAAATTAATTTTCCTAGACGGCCAAAACTGAACATTCAGCTTCAAATCACCTGTTGCTAAATGTCCTGAGCGAGTCCTGATTTCATTTGGAATACGCAAGACAGCCACAAGTCTGGGTATGTCTTGTTTTGCAAAACGAAAATTTAGTTTAGCGTCTTTCGCTTTGTAATTATTCAAGTTGAAGATCGGCCTAACAATCACCTCCCCATCAAAGGGAAATATATTATGTAGGATTATCCCTCTTATCAAATTGTGATTTAAACCTCCAGGATCCCTTCTTCTAATGATGTTGTCAATCATTTGTTCCATAGCTGATTTACAAGACGAATGGGCAGTTTAGGAATCAAAAAAATCGTAAATGGTCGATACACTATCAGTTTATTTATAAGGTTACTGTTATCTGTCACGTAAATAACGGAACAAAGGGATGACTTGAAAACTCATTTTCGAAATACGTTATCAACGTACTGTATGTACTTCAATAGCGAGTTACAGTTCGATAACCCCTTACATCAGCAAGATATTGTTCGATGACCCGAAGACGACATCAGTTATTTATGCTGATATCTGCAAAGTCGGC
Source organism: Zygogramma bicolorata (assembly GCA_032362365.1). NCBI lineage: Eukaryota > Metazoa > Arthropoda > Insecta > Coleoptera > Chrysomelidae > Zygogramma > Zygogramma bicolorata. Next base: position 66,146 of record JAVJAQ010004904.1, on the reverse strand, counting down.
AATAATTTATATATAAATAGGATCAATTGAATTATATTCAACAGTACTTATATTTCATAGTGTTAAGTTGTTACTCTGTTCAAATAAAAAGATTTTAAAAACCCTTTTGTGTGAACGAGGAATATAATTGGCGCAGTCAGTAGGATAGTGGAAGAGCCCTTAGAAGATCTTCGTCGTTCTCAAACGTTTATCCACTATTCTCCGAACCAAGTTCCATAGAGAAGCGAGTACTCAAAGAAGAATTTCGGCCGTAGACAAGAATACCTCTTCACTACCGACCATCAAGAAATATCGATATAGGAATAAGTTATCAGAACATTTTTGGTGACCGAATATACAACGAGCCATCATCGTCATCCTGCAAGCACAAATGAATCCAACCTCATCACCAATTGCAAATAATATTTTACGTCCTCCCACCTCAGTTCTATCAAATCAACTTCCAAATACCAATTCTATCCCACCAATTATCACTCAAATAACTGACCAACCTACAGATCCCATCAACATGGCAAACCCAAATTCCATAAACACGGCAAACCAGTTCGACCCGAAGAATTTTTGGATTGTACCCGAATACGATGGAAACCCAAATGAATTATGCCAGTTTATCAACGTATCAATAATGCTGCTGGATGAATACTAGAATACTGAAGATCCCGGTTGTTTCCAGAACCATATATTGATACAAGGACTACTCAACAAACTACGAGGCAGAGCCAGAGATGTCATCTCAGTTTATGGATGTAGTGACTGGAACAGCATCAAAGGAACCTTAATCCAAAACTTCGCTGACCAACGGAACGAAAATTCCTTGACGAGAGATTTGGTTAACCTGCGACAAGATCAGAATGAAACCCCACAACGTTTTCACGAAAAAGTCATGGGGCTTTTGAACACGATATCAAACTTTATCGAATTACACACTGCCGACAATACGATAAAGACCAGCAAGAAGAGTTTTTTCCAACAACAAGCTCTAACAACATTCCTAGCCGGACTACGAGAACCCATGGGATCCACCATAAGAGCAATGAAACCACTAGACTTGGCAACAGCTATGCAGTATATTCAAGAGGAAAATACTATCCGTTATCTGCAAAGGACCTTTGGACCCCCACAAGTCTCCAAAAAACCACTCCAGACTCCACAAAGAGCTACAAATCACCAATATGCCCAACATCCAATACCACAGCGGATGCACCAACCCATGCAACACTTTCAACGACCTATACAACAATCTCATCAACCAATGGGACCACAACCACAGCTTCAACAACCGACCTTCAGACCACATTGGCAACCAAACACTCAACAGAGACAAATGTGGCCTTCAGTCCAACCACGTTTCGCACAGAATCAACCAAATAGGCAGAACGGACAAGAACTAACACCAATGAGCATCAGTACGAGGAATACTTATGGAGCACCAACAAGGATCATGAGAACCCAACCCCAAGCAAAACCAAATTTCAATTCAGCTCCCATGTTCAACATTGAGCAGCACGACGAAGACTTTGGATATGAAGCGAACCCCTATTATGATGAAGAAACTTATTTTTATCCCAACCAAGAAACAACTGAAGAATTCCAGGTTCAAGAAGACCAACAGGAGCTAGATGTAAATTTTCCATTGGATCCAAGACAAAATCCAGAAACATAGTGGAACTGCATACCTTCGACGATAAGTGAAAACTTCCCTATATAACCATTTCAGATCCCCCTCTCAAACTCCTCATCGACACCGGATCAACAAAATCCTTTCTCAATCCCGATTTAGCTTTCCAACATTACAAGGATTGCATTAAAAATATCCCTTTGTCGTCACCTCCATTTTCTAAAACTATTCTGAAGATTACAGTGCAGAAATTCCCATATTTCCTGAGTTCAACTCAAATGGTATTCTCAAATCCTACCTTTTCAAATTCCACAAAACTTTCGATGGCCTCATTGGACTCGACAATCTGAAATTTCTCAAAGCTGAACTGAATTTCCCTGAATCCTTCCTTTCAACCGAGCACTCCTTTCTCCCAATCCAGTACTACGAAACCAATAAGACTCAGTTCTACTCTATTCAATTGGAGCCAGACAGCGTGACGCAAGTACGACTACCGGTAAAAGAGAAGAAAGGAACCATCATGATACCAAGACAAGAACTGCAAGGCGCTTACATCCGAGAAGCTCTCACCGATGCCTGTGACCATCTAGCCTGGACGGAAATTGTCAACTTCGATCCAGAAAAACTTCAAATAGTTCTAGCCGAACCAGTACACAGCAACCTCATAAATCTTCAAGAGCATCATATCTATTCCGCTGATACAATCTCATCAGTAAACATAAACCCAATCAACAATATAGATGATCTAATCAGAACAGACCATCTCAATCCAGAAGAGGAGATGCACATCAGAAAATTATGCAGGAGATTCACATTCACCAAATCATACCGATATCCATACGTGCATAAAGAAGATGTCAAGAAGCAAATATATTCGTTATTGGACCAAGGTATCATCAGACCTAGCCAATCTCCCTGGTCTTCACCAATTTGGGTTGTTCCCAAGAAAACGGACGCCTCTGGAAAAGCAAAATGGCGTATCGTTGTGGATTTCCGCAAGGTGAATGAGAAGAAAATAGACGTCCGCTACCCGATTCCGAACATTTCTGACATCCTCGACAAACTGGGAAGATGTAAATATTTTACTACCCTGAATTTGGCAAGCGGCTTTCACCAAATAGAAATGGCAGAGGCAGACATCTCTGAGACCGCATTCAACGTCGAAAACGGGCACTACGAGTACCTGAGGATGCCTTTTGGACTGAAAAATACTCCAGCGACTTTTCAAAGGGTTATGGACAACGTCCTAAAGGGCCTACAAGGGACTATCTGCTTGGTTCATATGGACGATAGTATCATCTTCTCTACATCTCTGCAGGAGCACATGGTTAACCTTACAAAAGTTTTCCAACGCCTACGAGAAACTGGTTTCAAGATACAAGTGGACAAGTGCGAATTCCTAAAAAAGGAAGTCAGCTTCATAGGACATATCGTCACTCCAAATGGGATGGAACCAAACCCAGTAAAAGTCAAAGCAATCATGGACTACCCTGTACCTCGAACTGTCAAAGAGATCAGAGGATTCCTCGGACTCCCAGGGTACTACAGGAAGTTCATCAAGGACTTCGCCAAGACAACCCAACCGTTAACCTCCTGTCTCAAGAAAGATGTCCATATAGAACATACGCCAGAATTCCTAAAATGTGTTCAAACCTGCAAAAACCTGCTTACCAATGAACCGCTACTACAGTACCTGGACTTCACTAAGCCCTTCAATCTGACCACAGACGCTAGTAATTTCGCCATAGGAGCCGTTCTATCCCAAGGCCCCATAGGAAAAGACAAACCAATAGCTTACGCATCCAGAACCCTGAATGAAACTGAAATGAAGTACTCCACCATCAAAAAGGAAATGCTAGCAATCGTTTGGGCTACCAAATATTTTCGACCGTATGTTTTCGGAAGAAAATAAAAAATTCTGTCAGATCACCGACCCCTCCAGTAGCTCTTCTCCTTGAAAGATCCAAATTCAAAACTTGCCCGATGGCGCCTGAAGCTAGAAGAGTATGACTACGAAGTGGTCTACAAAAAAGGCACGAGTAATACCAACGCCGATGCGCTCTCCAGAATAGAGATACACACGAAGGAGCTTCATGAAGCGAATTACGAAGACGACAAGGCGTCTCTATTCAACCATCCTCCATCAGAAGTTCCTGAGTCTGTGGATGACATCATCAGCAATATATTTGAAGATTGCTTCCGTCAGTATTTCCATGAAGATAAAGACCCCGTACCGCACGAACATGAGATTCAGAATGAACCCTCAACCGAAGGAGACAAGGAACGTGTTAATCCGAGCCAACAAGCTACCCCAGATGAAGATACTAGTGGCATCACAAACCATACAGTCAGAGAAAGCCCAATATTGGAAATACCAATATCGGAAAAACCTCTCAATGTCTTCAATAATCAAGTCATCTTCAAACGAGTGAGCTATAACCCAGCAAGAACGGTGATAGAAGAAATATTTCCGAATAAAAAGAGATACCACGCTCAGTTGGGAAACGAAAATCTAGATAAAAACGTTTTCAACTTTTTCAAGGAATATATCAGCCCTGGAAAGAAATGCGCATTGATGTTTGAAGACGAAGAACTGTACCCCAGCATGTGCAGAATCCTGAAAAAGACATTCAAGAACTCTTTTTTCGATCTCATAAAATGCAACCGCCTTCTGGAAGATGTCAATTGCCCAGCTAGACGAAAGGAAATAATTACGCAGCAGCACGAAGGAAAAACAAATCATAGAGGAATCACCGAAACGGAAACCCGAAACAAAAGTTTGTACTATTGGCCCAATATCAAAAAGGATATCGAAGATGCTATAAACTTTTGCGAGATCTGTCAAATCAACAAGTATGACCGAAGACCAGAGAAGCCAAAGTTTATGCTAACACCTACCCAAACAAAGCCTCTTGAAATAATACACATGGATACCTTTCAGGCTAGTGGACAAAAATTACTGACGATTGTGGATGCATTTTCGAAATATGGCCAATCGTATCCAATAGAGGGTTCTAATGCTATCAACACTCTCAACGCTCTCTTAGTATTCATCAACCACCATAGAATACCACATATGATCGTCACAGATAATGGAACGGAATTCAAAAACGGACTGATCCAAGATTTTGTTGACACATAAAATCAATACTCACTATACCACTCCAGAGAACCCTCAGTCAAACGGGATAGTTGAAAGATTCCACTTCACACTGATCGAGAACTTGAGAATATTGAGAGAAACGCATAAGAAAAGAGATATCAAAGAACAGATGCTCTATGCCATCCTAGGATACAATAATTCCATCCATTCAGCAACAAGACATAAACCCATGGATATTCTAAACGGACATCTCAATAGTCAAGATCCATTTGATATCGATATAAGACGAGCCTCAATCAACAACTACGTCCAACAACACAGAGAAAAAACGAAGGAAATGTATAGGAAAATCAACGAAGATTTACAGAAACAAAAGACAAACATCATACAGAAGAGAAACAAGAAAAGAGAAACTCCTATTACCTACAAACTTTGCACTAAAGTGTACACAAGAAAAACAAACCCAAAATCCATCCAAAAAGACCACACAGTAACTGTCGAGACAGAGAATGCAAACATCCATAAGAAAAATATAAGACATTTGCCCAATGAGATAACTAAATTCTTCGCCCCTTGACAGCCTTCATCTGACGAGAGGACAGAAAATCGAGATCCAAAACCTCAAGAGCAATCCAGGATTACTTCCCCTCAAGCTGGGACAAGCAAAGATCAAGACCAGCACTGACGATTTCATCCACTACTACGATCTTCAACCAATCCACGATGAGATACTTGCCATAGAATCCCAATATGATGCCGTCTCCACAGCAAATCGTAACGGACTAAGCGATCCTTATTTCTAAACCTGCAGAATTTCGATCAAGGACTGAAGTACCAGCTGAAAACTGCCAAAGAAAAGCTACAGACCCTTTATCCCCTCAGTAGACCCAAACGAGGACTGATAGATGGCTTAGGAAGTGTGATCAAAGCCATTTCTGGAAACTTGGACCAAGAAAATGCTAGGAAATATGAAAACGCTATTGCTTCGCTCAAAAATAATCAAAGAAACATAATAAGCCATATGAATCAACATATCAGCTTGAACACCAAAATAATGGAGAGTTATAATGAAACCATCTCATTACTGACGCATAATCAAGATACCATCTCAGTAGAAGTGAAAAGAAATGAAACCGACCTCAACAGACTCGTTTTCGACTTCAATCACTATCTAGAAACGAGAAACGTATTGGATCAAATCAACCTGATACTTCAAGTTATTTTACAAACACTGAACGACTTAGAAACTGCAGTATTTCTGGCAAGGATCAATACAGTCCATAACACGTTCTTAAAAGCGAAGATTTGAGTTGGATCATGAGGACACTGCTCACCTATCACTCAGAGAACCAGTTACTCTATAACCAGGAGAATGACACCCATAAGTACTACGACGTCATCAAAATAGACGCCTACCACACGGATCGTAAAATCGTTTTCATCCTTCATGTTCCTTCAATATTCCCCGATACATTCACCTACTTCCACTTATTTCCCATTCCTACACAAAATTCGACTATAATCATTCCACCTACTCCTTACTCAACAGTAAGTCCTTACCTCTGTCAATACCTGAATTCACCTTGTGAACGAATTGGCCTCGAATACCTTTGAGAAGAAAATTTCCTTCAAGATACTGGCAGATCCCCTGACTGTGTCACCCAGATGCTGGAAATAACAGATAAAGAAGCAAGATGTGAACACATTCCAGTTTCGATGAATTCAACCTAGATCCTGGAGATGTCGGAAGCCCATTACATAGGAATATTTCCAAAAGCCACGAAGATCTCGACTTGTTGTTCCAGCACGAAAGTAATGGTTCTGGAGGGAGTGCACCTGATAAAACTTCCACCAGGTTGTGAATTCAAAACTAACAACGAAGTCTTCATGAACTACAAAACGGTCATCTTGGACGAACCCCTCACTTCACCAAATATCAAGACAGCCCACATCAACTCTTCGTTGAAATTCAAACCGCTGAAACTGAACAAGATTCCATTGGAGAAACTACAACATTTGACCCTGGAAGAAGAAAGACTACAACTCATCACAGAAGAAACAAGGCAATCTGATTTTAGCCATTTCTGGATGACTCCCATTTATTTTTCACTCACCATCTTCATTCTATACGTATTTTATAGATTGAAAAGGCAAACGAAGAAAGAACCATCCAAGGATGATCCACCAGTTCCCGGACACGAAGCATCATCTTCAGTCTTGTTCGTCCCTTACAAGACTTCCCCAGGGGATGGGGAAGTTACAGTTCGATAACCCCTTACATCAGCAAGATATTGTTCGATGGCAATAGTCGGCAATAATTCATATATAAATAGGATCAATTGAATTATATTCAACAGTACTTATATTTTATAGTGTAAAGTTGTTACTCTGTTCAAATAAAAAGTTTTTAAAAACCTTTTTGTGTGAACGAGAAATATAATTAACGGATAAAGGGATATAACGTATGATACTCAAGTTGTGGCTTAAAATCTCCCTTAATACTTCATACCAAAGGATGAAGAAATATGCGCTCAGCTTACTGGTAAAAAATATTTTTCAGTATTGTATCTGAAGGATGGTTTTTATCAAGTAGAATTAGATGAAAAATCTAGTAATATTTGTGTATTCAGTTCGCCATTTGGATATTAAAAATTCTCTTCCATTTGGATTAAGTCTAGCCCCAGAATTTTTTCAAGAAGTGGCCATTGCCCCCCCTGAGAATTTTTGTCAGGTTTTAGTGTTTTGAAAAAATTAGAATGTCCAAAATGAATAAATATCGGCAATTCCGCATAAACGCCGGGATAAGGTTTAAGGTTACGTTAACGAAAAACATGACTACAAAAATAACCAAACCCTAGTATTATTATAGCGAAAGAAACAACGTAATTGACAACAATAAGCAAGACACTGAAGAGCAAGTGATACTGCCGGAGTGCCGGGTAGTGGCATAGACTACAGTACTTAGTCTATGGTAGGGGTTGCTGCGTTGACTGACTGTACCCTCTTAGACTGTCGCGTACACACAGACATCGCGCCCGGCCTAGCGTCGGCGTCAGTCAGTGTCTAGCTGTTGTTATGTTGTTAAGTCGTATATTCACGGATGAAGTGTAGAAGTGAAATTAATTTTCATTTGGCGATATTGTGTTATGTGTGATTTTGTTAGCTACAGGAGAGTTTAAAATGGATATAAGAAAGTTTTTTAATAAACATTTAAAAACCGATCACGTCATAGATGCTGTTGACAATGATAATCAGTGTGAAGATCTAACAGAAGACAATGTTTGTATCAACTTTGCATCCAGCAGTAATGCAGAACATTCAGTAAACACTAGTAACATTAACGTTGCTGATGTAGGCCTACAAGCAGATTATTGTTCTCAACCACCGACTTCTGCACATACCACCTCATCAACACCTAACATAAAAGGTAATACTAACGACTCGTTTACTCAATGTTAACAAACCCATGGAAGCCTGATTCACGCTACAATTGATGTAATAGCAGGAAAGCGCCCATTTCTTAGAGAATGGTATAATACATACCCTTGGTTAGCTTACTCCCGAAGTGGAAAAGGTGCTCTTTGCAAGTCATGTGTTTTATTTAAGCTCCGTGTTAGCCATGGAAGCTATCAAAGTGGATTCATCACACGCCCATTCAATAATTATAAAAAGTTTCATGAATATGCTGAATCTCACGCTCTTTCGCAATGGCACCGCGAGGCTGTGGAAAAGTCTAGTAATTTCTTGTCAGTTATGGACGGTGAAAAGCAAAGTGTCGATGTTCTTGTCAATGAAGGGTTAGCCCACCAGATTGAATCAAACAGAAATAAACTGAAACCTATTGTTTCGTCTATCATTTTTTGTGCTACACACGATCTACCATTAAGAGGAAAACAAGATAAGCATGCTGTTTTTAACGACCTTTTGCGTTTCAGAGAAGAGTCTGGAGATGTTACTTTAGCAGACCATCTACATATCCCATCGAGTTCAAAATGAGTTGATTGAAACTAGCGCAAATGTTTTAAGAAATGAACTGATTGGTAAAATAAATTCAAATGAAATATTTTCCATATTGGCTGACGAGACAATGGATATTTCAGGGGTGGAACAATTGTCCCTTGGTGTTAGATATTTTGACACCTCCGACAAATGTATCAAGGAGGATTTCCTAGGTTTTACACCTTTACAGGATGGTTTGGGTGCTGAAAATGTAGCAAGTGGAATCATCTCTACATTAACATCACGGGGTTCAAACTCATATAACGTTGTAGGACAGGGCTATGATGGATGTAGCACAATGGCTGGTCATATTACTGGTGTACATAAAAGAGTCAATGAAAAATTTCCTATGGCTCTGTATTTCCATTGCTCCAGCCATAAGCTCAATTTAGTCGTCAATGATTTGAATAGGCTACCACAAGTTAGAAATACTGTTGGAACAGTAAAAGAGGTTATTAAGTTTTTTCGTGAAAATGGACAGAGGAGAGCGGTTATTGGGACCCTGCAGAAACTGCCGTGAAACCAGATGGACTGAAAAGTATAAAGCAATAAGAAAGTTCAATGAACAGTTTGTTGATATAGCTCAAGCTCTAGAAAACTTATCTATGGAAGGAAATAAGGACACGAGGCAGAAAGCATTTCAACTCCACTGTGCTGTAACAACAACATCATTCTTAATATGTATGCAAGTAATAGCTGTGTACTCCAGTAAACTTGAAATCGTAACTCAAATGCTGCAAAGTCCAAGTGTTGACTTATTAAAAGTTTCAACACACATACAAAGGTTAGCTGAAATTTTCAAAAGCGACAGAACAAATAGTGTAGAAGAATTCTCCAAAATAATGTTGACCGTCGAACAAAATGCTGCAGCTCTGTGTGTTACTCTCACAAAGCCACGAGTCATTGGTGGAACACAAATACATCGATCAAACCAACCATCTGAGACCTTAAATGATTATTTTGGAGTGTCGGTGTTTCTTCCATATTTAGACTCTTTGGTGCAATCCTTGAGTGACAGGTTTTCAGAAAAAAACCAACCTGCTTTTGAAATAATCAACATGCATCCAAAAGTCATGAAAGCCCTTCCCAAAGAAAAATACGAAAGTTCTGTGGCAAAAATTGCTGAAATGTATGGAAAGTTGTTAGATAACTTTAAGGATGAATCAGTCCTATGGTATGATATGTGGGCAAACACACCAGCTGATTATAAGGACTTGGAGAAAATGCACCTTATAGATATTCTGCAACACGAACATGTTTACTTTTTACCGTCAGTTGCTAAGGCACTCAAGATTGCACTGTGTTTACCACCAACAACTTGTACTATTGAGAGGTCATTCAGGTGAGAATAATAGTTAAAAAAATTTTTGCATGCAAATTTACTTAGATTTTATAGGTCTAACTTATTTATTTTTTATTCCTTTTCTGCATAATAGTCTTTTGAAATATATACTAAGTCAAGTATACCAGTAGTTGGCAGAAATTTAGTTTACAATGGTTAATTTCGTTTATAGGAGTAAAAATGGTTTATATCTTCAAAATGTTTACTGTTATGTTTCTTTACAGCACTCTGAGACGAGTAAATACTTAGAAAAGGAGCATCATGTCAAACGATCGGCTTACCGGCCTCTGTCTACTGTCTGTTCATAGGAACACAGTAAAACAACAAAAAGATGAGCTGATAGAAAAGACCATCAATGTTCTAGGAATGGATAAGAGAAGAGTACAATTCTTGTTCAAGTCATAATATTTTACATCCATTCAGATCATGTCACACCTAAGTTCATTTTGAAGCAAATACATATTACTTCAAAACATTTTTGACTTTTACTTTTTTACTGTAAAATGTCATACCCCCCAGACCCCCCGGTGGCCTTGCCCCCCCTGGGAAAATATTCTGCGGGCGCCCTTGCCTAGCAGTAACAAAATAAATGAAATAAATGAGTAAAAAAATATCTACCATTGAGGGATGAGCTACATGTTATAGATAACATAGTATTTTTCAATGATAGAATTGTAGTCCTATATTCACTTCGTAATTATATGTTGAATTTATTACATGAAAGTCATTTTGGGGTGGTTGAAATAAAAAGTAGAGCTAGGGAAATTTGCTACTGGCCACCATCAATAAGGATATCGAAGATTATGTAACGAAGTGCAAAATTTGTGAAAAGTTCAAACCTAGTAATATCAGGGAACCATTGGATTCCTCATCATGTACCAAATAAACCCTTTTCAAAAATTGCTGTTGATATGTGTGAATATGCAAAGTTGAATTATCTGATTATTTTCGATTATTATTCAAAGGGGCTTGAAATTATTCCAATAAAAAATAAAACAGCTGAGAGAGTAATTAGTAAATTCAAAATTTGTTTTGCTACACATGGCGTTCCTGATTTATTGATTTCGGATAATGTACCATTTTCTGCTCCCCAAATGAGAAATTCTGCGAGAGAATATAATTTTGAAATTGTTACTAGTAGTCCTCGATATCCTAGAAGTAATGGATTTGCAGAAAGTGGAGTGAAAATTGCAATAAATATATCAAGAAAAAATTGTGACTTGAGTCTAGAATTATTGAATTACAGAGTGACTCCTACCGAAGGTATTGGTTTCTCACCTGCATAACTGATTATGAATAGAAATTCCAAAACCAAAATACCTGTTAATGACAATTTGCTGCAACAGAATGGTGTATCGTCAGATACTGTTTATAGACGACTAGTTGAAACAAAATATAACTATAAGAAAAGGAAATCATTGTGAAACTGGTAAAGTAATAGATCATGCTAATACTCCGCGTTCCTATATAGTGCAAGACAATGATGGAAATGAGTATAGAAGAAACAGTATATATTTGAGGGCTTCAGAAGGTGATGCTACAACTGATAAACAGACATACAAGTGATGACGACTTTTGTAGATCAGAAAGGGGAGAGTTTAGTAACTCATTGATAGACATAGTGGTTTCTGATGATAGGCAAGAATCAACATCAAATGTAGAGTCATCGACAATTAGTTCGGTTGAGAAACAGGAAGTTCATAGAAATAAACGTAATATCTCTCTTCCTATTAGATTCAAAGACTTCATAATGAACTAGCATGAGTTTTGTGGCAAGTTTAATGGAAAATATATATGATTGTCAGGTTTGATAGACGTCAGTTTGTTACATGATTGAAAGTAATAAAATTAAACTAATATTATTTTCTTGTTTATTTAACTGATATATAACAGTTTATCTGGCGACAAACTCATTTTGAACATTTATTACTCGCTTCTTGTTCTTTCAATGTCGGTATCAGTTGGTAGTTGCACTTTTCGTATAAAAAACGGTTTTCAGAAGTCAGTTTATGAAAATTGTTGTTGATATCCCTTATGATTCACTCAAAATATTTTCCCCTTATAAAGATTAATTATCCTAACACCAAAATGATATTATCTGAACACGACACGCGTTTCGGTAACAAGGTTAGTGACTTCAGGAGTATCAATTTTCTTCTGAAGATGCTGACCTTGTTACGAGCGTCGCGTCGGGTAGAATAATATCAGTTTGGTGTTAGGATAATTGATCTTTACAAAAAGAGAAAAAATATGCTAAGAGAAATCAACACGAACCATCTTTTCTACAAACGAAAATTGCAACTACCAACCAATAACGACTTCAAAAGAACAATAAGCGAGTAATAAATGTTCAAAATGAGTTTGTTGCCAGATTAAAAATGATGTAACGGTTATATTTCTGCGAAAAAAAGATGGGTGGTGTCATTTGAAAAAATTGGGATGGGGGTGAATTTTCAGGGATATGAAGATGAACAGATCATTTTGAGTGCGTTATATGGAAGGCAATTCGATGTTCGAAAAAAAAAAAATTTTCGATTACTTTTCCAACTCTTCTAGTAACGGAGATTTCACTTGTTCAGACAATTCTAGGACACCCTTATACCAGCGGAATGATGACAATCGGTTAAGAATGCGAAATATCTGGAAAAGTTATTTTAAAATCGTGGATAATAATAAACCGTCAGATCATCTGGCTGTCGAACAGGTGAAATAATCTTATTTCTGAAAAATCCACATATTGATGTGAAAAATATATTTGACAATAAAATACTAACAACTCTGTACTGGATCTGACTTCATAGTTGCATTTTATTTTTATTCATACTAGTGGTTACGAGAGACATGTCAAAATCAGCTGGAGTTTCGAGAATTTTCGAATATTTCAGTTTAACTTGAATTCAAGGTTGCTTTGTTTCAATAGCTGCATTTTTTGTTTTTATGCGTTGTTAGTTCTCATGCATTGTTGTTTAATGCTGTTTTTTGAAATCGTCGGTGAATCGTATCAACCTGCTAACTACTGTTATAAGTTGAAATAGGTTTTTTGCATTGTTAAAAAGACAAAAAATACTCTGTAAGTATGAAAAGCAGCTCTCTCTGACAAAATCAAAATAATGCAGATTTCTTACGGCAAATACTGCCATCTCCGGCAATAAATTTGTCCTCATTTCAGTGGTGATATTTAAGAATGTATTGGGGTTACGGAAAATGCATATCCAATTGCCCCTGAAATATTTTTATGCCTCAAATGGCTGCACGACTTTTTAATACGGCATGGGGGGTCGAGTGGCACCTTATTTGAAATGTCTTATACGTCCACAAAATCTCAAACAAAACTTACTCCAAAACAAAATGTCGGTACTTGATGTAAGTGTTGTGATCTGCCTATCACCCTATATACTTACCTTTATATATTACCCTGTATGCATATGTATCATTCACATAATTCCAGTGCATAGCTTTTGCGACGTATTGTTATATTCCACTGTTACAGTATGCTCACTAAACAATATCAATTTGAACTATGAAAGCCAGTTGCAATGTGCCTATCTCTTTCAGAACAACTCATGTTTCTTTTCAAAGCTTGCATTCAATCACGTGACTTCACTCTCATTTAAATAAACTTGGTGAAGCCACGCGAGTCACACATATCAACTCGACTTCATAGAATCATTAACATTTTTGTTCAAACCATTTTCGGCCTATTTTACCTCCAAATTCACATCACCGATTAGCTACGTAAATAAATAGTGTAAGAAGAGTCTTCTGAGTTTCTATCCTCAACTTTCTGCCTTCCTCATCGACAAGCCGTTGACCGCTCGCAACATAATTTTGGTGTCAGTCAGTGTGGAGTTGTGGACCTAGAACTGAGAAAGATTCGCTGCAAGAGGATACAGAGACTGAATCAGAGGGACGTCTTCCATTTCCTTATGTTTACCTGCTTGCCGCACTACATAGGAAGCCATCGAACTGCGAAATTCGAAGGTAGCCGAACTTCCAGCGATTTCGAACCTCAAGACGCCACTGAGATCCTGAGGAGTGGCTGAAAGTTCATCCCGAATCAAGTCCACTCAGAGGGGACGATCAGCCATCGTCTCACCCTGTTCAGCTACGAGAAGGAACGAGTCCGAAAATCCAGCTGAAGAGTATAATCGGACGTAGCAGCCTGAACGTCGCCTGCATCGGTTGGAACTGGTGAACTTCTAAATTTGCAAGATTTTTTCAACATTCAATTTGTTTTTTTTGCAATTCTTCATTCGATTTTTATGTGAAATTTTTCATCTGATTTTACTGCATTGTTTCTCACACCACTTATTTTCACTTTTATCATGGCTAAGAAATTGAATTCCGAATTAGTTATTGAAATGATACCTGAATTCAACGGAAATCGATCAGAGTTGGATAGATTTATTTCTTGTTGTGACACTGTAGATAATGAGTTTTGTCCAGAATCTGATGAGGATCTTTTGTTGAGTATAATTGAAACAGAATTAACCCGATCAGCTTACAATCTTCTAAACCATAAATCTTTCCCTAAATGGAGCGTTAAAAAAAAATACTTGAAGAGCAATTTTCAGAAAAAAGAACTATACCACAAATTCAATCTGAACTGATAAATATCAAACAACTTTCTGGCGAGAATGTAAGAACTTTTGCAAATCGTGTTGAAAAACTGCTTTATAATAAATGAAGTTGGGAAGCTGAATACACTTTTTGGTGAATGAATCGAAGGTTTTTGTATAAAGTGTATATTTAAAATTTGATTCTATTGCAAAGCGCTTTCGACTTTCGTCATCATCAGTGCTAGCCTGAAAGTAAATACTCTGATTGAAAGGAGAAAAATATGAAATTTTAAATTTTGAGGTTATGAAAATTATGAAACTCGGTAGAGTACTTACTCGTCAGGGTACAGGAAGCATCTTTGACATGAGAGCTGTATACATAGTAAAATTTGATTTATATAACATTAATCTAGTTAAACCAGCGAAAAGCGTGCTGGGAAGTTCAGGCCATGTGACTGTGTCAATGTCAAATGTGATATGAGTGAAGGACGACTTGTGACAGGTGCGTCAAGTCAAGTGTCATTTTTTAAAAAACAGTGTGAAAAGTAATGGTACCAACTTGAGGAGAGGTCCATCAAGAATCAAATTAGTTGAGAAAACGTCAATCTGAAATTTCAATTTGGATGATAACATGAGTTAAAAATTAATTTTAAATAAATTATAAAAGTTTAAAAGTTCCTAATCCTTTGGTGAAGAGGAAGGAAATCTCTGTTCAGATTTACTTGTGTGTTCAAGCAGTGAGGGTTGTTAGAAAGTTCCTTGGAAATCTCCAGTTCCTCGAACAAGTCAAGTCTAAGGAAATTTTTATTAATAATTTTATGTAGAATTTCAGCCCTAACTTTCTAAAATTCTACATAAAATTACTAATAAAAATTTCCTTAGACTTGACTTGTTCGAGGAACTGGAGATTTCCAAGGAATTTTCTAACAACCCTCACTGCTTGAACACACAAGTAAATCTGAACAGAGATTTCCTTCCTCTTCACCAAAGGATTAGGAACTTTTAAACTTTTATAATTTATTTAAAATTAATTTTTAACCCATGTTATCATCCAAATTGAAATTTCAGATTGACGTTTTCTCAACTAATTTGAATCTTGATGGACCTCTCCTCAAGTTGGTACCATTACTTTTCACACTGTTTTTTAAGAAATGACACTTGACTTGACGCACCTGTCACAAGTCGTCCTTCACTCATATCACATTTGACATTGACACAGTCACATGGCCTGAAGTTCCCAGCACGCTTTTTGCTGGTTAAACTAGATTAATGTTATATAAATCACATTTTACTATGTATACAGCTCTTATGTCAAAGATGCTTCCTGTACCCTGACGAGTAAGTACTCTACCGAGTTTCATAATGTTCATAACCTGAAAATTTAAAATTTCATATAGTTCTCCTTTCAATCAGAGTATTTACTTCTAGGCTAGCACTGCTGATGACGAAAGTCGAAAGCGCTTTGCAATAGAATAAAATTTTAAATATACACTTCATACAAAAACCTTCGATTCATGCTTCATAATAAATAAATAAATAAAATAAATACATATATTTTCCTTTCAGACCATTTTCAACAGTTTAGGATTCGTCAGGGTACATGGAAGAAGCAACTAAGTAGTAAAACCTAAAAACTAACTTAAAATTAAAATACCACGTCAAAAGTCATTTATGTTATACAGGCATTCGTTTATCAAGTAATCTTTTAAAGTTTCTTTGAACATTTTTGTAGATCCAGCATTTTTGATATCGAAAGGTAACTTGTTATATAAAATCAAGCCCATACATTTTGGGGAGTCAGATGTTACTTTTAAACGTGAGAATGGTACATGAAAACTTCTCTTTGTCGGGTGTTAAAACGATGACATTCGTTATTACGAATAAAAGTGGCTTTGTTATTGAACACATAAAGACACATTTCATACACATAAAGAGAAACTACAGTTAAAATTTTAAAATTCCTGAAAAATGTCCTACAAGAAGTCATTCTAGAAATGTTGAAAATACATCTTACTATTCTTTTTTGGGCTAGAAATATTTCATGTAATGATGTAGAATTTCCCCACAAACATATACCGTACCTAAGCCTTGAATCTATTTGTGCGAAGTAAACACTTAGGAGCTGGTTCTGAGTCAATATTCTTTTCATATTATGAAATAAATGGGTAAGCGATCTTAATTTCGAATGAAGTGACTTACAATGCGCTCTCCAGTTTAGGTTTTCGTCCATCTGAATTCCCAAAAATTTTAAAGTATTCACCTGCTCTAAAGGTGTGTTATTGATAGCAATACTCAAACTATCACAAGACTTCTGTCTGTTATGAAATCTCATTAGATGAGTTTTTGATAAATTGAAATAAAGGAGATTTGTGAAAACCACTTACTAAGATCTGAAATCAACTCATTACACTTATTCTTTGATATATTTTTCGATTTGTCTGAAATAACAACAGATGTATCATCTGCATACAAAGAAAAATGTGCACTACGGGACAACAAGTCAAGCTCATTGACATATAAACAGAAAAGCACAGGCCCCAAAACCGAGCCCTGTGGCACGCCCATTGCAACCCTTTGAATTTCGGAACTAACCGACCGCAAACCTTCAGGACATGCAAAATTCAGTGTCACATACTGTACTCTATCTATCAAGAAAGATCTTAGCCACTCTAAGGAATTGCCTCTAATTCCATAAGTGTACAGCTTTTCGAACAAAATGTTGTGGTTAACGCAGTCGAATGCCCTACTAAGATCGCAGAATAATCCAGCAGGGCACTCGCCCGCCTCAATGTAATCAACAAGAACATCATAAAAAAAAGCTAAAGCAGTATTAGTGGAAAAACCAGACCTAAAACCATGTTGATTGGCACTAAGTATTTTATGAGCATTTAAAAAGTCATTCAAGCGATTCAAAAAACAGTATTCAAAAACTTTTGAGAAATTTATCGGTAATGTTACTGGTCGATAGTTCCCTATATATTCAGAATCTCCTTTTTTGAATAAGGGTACGATTTTACCCGTTTTCAAACTCCGAGGAGAGCATCCAATTTCAAAAGAAGAATTGATCAAATGAGTAAGTGGCCTTATAATAAGATATAAAATTTTCTCAATCAGAAAAGCGGGTATATCATCACTTCCAGCAGATTTTTTATTTTTGAGTTTTGTGTTCAGCAAAGTGAGTAACTCTAGCTCTGTAAAAGGTCGCAAGAACATGGTATTTACGTTCCGTCTAACGGGTAAATTTATAGGTTCTTTTATCACTGGAATTTAATCAATAATATCTTGCGGTGCCTGTATAAAATAATTACAAAACATTGTTGCCACAGTTTTGGGATCTGTCTGCAGAATGTCAATTTCTTTAATTTTTATATTATTGAAATCTTTTTCTTCATTTGACAATTCTGAAATTACCTTCCATGCAGTTCGTATAGGATTATTTGATGTTGTAATTTTATTTTGATAATAAGCTTTTTTCGTTTTGCCTATCAAGTTGAAGTGCTTCTTTCTCTCCTCCCTATATTTGTCAGTGAGCTGTGGAAAACTCTTTTTAAGCCTGTAAAGTTCCTTTAGATTAAACTGGATTCTTTGATCTGCGTGTTAACCCATAATTTCTTATTTTTCTGATCACTACTGAAATATTTCTTCAGAGGAAAATAAAAGTTGAAATAGTATAAGAAACTATTATAAAAGTGCTCAAATGATTTGTCAATATTTCCTGTGGCATAGACTTGATACCAACTCTCTTCAGAAAGTGATTTTTCGAAACCTCTCATCGAATTTTCATTGAAAGATCTTCTATAAAAATTAGTAAGGTTTTTATCTTCTCGTCTTGGCGTTTCCAACTCTAACAGTACAGTCCTATGATCTGAGATGTTGTTATCAAAAACACAGCAGGTGCCATTATTTTCAAAATTTACAAATACATTGTCGATTGTGCTTATTGTACTTTCACCAACCCTTGTAGGCCACTTCACAAGATAATCCAACTTAAAACATTGTGAAATATTCAAAAAAGACTCGAAATCTTTACTGAAACTATAAGAATCCACATTAAAATCTCCGGTCAAAACAAATCTACAGTCTGGTTTGATCAAACTATCTAAAATGTTATACAGCACTTCCATAAACATATCGAGGTCTGCAGAGGGAGAACGATAGCAATTTATTATAAAAGTTGTTATATTGTTCACTTTAATTGAAATTGCGCATATTTCGATAGTTTTTTCTATACAGTATTTTTTTAAATCAATTCGTTTATATTGAACATTTTTTCTTGCATATATAGCCACACCTCCTCCCTTGTAATCAAGCCTACCATAAGAGGTGCACAAATTAAAATCATTAATAGACAGAAAATTCACAGAATTCAGTTTTTCCCAAGTCTCGACAAAACAAAGGAAATCCAAACTTTCATAATGTGAAATTTCAATTTCCAATTCATTTACTTTATCAAGACATAAACTTTGAACATTTGATAAAAGTATATTTGGGTTAAATATTAATCGCTGTTGGCTCTCCTCCCCCTTAAATGTAAAAAAACGTTGGACGCATGTTCCATATGGCCAGAATGTAGGATCCATTTGCCTTTTTAAAATTTTTCTCATTTATTGTTACCTTGAAAGAAGCATATTTTTCAGGATATGTAGACTGCATCAGTGAGCACACGACCTCTGGGAAGTCGTCTTTGAGATAGTCTGTAAGATCATTTTCTGTGGTTTTTGGGTCTAATCTACAAACATGCAGGGACACGTCTTTGTGAACCGCATTCAGTGTTCTAACCTTCTCTTTACTTGATCCTATAAAGGTCAATCGTTGACGTCTCTTTGTATAATCCACAACCTGCCATTTTCCTCTGTCATTTTGATTGTTTTGTTGATCCGTATCTATTTTTGTCCTTTCCAACTCTTCATCCGTTTTAGGTTTGGCTGCCTTTGGTTGCTTTATATTTGTACTGAACGAATTCTTGGTTTTCTGGGTACTAGAAGTGGTTCCTGTATTTCCGGTTTGATAAGATGTACTGGGAACGTTGCGGCCAGACCTATTATTCTCTACATATGTATTGTTCTTATTTTGTTTAAACATATCTATTAGTAGTTCCTGGTTGCTAATAGTGCGTTCTAGCTCTACAACTAACCTGTTTTTTCCTCCTAATTCAAGCTCCAGGAGTTCTATTTTATGTTTTAGTCCCATTAACCTAACCTTCTCAGCTGGTACTGCTCCATTTTCTTGTAATGAATTTGGGTCTTCATGATTTTCTTCTTTCTCTATGTGTTTCCTCAAGCCTTTACTCACGCTCACACCCGTCGGTACTTTTTTATTCACAATAATTTCCACTAAAAATTCCTTTTTGAGTTTACTTAATTCGAGAGCGAACTCATTGGTTGCCATGTTGCAATGTATTTTGAATTATGAATTAATGATGCTTGTATAAGTAGCGAAGGTACGGACGCAAAATCAGCCATTGAAAATTTAAATTCGAAATCAGCTCTGCGAAGGATTACATAACAACATTCGCTTCATAATAGAAGCCAGAGATTCACTTCGTTGAGTGAGGCCATAGAAGCGGCCGTTGACGAGGAAAGAAATATTCATCATCAAAATCCAAAAATCATTCCTTCAAAAGTTTTCAGTACTCGAAATGTACATTTTGCAACAAAACAGGACATAAATATGGAAACTGCTTTCCTAGAAACCAACATGATTTGCTCAAGTTTTCGAATAAAGAAATTAAAGTTGAAAATGTGAATCAGGTACGTTTATCAAGTTATTGTAAGAAGAATGGCCATCACATGAAAGATTGCTACAAAAGAAAATTCAATGAGAATAAAAAGTCAAATTCATCGAATTCGGGAAACGCCACAGGACCTGGACCGAGCAGTGCGGTCCAAACCCAGGTCAAAACAGCTGCAGCTTCACAAAGTAAAAATAATATCAATTACTTAGGGAGCTCTTTTCGAAACAATTAACAAACTCACTCGAACTCTTTACGATCTTCTGAAGAGACTTTCACAAACTTCTTTACAAACTCATTCTCAAGATCATTCACAAGGTTCTAATGATAATATACAAAACTCTCAAATTTTACAAGTTTCTTTCAACGAGGGTTCTGGTGAATGTATAAATGTACCTATTTCTCTAGCTATGAATGGTAATGCAACCTTTTTAGTTGACACAGGCTCAGAATGCTCAGTTTCAAAATTGAGTAGCACAAATTATGACGAATTTACTGATACTACATGTATACCTCAATTGAAGGGTATTACTGACGAAAAAATTAGAATTTATGGTACTTGTATTGGTATGATCACGGTAGGTGATGAACTTATAGAACAAAAATTTCACATTGTACCAGATAATTTTCCTATTTTATGTGACGGAATTATAGGAGAAGATTTTATGAATAGATATGGGTGTAAACTTGACTATGAAAATAAAGCACTTTCTTTTTCACGTCAAAACAAAAATATCGTATTTGAATTGATTTCTGAAAAGTCTATCACTATACCAGCTCGAACGCAGATAGTGAAACAAATTAGATTTTCTCCTAAAAGATATTCACAGTCGAATATATATTCATGTAAATCACAAGAATTATCTGATGGATCATTCATTGGGAACAGTATTGTTGAAATGAAAAATGGTTTAGCCCTTGTCACTTTTTCAAATTCAAATATGGAGGATGTTTGCTTAGAAAACATAGAATTAGACATAGATCCAATTGGAAATTTCAATGTTTTGTCAATTGATTCTGAAAGTTCTACGAGAGATTTAACCGATGTTGAGCGCATAGAAAAAGTTATAAAAAGTCTCAGTATCGACCATATGTCGGAAATTGAGAGAAACTCTATCATTGAAATTTGTAGTGCATTCAACGAATTGTTTTATTTAGAAGGTGATATTTTATCTCACTCGGATTGTATCACTCATTCTATTCCAACAACAGACGATATTCCAATTCACGTTAAACCCTATTAATTACCATTTTTTCAAAAGGAAGAAGTGAGTAGACAAGTAGAAAAAATGCTTGATGAAGACATAATTGTACCTTCTTCTAGTCCATGGAATTTTCCACTTCTTGTCGTTCCTTAAAAACCTGACGCGAATGGTAACAAATGCTGGCGTTTCGTTGTTGATTTTCGGAAATTAAATGATAAAACCTTTGTATATAGACTAAAGTAGGATAATGCACGTGCATTCATCATTTGACACAAAGTCGAGCGCCATCTAGACAATAAACTGACCGTACAGATGCGCCCCCTGGAGAGTACATTTAAAATTGCAAAGTTGAAGCAGGCCTGGACTCCCATAATTTGATGTGAATAGGTGAAATATGGAATCCAAGCATTAATATCGAACCATAAATTATTTCTTTGATATGTCGAGAGATTAATTGCTGGCAAATGTTCATGTCTATTATAGGGATATACCTGAGAGAATTGAAGTTATAAAACCTCGTTTATGAAAAATAAAGTTTGTTTGTGGTAAAACGCTATTCAATGGGCGCATTCAGCAGAAAGAGCAAATAACATTTACGCTACGTATCGGTAGCGGATTTTTTGCTACTTCTACTAGATGAACCGAACTTGTTGACAGGTAGCAGTTGTATCAGCAGAAAAATTCGTAACAGTTCCGTAGCTGTTTAGTCTGGTGAATGCGGCCAGATTCCTATTGAAATGTCTGAATTGTCAGTTTAATAATCCCAAACAGATCTTTCATTTCTGAAACACGTTGAAAGTACTTTAATATCTTCGGATGATTATTTGATATATTTTGTAGTGTTGAGATGCCATTATTATTGATATAACGAGGTTCGGAAGTGAAACTTAGAATACGAGTGTGATAACCTTAGTGCATGAAAGGCGTTTTCTGAAATTCAACAATTACTTCCATTAGTTCCATTACTAATGCTTCTCGCTCTGTTTGTGACGAACCAGAAATAGAGATAGAGGCATCAGTGATAGAACTGATGGAAGTTACTGTTGAATTTCAGATCTCGCCTTAATTAAAGCACAGTCTTTCCAGCAAGTTATGGGAGTTACTTTATTGGTGTGATGCAACGCAAGAAATTTCTTACCGAGTTCATTCTTCGGGAAATACAGTGAAGCCTTTCTTTAAAGCCCCCCCCCCCCTTTTATTTTTCGAACGGGTCAACTGGAATAATTGAAACTTGAAATAATGAAATTGATGCATGAATAATATTTTGGAGTAAAATTCACACATTAAAATTTCAAGATGGCGACTGGGCACCATCTGGAAAAAAATTCAAATGAAAAGAGTGTTCTTGTGATACATCATTTTAAAGCTCCTGACGAATACTTCACAACCCTAAAATATGAAGTCAATATCCTTACCTACTACAACATGACGGAACATAATTGCCTCCACACATCGACGTTTGAATTCATAAGTTGAGGAAAACAGCTGAGTTCAGTTTAGAAGATGCTCGATAAGGTTGCCTTAAACGTCTTGGAGATGAGAACAAAATGAATCAAAATATTATGGAAATTCATGACAAAGATATTTTGAAAAACGTCAACGAGTCTATACTGTTGATATTCACAAATAAAGTTTTAACCTCCAACTCAGTTTTGATAGATAAACTAGAAAATAAAAAACCTCACTTGCAAGAAATCCAACCATCAAGTTTATCAGTTCCTGGATTTATTCCAGTTGAGATAAACAAACTGAATGCCTTGTATTTCGTCACTCATGACAATACCAGATTAACGTACGAAGAATTTTATAATCTGATATGTAAATTAAAACGTTACTTGCTGCAACATGATATTATGAATATCGCATTCGAGAATCCATTCAAACTATTCGATTATTGTTATTTGAAATATGAAAACATATTTTCAATGCTACGCTATATTTTTAGGGACACCGATATTGTTTTACGAATTTTCGTAAATACAAAAGACGACGTTTTGAGCGAAGAAAATATTGCGAAAATCTCAAAAGAATTTCATGACTCACCTATTGCTGGTCATAAAGGAGTAAGTAAAACATATAAGAAAATCAAACAATATTATTCTTGGCCTAATATGCGTTCAAATATAAAGAATTATATAAAAAATGCGACTTGTGTCAAAAGAACAAAACGTGTAGAATTTCGAAACAACCTATGACTATAACAACTACAGCTTGAAAACCATTTGAAAAAGTTTCTTTAGATATTTATGGGCCCTTACCCGTAACAAATAATATAAATAAATATTTGCTCACTTTCATGGATGATCTTACAAAGTTTTCACAAGCAATACCTATACCTAATCAAGAATCGAGTACTATTGCTGAAAACTTCGTGAGATATATCGTGTTGAAATTTGATTGTCCAAAATACGTTCTTAGAGACCAAGGTCAAAATTTCATGAGTGAAGTTTTCAAAAATGTCTGTAAATTATTAAAAATATCTAAAATTCAAACAACCGCATATCGACCACAGTCGAACGCATCTCTAGAAAGATCTCAGAAATCTTACTGAATATTTACGTTGTTGCATCAATAAGTCTCAAAATGATTAGGATTCTTGGATTGATTATGCAATATTCAGTTATAACACAACCATTCATTCATCAACGAATTATCATTTGGTTCCAAAGTAGAATTGCCCACTACTTTAACAAAATCCCCAGAAATATGCTACAACTATGATAATCATGCGAACGAATGAAATCGCGATTACAACATTCCCATTCAATTGCCAAAGGAAACTTGATCAAATCCAAAGAAAAATGTAAAATCAGTTACGACAAGACAAGCTCAAGAAGAAATTTCTCTGTAGGAGATAAAGTCCTACTAAAAGACCAGGCAACACATAAGGGTAAATGTAAAAAACTCATGTCCGTTTTTAGTGGTCCATTTGAAATAGTAGAAATAAACTCTGATGTTAATGTAACTATTCTCAGACAAATAAACGTGTCAAAGTTCACATCGATAGACTGAAACTCTTTATCGAATAGACTTCGGTATAACTTGAGTTTAATTTTAGGTATTTGATATTGCAGGTATCCTTCCAAACCTCTGACCGTTCTCCGAAAATGAAGCCACATACACTTTTGGGATTACTTTTGTCAATATCACTTCCGCTAGTAAAAGGGGACACCCTGTACAATATTACATATTTCAAAGATTCTACGGGAATTTATTATTAAAATTTGGGTACTTTGAATCTATACAGTAATGTTTGGAAAATATTAGTATTTTATGATACAAGCAACATTTACTTGGAGTATAAAAATATCCGTTATTATCATTCTGAAATGATATCAATCTGCGACGAGTTAAAACAAAATTCAGTTGAAATACGAGAATGCAAAGACTTCTCAGTAGCGTCAACGCAACATTCACTGTTTGTGTTATTTCGGATTTTCGGATACTCTTGGCTTGAGAATATGGGCGATAATCTTATGGATGTGAGTTGAAACACATATTTTATGGAGAAATAATGTATTTATCTGTAGATATTTTGATTTTGTGTTAATTGTCCGTTTCAATGTAAAAAATAGCAGACAAATGCTGAAGAAAGCCGGCTTGCTTTCTTTAGCATTTGTATACCTATATTCTGTTTTTATATTCTTCAAGACTAGAGCAGGTTAATCGATAGTAACACGATAGTGAAATTAATTATGGGTAAATGTAGTTTTGAAACTTTGATAAATGGAATTTAACACATCAAAATATTTTCTAGGATAACCTTGGAGGAATTCTCTCATGTGGGCATTGTTGTACACGCCTTGGAACCTTGTCAGAGTTGATGAATCAAGAGGAGATAAGACATGGGTGTTTGGCACATGTCGATAATGTAATAATCGACTCTGCCTCAAACGAAGTTTTCGGTAGAAATGTCAGCAGTTCGTCAAATGAGACAGAGTTCCAAGTGTCAGACCATTCCGAGGACCATTCCAAAGGAAATGTCATTCCTTGGAATGATGAAGGTGTCTCTTGATAGAGAGTTATAGATTGCATAAAAATAAATTTGAGAGCCCCAAATTCACCAAACAAAAGGCATGGGGATAATATCCAATGACTTGAAAGAACATGGAGTCCTAAAATCTTCAAAGAAATGCGATGAGAAGTGGAGGAATTTGAAAAAAACCTACGATAAGGTTTTGAAAGAAAAAGGAAAAACTGGAAACGTTCCAGTTTTATGGAAGTTCTTCGACAGTCTCGAAGAAATATATGCTGGAAATCCTATCTTTTCACCAGTTGCCACAGCTTCTAGCAGCGGAGTTTACAAGAAGTCTGATGTGGTATTGGCTCACCAATCACAAAAAAAACTATTCTCCTAATGAAATGAAACGAGTGAGGTCAGTATCTGCCCTAGAAATAGATGACAGAAAGCAGAAAAGACATGAGGAAAGAATGTCTCTGAAACGTGAAATGTTTGAGTGGTTCAAGACAAATATGAACAAACGGAGGAAAGAAAGTGAAGACGATGAATGACACACTCCTGAGTATTTAACATTATCCTGTCCTTTTATTTGGGATTTATTGCCCTTTCTAAGTTGTGATGGGGAATATTTTTTCACCTTCCTTTCGGCACAATATTATGATTGGAACACTCTCTCATTCACCACATGTCCGCCTTACAATGCATTCAATTTTTATTTCAGTATATATTCCCAACAACACCATTATAACATATATGTTCTGATTTTAATATTATGCTAAAGAGAAAGTGGAATGATGTCCCCTTAACGAGTTTGAAGGGCTGTCTATAACTTCTGGATGAAAGGAGGGTGGTAGATTTGACTTCAGTAAGTTCAGATTCATGCTCAGGTGGTTAAAATACATGACACCAAAAGTGTTTTCAAAACAAGGTGTTGGCGTTTAAAGAATGATGGCTCACTGTAGTGACCCTACAAAAATTCAATTATTTCTCTATTGATATCTCAGTATAATAAACAATTTATTTATGGAGAGCATTCTGATTTTTTTTGTTGATATTCCATTTTTTACTTCAAGTATTTATGTTATCTAAGTCATTTTCTAGTTTGAGTATTAATGTTATTCTAAGTCATTTATCGTTTGAGTATTAATGTTATCTAAGTCATTTTCTACTTCCTTGAAAACTGCTTTTTATTTACTTGGTTGTAATATCCCACAATATTTATTATTTATTCATAGAGACGATTATGATTTATATTATGTTGCCCTAGTTAATAGATTATGTTTGAAAAGTTTTTATAAATTTATAGTGTATAAATTATTAAATTCCTATATATTGATGAGTTATTGTTATAATATAAATTATTACATTTGTTAGGACTATATATCTCATCAAGGATGTATTTTGTTGAAAATCTCATGTTTGGTTTGAGTATGTTAGTATTTCCCTCAAAATAAATATATATTTCTATGTTAGTTGAACATTATAAAGTATCACTTTTGAAATGAAAGTTTTGGTATATCAGTATTAAAATATTACTCCATTAGTTCTATGTCAGTCAGGAAATTGGAATTTGTCTCGAATTCAAATTGAAAGTAATGAAATGATTGATATTACTATATCTGAGATGCACCAACGTGTTTTCTATAGGGTTCTTTTTTTTCGAATGAGATTACTTGTATATTTTTCTGGCATTAAATGAGACGAATATGTTGTAAAAATCCATAAAATTTTCTATAATCAAATATATCATTTCAAATATTTATGAATAGTTCATCACAAATACGATCCCTTTTAGCATGACCAGCATTTTGTTGTCTTCTGTTATCAGCAAGATCTTCATGATGTTGTATATGAACAGGATCGATATCAATGATATCATTGTTGCTCAAACAAATATTGTGTAAAACACAACAGGCAATGACATACTTGGGAGCCCATTCCAGATTTCTCACATCCAAATATTTCAAACATCGAAACCTTCCTTTCAGTAGAGCAAAAGATCTTTCTACACAAGAACGGGCTGAAGATAACATTAAATTATAGTGTTTTTGGTCTTCAGACAAATGACCATTATCTCTATATATGGACACTGTAGTTGTTCCATACACGAATAGGCTTTATCCCCTATTGAATGACTCGTTTGGAAAGCTTGTATTTGGTTGATTATTTATTCTGGTCCAGATTTCGCTTTTAGTCAAAACTCTTGCATTATGACATGATCCAACTTCTCCCACATAGCAGTCAATGAATTTGAGCTCATGGTCTCATACTGCCTGAAAAAAAGTTCAATATAAGCATATCATTCTTAATATTTTACAAACAAGTTCCATTATAGACATATTCACCAAAAAACTGTTTCAGAGGAACTTGTGCAAAAATACTTTCAATATGCACTCTGAGGCAGAACAATTTGATATTGATATAATGATATACTGTAAAGTGGTTGCTTGAAGCATGTTCCTATACATTACATGAAATAAAAATTGTGGTTACAAAACTTGGCTATCAATAATACCTGCAATATTATACTGCTGTAGCCATGCCTATTTATATACGATAATCCGTGTTCTTTGGGTTTTGGTATTTCAATGTGTGTACCGTCTATGGCACCTATTGTATTGGGAAAACCTTTGGCTGCAAATCCCTCTACAACTCGAGTAAACTCATGGTTAACTGGCCATTTTATGATAGTCGAACTTTTGAGATGGCCATTTCTTCTGTAGATATATCTTCCTTAATTAAATTCAGCACTTGGTTGAAACTTGCTCTATTCATACGAAAATTCTCCTTGAATTCCTGGTCAGAATACTCATCCACAACTAGTGAAATGTAATTATGTATTCTAGGTCGAAGTTCTGAAAAAGATGAGTGTTAAATATTGGAAATATAAAATGAGCAGAGATTTCCATCACTTCATTTTCAACTTACCCATAGGACCTCTAGCTTCTATATCATCATCAGAAGAGGTATCTGAAGAGCTGAGTAACAATTCTCAAACACAAAAATTGGACTTATTCCTTTGAAAATTGATATAATACAAAATGAATTACCCGAGCCGAACTTCTTTTATTTCGAATTTCTTCTGTTGAAAGACAGTGTTACCACAACATCATAGGCAACTGACAGCCGTTCCGTATGTCACAGAATTTTCAGAAGTACCGCTCAACCGAGCAGTTACCACTCCGCCATCTTGAGTTACCACGCTGGTTAAGGGTCTTCATCCCTGAATAAAATGGATTCAGAAACGAATTTTTTCATTACGATTGATGAAGGGTTGTATGAGTGTATAAAGGAAAAATAATAAAAAAAATATTCTTCAAGTATTAAATGAATGAAAAGGATTTTCTTTCTCATTTTTGGACATTTTTGTTCAATTCCACCATCAGAACGAACGAATATTTTGGTCTGTTTTCTGTTCAGTATTGAAGCCCATCATTTACTTAGCTAAACGACTGTCTCACATTTCCTCTGGATGTTCACTATATTTTATTAATAATTTCACAAGAATGTGTTGTTTTCACAAATTGGATTTCCTTCCACTACTCCTTTCGATTTGTGAAATATTCAATTTCATCCCAGTCATTTAATAAAGGTTTGGTTCAGCCGTCGACCAGTGAAAACTGATTGTTACTTTCAATTCTGGATTTAGAAATAAAGATGAATTCTTTTTAATTGACATGCCTCTCAGGTTGCTCCTCCCACACGTCTGGTGAGGAAGAGAGAGAGTATCATAAAGCCAGTCTGCAAGCTGGCACAGGGTCGGACTGGGAATAGGAAGACCAGACGAAACTTAAAACTTTACAATTACAAATTTTTTTGAACTCACCTGCCTGTATGTGTGCGTGTTCACGTTTCTATCTGATATCTTCCGGTTGGCTTAAAATTTTACTGGTAACCATCAATGGAGGGTCAATACTTCATGATATTATTATATTAAGAAATACCACGATAGCGGCTGTAGAATGTTGGACGAGTTCCGTTATTTCTGATTCGATTTCATTTAAAATCGGTATATAGGAGCTTTTGGATTGTAATATCATGGTTTTTCGGACATTTCAGAATTCAACGGGTCAACTCAATGATAACAGAAGAAATTTTGGATTTTAGGTCCCATTCTATTTCAAGTTGTAGGAATTGTTGCTGGAGATCATACTTCATTTGTCAATATCTTCCCAATTGTTTTAAAATGAAACTGTTTTTTGGGGGGCGGCGGCGGCATCTTTGATGTCCCTTTGGAGCGAAAACGTTACAGTGATGGGTAATGGCGGCAAGGTCCACAAACGAAACATTAACTTTTCCCTACGAGATCGAATATCCGGTGATTGTAAGGGCTTTGCCTGTTCTTTGGCGGCATTTCCATTGGGGAGTATAATAATTTGAATATTCACTTCAGCTAAGATTTGTATCCATTGTCACATGGTATTGGCAAGATATCCACAGTGAGTTCCAGAACTTTGAGAAGGTGCATTGTTGATTTGGGAAATAATTTTTATTCTAATTCTGTTTAAGAAAACTTTGTTGGTAGTTACTTTTTATTTAGTCGACTAGAATTTATAGTGATTCACGCAGTTCTGTTTTCAATAGTGTTTGTTTTGGTTCAAAGTTTTTTGCCAGAAAAGTGTGCTTTCAATTGCGATGCACAAGTCTACAATACCCTTATCTAGACGTCATAAACGAACTGGACTATCGTTAGAAGTGAAGCGTCAGTTACAGAATCTTCGTAGATCGTAGGTATTTTGCTGAAGTTATTTTGCTTGGATATAATTGTTTATATTTTAAATTAGATCAGAATCGCATTGCACAGGAGATCCATCAGCCCGAAGGGGTACTCGAGGGGTGAGTGAGATTGTTTTTTCAATCCAAACTTTGACTTGAATTAGTTTCGATTTGATATCCTTACTTGTTACAGGCAAGAATATGTAATTGATGAAGAATTGGCAATTGAAGATGAAAATTTTTCACCAATGGAATGTGAATCTTATAGATCAATAACCGATATTATGGAGGGTCGAAGGATTGTGAACCTGGGCCATGTACTCAAAGAGTATGAAAATGTTCTGAATCATAAATATAAATGTATGATGGGAAGAATGGATTTCATGAAAGAAACAAGGAAAGGATTAATTTCCTACTTGCATTTTGACTGCGATACATGCAGCAAGCATTATGTCATAACCACTGACTGTACTGGAAAATCCCTCCAAGACCTGAATGATGCTGTTGTTTGAGGTAGTTTGAGCGTAGGAATTGGACACATTCATATTCAATTTTGCTGTTTCTCAGGCCATCTATGGAGGTTAGAAAATTCCAGAAAATTCTTAAAATTTCTAGACTCTCACATGCATCGAGTAGCTATGTGCCATGCACATGCCTGGTCAGTGTCAGATTGCTTCCACCAATTTTTCTGAAAACTGTTACTATTCAAGCATGTGCATAACACAATGCTAATCGATGCATGTGAGAGTCTAGTAATAAAATGTAAAAATAGCATGAATGGTGATAAAGGGCCTATCCCTTTTAGCCCGCTTTTGAGTTCGTTGTTGAGAATAACAAAAGTAACAGACGAAATCCACATCGTATCAAAAAACTTTGTGGGTTATTCATTGACGAAAACAATCCATTTCTTGCTGCTTCTTCTGATGGATTAGTAGGAGAAAATGGACTGATCGAAGTGAAATGTTTATATTCCATCAACGGAAAATTGAATGATGAAGAAAATATATCCACTAGGTGTTTTCATATTATTGATAATGATATGAGGTATTGATCATTCGAATCCGATCTTCTAATATTTTTTAATTTCAATAATTATTCTAGATTGCCATCTCGAAATCCTGATTTTCGAGCGGAAAATAATTTTCTTCGAACCCAAAAACCGCTACATAGGTACAGCTTATCCAATCCATCTTGGCACAGAACTGATAAAGTTTATGCCCAGTATTCTCTGTGAAATATACTAGGGGAAAAAAACACCTATTATATGTGTTCACTGTGTTGAAATTTATTCCTATACGGTGTCTTTTCTTTCGTCACGGTCTAAACTACCAGTGTGAAACTGGAAAAGTAACCGAGTTTATGCCAAGATGGATTGGATAAGCTATACCATAGATCTTCCATAGATCACAAAACTAGTCTGCCATATTGAATTTTAAAATTTCAACATAAAAAATCACGTCTGAAGACTACAAAATTTCGATTTTAATTCGAATCGGTCCATAATCAAAAAACTCGTCAGACACCTTGAAGCCGCCATTTTGAATTCATCATTGATTTTAACAAAAGATTCATAATTTTGATCACGAAAACCTCCACGTACCAATAATGGATCGAATCAGACCATAATCCAGTCTTGTTCAACTTGAATTGATTATTTTTTACAAAATATTTATAATATCAAACCCTAAATCAACCCCGAAAACCTCAGAGCAATTATGAATCGAATCGGACCATGATTAAATTCTCGTTCAACTTGAATTGATTATTTTTTACAAAATATTTATAATTTCAAACCCTAAAAAATCCTCATAGCAATTTTGATTCGAAGCGAACCATAATCACAAATCTCGTTCGCATCTTGCATTCATCAATTTTGTTTCTTAATCTTCGAATAATTTGCCATTGCCGTGCAAACTTTGAGATTAATACGATATCGAACTGGTTTGAATCTGAAATGTAATTTGAAAGAACGAGCACGACGGTGAACTGAATTCGGCCCTGTTATGCCTGAGCGTGGCCAAGTTAGAAGTAGGGCGGAGTTTGTATTTATTTCATCAGGCGAACTCGCTCTGCCATCTAGCGATATACGTTCTCGTAACTAAAGGCTAAATACTCTTAACCAGACAGGGAAACGGAACACGGCCCAAATATGCTATTGGATTACGTTGGCAAGGCTGACGTGAGTAGTAAAAGAAAACGAGCTCTTATCAATTTCGCAGGCGAAATATCCAAACAGTTGTTCGATACGCTATCAGATTCAGATGCAAAACATTATGAAGAACAATTAAACTTACTAAAATCCAATGAAAATCATTTATTGGAACTGATTAAAGATCAAACTTCTGTATCGGAAGCTTATATTGATAATTTCAAAACTATTAATTCACAAATAACATCATTCAAACAAAAACTTCATGATTTTTCTAGTTTCATAGCCAAAGAAAAAGCATTTGATGTAAATAACTCTCAATCGAACAGATATTTATTCGCAATGTCAGAAATATTTTTCACATTCGTTTTGATAACCGAAAAATATATATTAGAAATTAATAATTTTTACTCTGTGCGCTGAACGAGGGCAATTGCATCCATTAATTATAACACCCTCAAAACTTTCAAACGAACTAAAAATGATACAACCTCATCTGAAAATGCACGAAACTTTTCCTCTACCATTAGATAGACAAAATATTGATTTCTTTTATAAATTCATTGATATCAACATTTATTTTTATAATAATGAACTGAATTTTGTATGGACAATTCCTCTTATAATGACACAGATTTTTGAATTGTATAAAATGTCAGTTATTCCCTTGAGAATAAATGAAAATGCCTTCACATTCATTTTACCTGATAAACCGTATATATGTATTGGTAAATTGAAACAAAATTACTTTTATGGACGACTTCTCTAATTGCGAAGCAAAGTTATTTTTGATGCCAAATATAGTACCTAGTTCATGCGATCAACGAGTTATCAAAATAAACAAACCAATATTCATTCAGTTGGAAACAACCAACGCTTGGTTATTTGTAAAAAAACGTATGTGTTACACATAAACTACATAAACAAAAAAATTTCCTTTAATATTAATGATACTGGAATTTTGAAACTCAAATCTGGAGCTATCGCTTATACTGATTCTGTTATTTTGAACACAGAAAAAATCTTTTCCAGTAATTTCAATGCTTCCGAAATTGTAATAAACACAAAAATTAACAAAACCACATTGTCTGAATTGAATGAGTTGAAATTTTCTGAGAATTCACTCAATTCAATTTTGACTCAAACTGACGAAATTATGAATTTAGATATAGTCAAAAAGTTGATAAATTGAAAAATGACGTATTCAAAACTCGTTTATCCAATAACTCATTTTATTCTATTTCTCTTCACAACATAAATGCGTATATTATTATTATTTTTCTCATATTCATTTTGGCTTTGTATTTTCTTTACAAAAATTATTTTATTAAATGTTTCATTGAAATGAAGACATCTCCTAACGAATCTTCAGTACCTGAAACTTCTCCGGAGTACGCAGAACCTGAAAACTTAAAAAAAATAAAAAGAGAACTAGAAGTTGAGTTGAAAAAAAATTGCACCTTCTATTAGGCACAATTTTTTTTCTTAGGGGGAAGGTGTTGTGATCTGCCAATCACCGTATATATATTACCCTATATATATATATATATATATATATATATATATATATATATATATATATATATATATATATATATATATATATATATATATATATATATATATATATATATATATTATGTATATATTGGACCGCGCGAACAATATTGATTCCTAATTTTTTTTGTGGTAGCTTACTAACCCAAAAAAACTACAGAGAATTCACCCCTGGATGTGCAAATTCACAGGGTTCAGAAAGGGGAACCTTCGTTTCAAAGTAAAATCGGAGAATTTTAATTATTTGCATGCAATAATGACTATCGTCCATACCTTTAACCTCTTCACATCCAGCCGCAATTCAAAATGACACTTCCACGCATACCAGACAGAAAAATGCAACACATGTGTTTTATTTTCGACCAAATGGAATGAGCTCCCATGGCCTAGTGGTCAATGGCGAGGGCTGCAATCAGGAACGTCCGGGTTCAAATCCTGACCTTGGCAGAGTTTTTTTTTCATTTTTTGTTCTTTTCATTTCTCATTGTTGTATTTTCCGTGGTTATATCATTAATTATAATTTTGTAGAATTTTTCATAGGAATACAATTGATTACACACTATTATTATGTTCAATATAAATACCTAATAATATAATATTTTTAGTTCTTCATTATTTATTGGGTGTAGATAAAATAGCCTATGCAACTCTCATGTAATGGTTATAAATAAACCATACGAAACTCACCTTCGTCTCGTTTCGTATACCGGTTAATGCTCGTGTATTAATAACCATCATTACATGATCGTTGCATAATATACTATTTTGTCACCTCAAATTATATATTGAAGAGTAATTAGTTGAAGAAATATTCAACTTTTTTTTTGAAAACTCTTTGTGAATCAACTTTTTATGGAACGTGGAATCGTTTTTTCTAAACATCATGATATATAATATCTGTCTTTCATATACGGAAAAATTTGTTTTCTGAGTATTGTTTCACAGAAAAATGAACTCAAAACACAAGGGCTTTTTATAGATGAATTCATTAACTTTTTAATTTCTCGTAGAGATTTACCTCCACCCTCAAGCACAAGCTTATTTCAATCATACAATACACGTATTGTGGTCTTTTCACAAGCTTCATTTCACGTGTTATGTACTACTTCTTTGCATCGAGAAGTTGTTCAGTGAGTTTCGTATGCATCACTGCATTGTCTTTTTACAATTATCAGTCGAAAAACGAAGAAATTTCCACATAAGAGTTTCTCCAAAGAATAATTTTGTATAGCGCTCACCTTTGAAGTTTAATTCAGGAAATGAAGCATTTTGGCTCGCAATCTTTTCGTCCACCATGGATTTATCTGAAATTTTCACAGAAGGTAGGGAATAGCTCAAGAATAATTTTCTACATCATGACGCTGTACGCTGTAGGAATCGACGGAAGAAGTGATTCTAAGAAAAAAATGTTCCATACGTGTTTTCCGTAAAAGCAATATTTTTTGAGTTATTCGAAGTTGAAAGTAACAGTTTTTTGACGAAAAAATCGACTTTTTCAAATATTTTTTGCAAATAACTCTAAAACTATTCATTTTATCAAAAAAAGTGTGGAGAGGCAAATTGTAGCTTTTGAAAAAACAAAAACAATGCTTTTTTTATAATTATCTTACGACACATACGAACTGAGAACGTCAAATGTATAAATTGGAAGATTTAAAGCGAAATAACGAGAAAAATTTGCATTCTTCGAAGAAAGCTAATAGAATCTTTCTTGAAGTATTCAATTAGAGCTTTCGAACAAATGAAAAATGTCTTCCTAGCATGAAAATTGACCGACATGATCAAAATAAGATCGGTACCCGCTTTTTCTACGAAAAAAATCTGTGAAAACAACCTCCAAAGTACCCCCTAACTCAAATTGATCGCCACCCTACGGTGATTTTCTTTATATAAGTACTTTCAATACATCCACGAAGTTTAACCAGTTCAAAATGCCTAATTTTAGAAAAATTTCAGTTTGAAGATAAAACGATTTTTTTTTCAATTTCGTGTTTTTAACCATTTTCTTATAAATATCTCTCAAAATACTAAAGATACGAAAAAAACGATTCAGTACTATTTCCCTATGTGTAGATTTTTTGTAAAGTGAATATTCGACTAGATATAGCCGTTTAACACCTACATTTACGATCGAACATCACCTTAGTCAAGAGCTTTGAACTCTCCCCATTTAAAAATTAAGCGATTTTGAGTAGTTTTATTCACATAATCTTATATCTCTTGAAAAGCTCTACTAAATCGTTCCGGAAAAAAATTTCTATCACCTAAAATGAGGAAGCTATGCTTAAAACACGATCAATTTTTTTTGGAAAAATTTGAATTATCCTCTTCGGAGCGTAGTAATCTATATAACCAGTATACTTGGCCGTTAAATTATATGTACCACTTTTTCCATTCATACTGGAAGAGAGAGAAGAAGAAAAATCTACTCGCGTGTGTGAGTGTATATTTCGTTGATTTCTCACCAGTGTATTCTAAAAGACATATTATAAAAATTTCAATGTTTTCAAGGGTAGTTTCAAGGGTTGGTTGAAAGATTATGAAATTGTATCCTAAAGCATGAAACAATCATTATTCAACTATTTTTCCCCATATTTAGGTTTTAAATGTTATTTTATAATTTTCGACAATTAAGGGTAGTTTTCACCACTAAAAAACAGAAAGCATTCAACGGCACAATATAGAAAATGAACTTGAGGGTGTAATAAGCCTAATCCCAAATTTTTGCATAAGTCGGTGCTGGTCGAAAAAATTGCGAGGTTTCACCATTTTTTTAGCTTCATTTTCTGAACTAGTTCTCAATATATTCTTCAGAAACACCCCACTCACTCAGTATCGTTTGTTGATAATTCATCTGCAAGAATATATATTCTTGCAGAATATGTATTTACACAGCGATCAAAAAAATATATTTGGACAAAAAATAGTCGAGCTAATATCCAAAATGCAGTTCGACTCGGTGACTTCTGCTTATTAATTCGCTCTTTTCAAAGCTTTTTTGTGATTTAGAGATGAAATGTTCAACTTTCGTACAATGCCGAATGTAACTAATATTGAAAACTGAACACTACATTGGAACGGAAGTCATCGATATCGATAGCAAGGACGGATTTATACGAGGGCTTGGTGGTAATAACTCCCCCCCCCCCCCCCATCTTTGTCAAAATTCAATCTTTGATTTCAATAATATTCTGTCAATGTCGCGACTCTGGATATTCATTCGCTTCCGTTGAAAATTCACCTATCATTCTAAAGAGCAATGGTGACATGGAAAAACAGCTATTCTGAACGGAGCCATTCCATTCAACAACTCATTTTCTAATGAGCATAATGAATACTACTAAATGCTTGTTAACATAGAGTCCAACTTCAAAAACCAATATGGAATTTTGTAAATCATTCTTCTGATTGCAATGAAACATTGTAAGTTGTCCGCCTAACCATTAGTCTTACACGAAAGGGTAACAAGAAGCAGACCATTACAGAGTACCATTCATGTTCATCAGACTGACATAGACAAGCAATGGAAAGCAAGACCGACAAATAATCGAATTCGTGCTACACAAGTCACTCAATCTGAAACAGATTCTTTTTTCTCATTTGGAACAACAGCAAAAAACCGGCCAATAATCGCAAATATAATTCGCAAGTTCGACAGAAAGCAAGACTGAAATGTCAGAATCGAATGTAAATACTTTTTCTGCCTTGAGAAGCATTTCAACACATGCAGGAAACTGTAAATCTATATTTAATATACATTTTATATGTCGGCGACAAAGAGAGGACAGTGCTGGGTTGCAATATCACCTGTGCTCACTCTGTGTGTAGCTTTGCGCGGCAATGTTATTGACACTAGAGTGGGTATACACAGTTGATAATATACTGTAGGAAACACGACCTCATGCGGCCAAATTCCAAACCAAAATATACAGGAATAACGACATATCCTACTGAATGAGGTCCAACTTTTTTTTTGGGAAATGAAAGATTATGTTGACGTAAACGTATTTATAATATCTGGGTCAGTTAACAAAGTGAGGTCCGTATATTGGTCCTCACTTAGTCTCGGACCTCACTTCAACCGTACTTTTCCTATAGAAGTGGCTCACTACCTACGGTGGGAGAATATATATATATATATTACCCTGTATGCATATGTATCATTCACATAATTCCAGTGCATAGCTTTTGCGACGTATTGTTATATTCCACTGTTACAATATGCTTACTTAACAATATTTATCAGAACTATGAAAGCCAGTTGCAATGTGCCTATCTCTTCCAGAACATTTCATGTTTCTTTTCAAAGCTTGCATTCAATCACGTGATTTCACTCTCATTTGAATAAACTTGGTGAAGCCACGCGAGACACATATCAACTCGACTCCATAGAATCATTAACATTTTTGTTCAAACCATTTTCGGACTATTTTACGTCCAAATCCACATCACCGATTAGCTACGCAAATAAATAGTGTAAGAAGAGTCTTCTGAGTTTCTATCCTCAACTTTTTGCCTCCCTCATCGACAAGCCGTTGACCGCTCGCAACATAAGAATAGGATATGTTTTTATTTCCACGAAGACAGTACAAGCTTTATGGAAAAAGTCATATTCCATGTTCAATTGGACGTTTCATTCTGAAAAAACATTAAAATGAAATTTTTCGACATAAAAGTAGTTTTTCATTCTGAAAAACACTGTCCAACCTTATACACTAAATTTGTATAATATTGCGAGTGCCCACCGACATAAAGGGTAATTTCTTAATACCCTCTTGAAACTTTTTCTGTGGCCTCATTATGTCCAGTCTACCACTCAGAACAAGTATGGAAACTGGATGTGGGGGCGTTTTCACTATAATTAATTTTAAACATTTAAATGCGGTGAAGCCTCAAAAATTTATACACACAGTTCTGGAATGAAATGTATTCGAAAGATAATTTTATTGGAAGCGCGATTATAAGGTTGTCGGACAAAAATGTTGGAACTTCAAGGAAGTTATGCAACCTTAAAATCGCGCTTCCAATAGAATTATCTTTTGAATAAATTTTATTCAAGAACTGTATGTATAAATTTCTGAGGCTTCACCGCATTTAAATGTTTAAAATAATTATAGTGAAAACCCCCCCACATATAATTTCCATACTTGCTGGGAGTGGTAGACTGGACATAATGAAGTCACAGAAAAAGTCGGTGGGCACTCGCACCATAAAGTACTCACATAGAAGGATTATTTTCTGAAAACTAACGATAGAACAATCGTGGACACTACAATGATCGAATAAGCATTCATTTTATTCAACAGTCATAAATTGCAGCCATATATCAAAAACTACCTAGGTGGATGATAAAAGGTACCTTGAATTGGTGAAATGCAATGAATAAAAACAGAAATATATCAATTGTTCCACACGAAATAAAAATAAGGTACATAGACATGCGGTCCTTCATTCTTTCCATTACTATCCAAAGTAGCTCTATCATATTGCATTTCCAAATATAAACAGGACGATTCATAATAATACTGATATCTTCAGCTGAATTCATATTCACTATGCTCAACATTCAGAGAAGAAGAAAGCATAAATCAAAGAAAGAATTAATTTCTGATATGTTGAAATCTCGTAAATCCAAACACAAAGCCTAACCTGTGGTTAATGTTACGGATAATACTATTGGCCACAAATAACGTAGAGTTTTTATCCCTTGAAAAATAAATTCCCTTCATTATTGAGGGTGCTCACCATTTTCGGCAAAACGCTTCTGCAAATTTCCAGATCATCTCTGGTCCAATTTCAATGAAACGTGTATCAACCGATTCGAAATATTATTTTCTACTGTTTTGCTAACATCGAATTCTTTTGACGATTTACATTTCAGAGTTTTGTAATGGGAAATGCTTGTAATTCGGTTTCAAAGTGATGAACAAGGTGGTATATAATGTGTATATTGGGCTGATAGAAAGGAGGAATTTCGAGCGGAATTGGCTGAGGAACAAACATAGACGTAAAACCCCGATTTCCCGTCTTTGGGGAGCCGTATCTCCGAAACGAGTTGAGAGCCCCAAAAATTTCATTTGAATATTTTGTTCAGGAGGCCAAAATACGTAAGTTCCACCAAAAAAATTTTATATTCGAGGCGGAGCCCGATTAACGGAATTTTACCCAGTTTGACAAAGTAAAATACAATAAACTCAAGTCGTTGCAACTGTCTAGTCGAGTGCACAAGGAATTCATGATTCGCGCAAAAATACTAATTTATTTATCAATAATACGTTTGTAAAGGGGATAATTACTTTGTTTTTTTCGTTTTCAAAGCCACTTATCACAATGCGGCTAAAACAGAAATTATTGAGGGATTCCTTCGTTTTTGAAAAGCAAGTGATAATAATTTTTGTAATTGTCATGCTATCATATTATCAATCGAGTAATAATTAGATTGCAACAAACATATTGAGAAGTAGGTAACTTCTGATGTCGTATGTTTAAATGATATATGATACACCGACAAAGAGGATAATTATTCCTCTGATTTTAATTTTTTTCAAAGGCAGTTACCAATTACCACAATGTTTTTGATCGAAGTGATAACAATTTTTTGTATAATGTAACATTTTTTGAATACTCTATTCTTGCTATCATAATTATCAATGGATTGATAATTGGATTGCAACAAAACTATTGGAAATTTTTGTTGGTCATTTCTGATTTTGAATTTTGAATTATAAGGAATGAACGCTGTATTGAAAAAATCATTGACAATTATGAAATGATTCCCAGTGTATCAGTATCTTTGGCCGATGTGAATGAAAAAACTGATGATATACCCTTACTATCGACAAGTACATCAAATGAAAACTACAGGTATGATTACTTGGGAAACTTTTCCTGTACAGATCTTTATAATGATGTTGTAACCTTCTCCCTTATTTGTGAGAATGGGGAGATCTGTGAGGGGTCACAGAATGTTACTCAGAATGTTCGATATTTATAGTGAGTTACCAAAAATAATAGATGAAGATGATTTTCCCCGTAGGCGTTTATTCACTTCTTCAAAGTTTTCAGACAGGTTGTTACACAAAAATATACGTTGTTACATTACAGAGGTTTCTTACTAACTGACTAAAGTGTGTTTTTGTCGAAATGGCACAAATTATGGAAATAAGGTTTGGTATAACACTAACATGAGAATAGAACGATAAAATGCATTACATATGGACAATATAATCGCAACTCTATACTTGTTTCCTATTCCGAACAAAGAACAAGGAATTTGCTGAGATTAATCGTATGTGCTTGAAATGAGTTAGTGGATTCATCTTTCCAAGTATCAAATGATATCAAATGAAGTTACGTGAGCTTTATGAGGTTCATAATTGATAAGAAAGAAGTTTCATATGACTACTGAGAAAAACAAGAATTTATAATATAACCTTGCAAGCGATAAAACTAAGATAACAAATAATCAATGAGAATTACTATTCTAAAAGCAGAATTTGGAAGGTTGGATTACAACACCTCCCTTCTTGAAAAAAAAGATTGAACGCCTATGTAGACGTGAAATCTTTTGTACTTCTACGACCTATAATTTGTCTTGGCCTTTCCGTAGGCGGATTGTCCAAAAATTCTATAGAATTTGTAGATGCAGAAGCAGTTTCCGGAGTATGAGAAAAATGAACAGCCGGTTCATTAAATCTTGGATTGGCTGTACTATTATTTATTTTTATACAAATCTCGGGAATTGCTTCACAACATCTTCTACCTAGTCTACATTTCCTGCAACAGCAAAAATAACAAAGTATAAACAGTAGAATAATAAACAAAATAGATAATATGCTGGTACTTGAAGTAAATGAATTTGGCATCCAGAAAACATTGTCTAACTCTTCATCGATTTCAGCGAGTTTTTTGCTAGCTAGATTCAAATCATCTAAATGCATGCTCACAACTTTAAAATTTGGATCTAAATGTATTTTGGAATAATTAGTTGGTTTTGTTCCTTCTGTTTCACAACAATCAAATAACAAATTCACTGTTGGAACAAAATTTTGGTTACTTTCGAATGTACTGGTATGTATTCTATGAGGAATCAAAAGTGCACTTTGCGTGAAAGCTTTACAATTTTCAGGCAAGGACAACATACCAGTTCCATGAAGAAATTCATTGTAAATTTGACTTTTACAATTTATACTGATACGTTCTGGAGAATTGAGAACAAAAATCCAAGTATTAGATAAAATGAGTTGATGCCATATATTCTGATTTAATTCAGTTAATCTCTTATCGCAATTTTCTGGAATGGTACTCGTTGCATGAAACAGTTTGACTTCACAACTTTCGTGTTGGTGAGTCAGCAATAGTGGAGTTTCTTGTTGACATATATAGTGTGATTTCAAATATTCGGTACACGAAGAAAATTGTTCTTCAACAAGTAACAAATATTTTTGTTTAATACTATTAATAGCCAGGTATCTACAAGAAGGTTGGATAAAAATATATTTATTATCAGATACATGCACGGGAAGTGGAGTGAGTTTGTAAATATCATATTCTTGACTATCTGTCATTGGTACTGACAAAATATAGACTAATCGACCATCTTTGTAGAAAACGTTGAGTTTCACAAAATTCAAGAATATGTGTGCGTTCTCAATGGTTGGCATTACGGGAAAATGTAAATAATTACTTGCCGATATATTTTGCAATTCTAGAGTGAGTTTTTCTGGAGTTAGTATGAAAGGGTGTAATTCTCCAGTTTTTGCTGCTAGTATCGCATTTATGAGCGATTGTGTTTCTAGTTGGAATTGAACATAGAGCATAATGAAGTTAGAAAAATGTTCATTTATATTTAATCTTGCCTCTAAAACAGAAATTTCACTACCCTCTCTGTTGAGAAAATTTTCGATTTTGTCTAAATTTTCTTTCAAAATACGTTCGTTGGTATTCAAAGTGGAAATTGTGTGATTGAAGTTTGAAATCGTTGTTTGTATCACATGACTTTGTTCTTTCAAAATAACAGCTAGATGTTGTTCGTTTTCAGTGAACTGATTGATTTTTGCATTATAATATTCTGCGTCGTCGTCATCTAGATTTCCGAATAAAAATTTGGAAGCTTTACCTACAAAATTGAATAAATCTCTTTTGGATCTTTTCGATTTTCTTATTTGCTCATTTTCAGCGTTATTATCATGTCCTATCAATTGATTAAGTAGCTGACGTTCGTTCATGATTTTATCAATGATTGGTTTTGATGTTCTTATAAAATTAGAACACAAATCTTGGAGTTTTAGCTTCTGAATTCGACTTTGACAAAAAGATACAGTTCTTGAATGATAATCTTGCAATACCCTCAACTTTTCGTTATGTTCTAAGATATCAACAAAAGTTATCAACTCGTACAAATCGTTATATAACTGACAATTTCCCAGATTTTCGTAATGTATACCCGATGACTGCCTGATCTCCGTGATAGAATAATTTCCGTGATTCTGAAAGCTCTCGGTGACTTGCCAAAGTACCGGTGTAAGTCTGTAACAAAAACATGTTGTTACTCATGATACGGTTTCAACCTATTTTTGTGTACTTTGATTTCTTTCTTTCCGCATTTTATAGTACAGTTTACGTCCGAGTCAACAGAAATAATTCGGGACGGTCCTGTATGCCTTGGAAATAATTTTTTACTACGGCTCGATCTCAATGTTTCATCAGTAAGCAAAACTTTATCATTAACTTGATATGTAACGTTTTCCGACTTTTTATCATATGCAGTTTTACTTTTCTCCTTGCGAGATATTAAATTATTTCGAGCTCGTTCTCTTGTAACTTGAAGCTTTAATTTTAAATCGTTGATAAAATCGTCGTATGAATATGAGAATGTTGGAGGTTGCGTTATCGAACTTGGAATTCTCGCTTGTTTTCCGTACACTAATTCGAACGGTGTAAATTTCGTAGTACTATGTGGAGTGGTATTGTAAGTGAATACATTGAAAGGTATCCAATTACACCAGTCTGATTTCGTGTCATTCACAAAACTTCTTAAATATTCCGCGATTGTTCGGTGACTTCGTTCTACAGAATTTGATTCGGGATGATAAGCCGTACAATTTAGTTTTTTAATTTTCAATAATTTGCAACAATTTGTAAATATTTCTGACATGAAATTTGAACCTTGGTCCGTAACAATTGAAGACATTATAC
This sequence comes from Zygogramma bicolorata, assembly GCA_032362365.1. Classification (NCBI taxonomy): domain Eukaryota; kingdom Metazoa; phylum Arthropoda; class Insecta; order Coleoptera; family Chrysomelidae; genus Zygogramma; species Zygogramma bicolorata. The sequence continues at coordinate 22,009 of JAVJAQ010004904.1, read as the reverse complement.
CGTGTCTGCAAATAACTTCCGTTACTAATTTTAATGCTACTGTTTCGGCTTCCATGTTTGGAATCGGAATCGCCTCTAAAAATTTTGTTAAAGAATCTTGACAGGTTAAAATATATCTATTTCCGTTTTCGCTTATCGGAAGAGGACCTACAATGTCGATATATACCTTTTCAAACGCTGATTCAGGTGTATCAGTTATCTGTAATGGCGTTCGTGGTTTTTTATTACTACACTTATTTTTCTGACATAAAGTACATTTTTTAACATACTTTTTTATGTCTGATTTAAGATTCACCCAATTATATTTTAGTCTTATTCGTTTGTACATCCTGCTTACTCCTGGATGACCTCCAGTTGGAATATTGTGATACTCGTTCAAAATGGCCTCTTTCTCTTCCTCTGTGATTTGATCATCACAAATAACTTTATTGTGGTAAATATTGAATTCGATATTTGTATCTTTGAACAAATACCTCAACATCATTCGTACCTTTTCCCATTTAATATGACTTCCACCTAATTTCGGCATAGAAATTTTGGAAACATCATGTTGTATTAAAAAATTCTTTAAACATTTTAGAGTGTTGAATATGTTTTCATACGTTTCCCGTATTTCATTATTTCCTTTGATTGTTAGGAAAACTAAGTGTTTGTTGCTACCTAACAAAATACTAGAAACAGTTTTCTTGCTAAAAATACATTCCCTTGCACTGTTTTCGCATTTTAATGACTTGATCAAGAAAAGATTCGTTTCGTTCAATGGAGATTCTTCCGTCACTGGAATCGCTAGGGAATTTGTTGTTGGAGACTTGATAATATTATCGTTAAGTTCTGTTATAGCGATATTCGGAAGAATGTGCGATTTTACATGATCACAGAAATCGTTATACGAAATTTCGGTCTCATTTATGTTCATAACTATTCTTGACAGTGCATCTGCATTAACATTTAATTTTCCTGCTTTGAAAATCGGTTCAAAATCATACTCTGCTAATTTTAGCCTAAACCGTGTTAACCGGGAACTTGGATCCTTGATATTTTTCAAATGTACCAGGGCCATATGATCTGTACACACAAAAAAACGTCTGCCGAATAAATAAGGGCGAAAATGATTACACAGCCAAACGATAGCTAACAACTCTTTTTCGGTTGTACTATAGTTTCTTTCTGCTTGGTTCAAGGTTCTGGAAGCATAGCAGATTGGTTTATCTTTTCCAATTTCTCCTTGTGACAAGATACCCCCAATGGCATATCCGGAAGCGTCTGACGTCACAATGAATGGCTTAGAAAAATCAGGATATTGAAGTAAAGGAGGATTTATTAATTTCAATTTGAGTTCATCAAAAGCTACTTGACATTGGTCTGTCCAAATGAAACTTTCAGTTTTTTTCAACAAATTAGTTAATGGCTTGGCAATTTTTGAGAAATTTTGAATAAATCGCCTATAATACGAGGCTAGGCCTAAAAATGACTTCATTTCTTTTGTGTTCTTTGGAACAGGATAATTTTCAACTACCTCTATTTTAGAATCGTCTGGTTGGATTCCTTGATCACTAATTTTGTGCCCTAAATAGAGTACTTCCTTGCGCAAAAATTCACACTTCAGTGGGCCTAATTTCAAGTTATAATGTCGTAATCTACCAAAAATTTCCGTCAGTTTTTCAATATGCTCTCTAAGAGTGCTACTATAAACACAAATATCGTCTAAGTATGCAAAAGCTTTAACATTTTGGATTCCAGACATTACGGTATTTATTAGTTTCTGGAACGTCCCTGGAGCCGATTTCAACCCAAACGGCATTCGACGATATTCCCAATGATTGGAATTGGTACTGAAAGCTGTGATATGTTGATCGGCAGGATCCATTTCTATCTGATGATATCCGCTTGATAAATCCAAGGTACTAAAATATTTTGAGTGACCCAGTTGATCGTAAATATCGGTAATATTCGGTAGGGGGAAAGAATACCCTATTGTATTTTCATTAACCTTTCTATAGTCAACTACAACCCTCCATTTAACTTTTCCGCTTGCATCTGTTTTCTTAGGGACAACTAATAATGGTGAGTTATAGGGACTATTGCTCTCTACTATTATTCCGTCTTGTTGTAATTGCCTAACTTGTCTATCGATTTCTTCCCTTTGACTAAACGGTAACCTATACTGTTTAACATTCACAGGTTCTACGTTAGCTTTTAATGGTATTTTGTGTTTCACAGCACTTGTGCACGTTAAAAGCTCACCCTCTAAATGAAAAATATCAGAAAATTCTTGAAGAATATCTAACAATGATGTTTTTTCTTCAGGATTTAGATGTTCGAGTCTCAATGAATTTAAAATCTCTTGAAATCTAGAGTCTTTCCTATTCAGATTGAATACAGAATTTTGTATTCCGTTCACTTCCTCTAAATCTATCGATGTTAAATCAATCATTGGCATCACAATTTCTATTGGATGCTCTGTAATATTTATAAAACTAACAATACATTTACCATTTTTAACCGTAGTTAAACAATGACTCAAATACACTCCTTCTTGTAACATTTTACCTTCACAAAAATATGTATCATTATTTTTCTTGTCAACTTTACAGTTAACCTCGAATATATGTTCTGACCTTGCATGTATTTTTATTTTCTTATCGAATTTTCTGTCTGAATTTGTTTTATCGAATGCTCTGTTTTCTAAGTTTGTATTTTCTAAAGTAGTTTCTCCTAAGTTTGTTTGTTCGTCATTTGCTAAGTTTGTTGGATTTTCGAAGTTACAGAATTTAATTAACTTATTGTCATATCGAAGATTTTGTTCTTCATAACTAATGATCGCTTGAGTTGCTTCAAAGAACTCATTACCCAAAATTCCTACACTATCTAATGGAAGCGGGAAATCGTCTTCCACCAAATGAAAACAAATTTGTTTGTCATTTTCTAAATTTTCGAAAACAACTCCTAGTGTTTTTATGGTTCCCTCTGTGATGCCGACTATATCAGTTTTGATATTCGTGTAGATGAATTTATTTTGTTTGAGACTAGAAATTTTCAGAACATTTATTGTAGCGCCAGTATCAATTAACAATCTAACCTTATCGGACTTTGTCATTCTCAACTCAAAATCAACGTATTTTAAATCTGAATGTTCTTCTAGTGTTGATGTGTACACTTGAAATTTGAAAAATTTATTTGCTGGACTTTGAGCTTGAAATGCCGGGTTTGTGGCCTCGTTTCTTACTTTTCCGCCGAATGGCCACTTGCCGACGGACGTCGATAGTTTTCCGACTGAGTTTTATTTCTTTGCGCCTCATTATATATTCTTTTTCTACAATCGGCTATTCTGTGTCCTGGTTTCTTGCAATATAGACAGGTAAAAGTTGATTGACTCGTGTTGACATTATATGATCTTTCCGGTCTATCTGATTTTTTGTTAAAATTTTGATTTGTATTGAAACTAGGTTTTTTGAAATAACAGTCTTTTTCGAAATGTCCTACTTTTCTGCAATTGTTACAAAATGCATGTGATCTACTTGTTCCTGGAAGTCTAGAAAAAGATTTGTTTTTACTGCAATATATTTGTCTTTCTTCCTCTCGGGCTAATTCAATAGCATCCTCTAAACTATCTGGATTTCTTGCTTTTAACTGAAGTTTAATTGGATCAACTAATCCTTGAATGAAAACATTCAAAGCTTGAGTTCTTAATAGATTTGAAATTTCGACGGCAATGTTCGCAGGTTTACCGACGGTAGATGCGTCTACTAGATTAGATAAACATTTTTCTATCTTATTACTATAATTGGCAATACTCTCATTTACAGATTGCTTACACGGATTCAATTCTAACTGCCAGAAACTAATTGACCGTTTTTCAGAAAAAACGTCCTCAAGGTATGTTTTCGATTCAGGTCATGTTGGAAAATTCCGATATTTAGTCAAAGATCTAGCTCGACCTACCAATTTGGTTTTAATTATATTGAAAAGAATTGTTTTGCAATCAGGATCAGCAGAATTTATTGCTAATTCGCAATTGTCAATGAAATCATGGACTTTGTCGCCTTGAGTGCTACCGTCATATTCACGAAGTAATTTCACGGCTGTATCTAAAGAAACAAACGCGTTGCTTTGAGTGGATGATGTTGTTGGATCTGAGTTTGGCATGACTGATAAAAATATTAGTGATAGTTGACGAGAAAAAAAAAATCAATAACAAAATCACAAAATCTGGCTATCAATATGTAAACAAAAATATAAATTACTTACATAAAAATCAATAGCATGTTAGTAGTCCAATTTCTTCAGAATTGAAATGAACAACGTCACTTCTCTTGGTTTTCGTGATGTCTGATGATGTTGATTCGCTTCGGTTTCGACTATCTTGTTGCAGTTGGCTGGTTTCAGGAACTCTGAAGATCTGGAACACTGAAGACTTGTTTCAGGAATACTGAAGTTCTGGAATACTGCAGATCTGGATGGCTGGTTTCAGGAACTTGATTCGAGTTAGTGCTGAGTTGTTGTTGGAAGGTTTTTCTTCTTAGGTGTTGGATGTTTCGTTCTTGAAAACTCGAGGAAGATGAAACTTGCTTTCCGTGGAAAACTGATGTCCTCAGACAATGCTCACACCAATGGGCTTCACTTTTGGTAACCACTTGAGTTCGTCAAACTCCAAACAGTTTGAAAAATCTGCACCACTGCCACCAAAATTTTCTGTTGTAACCTTCTCCCTTATTTGTGAGAATGGGGAGATCTGTGAGGGGTCACAGAATGTTACTCAGAATGTTCGATATTTATAGTGAGTTACCAAAAATAATAGATGAAGATGATTTTCCCCGTAGGCGTTTATTCACTTCTTCAAAGTTTTCAGACAGGTTGTTACACAAAAATATACGTTGTTACATTACAGAGGTTTCTTACTAACTGACTAAAGTGTGTTTTTGTCGAAATGGCACAAATTATGGAAATAAGGTTCGGTATAAAACTAACATGAGAATAGAACGATAAAATGCATTACATATGGACAATATAATCGCAACTCTATACTTGTTTCCTATTCCGAACAAAGAACAAGGAATTTGCTGAGATTAATCGTATGTGCTTGAAATGAGTTAGTGGATTCATCTTTCCAAGTATCAAATGATATCAAATGAAGTTACGTGAGCTTTATGAGGTTCATAATTGATAAGAAAGAAGTTTCATATGACTACTGAGAAAAACAAGAATTTATAATATAACCTTGCAAGCGATAAAGCTAAGATAACTAATAATCAATGAGAATTACTATTCTAAAAGCAGAATTTGGAAGGTTGGATTACAACAATGATATCATTTCTAGGTTCAATGAAATACAGTCAGACAGTGAGAATAAAGAAATAATGATTTAGCCACAAGTGCGTCAATTGAAAATTATAGGCATGTAACTTTGAAAACTTCATCTGTGCAGATTTCAAACATGATTTTGTTTCTAGATAATACAGTCAGACAGTGAGAATAAAGAAATAATGATTTAGCCACAAGTGCGTCAATTGAAAATTATAGGCATGTAACTTTGAAAACTTCATCTGTGCAGATTTCAAACATGATTTTGTTTCTAGATCCAGTGAAATACAATTAGAAGGTAGGCGTCTGATAGACATCGATCATTTTCTGAAAGAGGTTGCTAGTATTTCCAAACATCCTCTATAGGATTGTACATTCAAAGACATCCCAGCAAACACGAATACGCGGCTGAAAGGCGGGCCAAAGACGTGAATGACGGCTTGGTGACGGCGTCGGTATTCTAGCAACGGCCCAACATCAAAACACAATCTGTGAATGGTTGATGGCTTAATGGGTCTACGGATTTGAAGGCCCTATAGTTTTACAACTATGAATGAGCCACTGTTTCATACGAAAATGTAGGCCTTGCAACAAACCACCAACATTTCAAACACAAGTGTAAATAATGGTTAGTGCATTTAGTTTGCGTAAGGGTTGGTACTCCTGTTGGATTGGCAACATAAGCAGCAACAGCGTTTTCGCACTCATTTCATTTCAGTCATTTCACATTTCAGTCTTGAATCTCTTGAAGTCTTGAGTCATTTCATTTCTAAATTTGTTTGTAGGAGAGTTTAGCAATATTCAAGTTGTGTTTGTTAATGTTTTATGATTGGGGAGTGGTGATATTATATTGTACTTATCTTTTATTGAGGCAGTTTCCAAGTTCAGCTGTATTAATTTTCGCATTATGGAGGAAAAGTAAGTACCTACATAAACTATAAACATAACCTTTCTTCAGACTGTAAAATCATGCTCGCCTAAATACACTTTTTTTGGGAAGTGTTGATTCATAAATGATTTTCGGTAATCGTGTTCCTGTAAAACGAAAGAGTAGGCGTCAAATCAACCGTTTGTCCAAGAAAACTACCATCAATATCGTGTCGACAGTAGAAAGAGAACAAATGGTTTATGCTAGGGCTACTGATGTGGATGAATGTTGCGCTGGCCCCAGTTCAAACACATTAGGAAATGAAGTTGTAACTTTATCAACTAGTTCTATTGCTAGCCCAAGTAAATATGAAGAACTTGATGAAAGTCGTTCTATTCCATCAACATCATCATTTAGTAATGAAGATGATAGTCAACCATTGAGTTCAAATTCAGAAGATGGTCATGATAGTGATGATGAAATATTATTCAATATTCACAGACCAAGGAATGTTATGAGTTCAACGAGTTTTCTGAAAACTTGGTCATTAAATCATAATATTACCCATTCAGCTCTCTCTGATTTGTTAAAATGGTTGAATACTAATCCAAATTTGGAAAATTTGCCTTCAGATGCAAGAGCTTTACTCAAAACTCCATCTAAAAATTGTTTGTCAAATATGGGCCAGGGACAGTTTTATCATTTTGGACTGAGAGCTGAAATTTTGAAAGTTTTTCAGAAATATCATGATGGCAATTTGAATTACAGCCTCGATTTCAATATAGATGGTTTACCTATTCACGAGAGTACCAAAGAATCATTTTGGCCTATTTTATGTAAAATTGCAGAATATTCAAATGAACCGCCATTTCCTGTGGCAATATATTCAGGAATGACTAAACCCCCTTTATCAAATTTCTTTGTGCAATTTATAAATGAGATGAAAAATTATTTGACTGATGGTTTACGACATGGAAGCTCTGTTATAAATATATTATGTAGATCATTTTGTTGTGACACCCCAGCAAGATGTTTCATAAAAAACACAAAGGGCCACAATGCTTATTACGGGTGTGATAAATGTCTTGACAGCGGTATATATGAAAATCATAAAGATGTTTTTATTGATTTGAGAGCAGAATTGAGGTCGGACGAAGGTTTTTTATCTGGATCATATGGTGAATATCATAAAGGTCCTTCTCCCTTGAGTGATTTGAATATAGGAATGGTTTCCACTTTCCCCAACGATTATATGCATAGTGTTTGTTTTGGAGTAGTAAAGAAATTATTATTTATATGGAGGGATGGTAGTCGTCTCGATCGGTTCAAAATTGAAAAGTTTCATGCTTCAGAGGAGAGAATCAAAACATTGAAGAGTTTCTGGCCAGCTGAATTTAATCGAAAACCTAGATCACTGAAAGATTTAGAGCATTGGAAAGCCACTGAGTATAGACAGTTCCTTTTGTATATTTCTCCTCTTCTGTTTGATATTTTACCCAAAAATTGTTTCTGTAATCTGATGTTACTGAAATTTGGAATAACCATCTTGGTGAATTCAAGACTGAATTCAGAATATAATGACTATGCCAAAACTCTGTTGACAACTTTTGTAAAAAATGCAATACAAATATACGGAAAAGATTTCTGTGTATACAATGTTCACTCATTGATACATATTGCTGATGATGCCAAAAAGTTTGGGTCATTAAGTGAGGTGAATTGTTTCACTTTCGAAAATTACCTAGGTTTCTTGAAAAATTCTTTGAGGAAATCAAATCAATGTTTACAAGTTGTGAACCGAATTTTGGAAGGTAGAGAATTGAGTAAAAATAATGCCATCGATGACAATCATATACAAATTCTTGGAAAACCTTTGAACATATCTACCGTTGATGTATTGTATTTCAAGAAGATACTTTTCGAAAATTGTATATTTTCTGTTGAAACTGGTAATAACTGTGTTTTCTTGAAAAATGGGGAAATATTATCAATTACCTCGATATCTAAGTCTAACAATAAGATTTATATAAAAGGTCGACACTTAAAAAAAATTAAACCTTTTTTAAACTATCCTACACCAAGTGATCTTATTTTTCTCTTTGAGGTGTCTTTGAATTGTGATGAATTAACTGAACACATCTACAGAATGGATGATATCCAATTCAAAGGAATACTTTTGGAGCATGAAAACAATTATATCGTTTCACCTTTGTATCATTGCATTTCAAGTTAGTACATCATGGGGCTCCTATGAATTATCAGTTATATGAGCATTATCACCAGAGGGTCTGCATATTTTTGAACTTGAGCCTTTTAACTGACAATTTTTTTTTACTTTAAATTTTTAATATTTCTCTATTTATTTCTAGTTTCAATGTAAAAATAAGATATTGCTTAATAAAATAGGTTTGTCATGCCCATAATTAAAAAATTATTATGTGTTGTGATACTCATACTGGAATTTTAATAAAAGTCAGTGAAGTTCCACTATATTGGGAATAATATTAGAAGTTTAATTTTTTATTGTGTGGGAAAAGTATGACAGTATTATTTATGTATTTTTAAGGTGATGCTTTGTCTTTATAAATGGTCACCATGTAAACTCTGAGTACTATTTGATAAAACTCAATTAATTCACATTGGTCATTACCAATGTAGATTTCCAATAGTAGATGTGAAAAAAATTATTGTTGTATAGAAGAACATTACAAATTCAATAACACACTGTGTCTAGTTGAGTTGCTTATCACTTGTATGGCTAATCCTCTCCCTCAGCTTTCATAAATGCTTCTTCAATTTCAATTCGTTCAGAATGGTTCAATAATCACCTCATAGCCTTTCTCTTTCAAGAAAATATTTGGTGGTTGAATTCCCAGAAGAGATAGATGAAAATGGAATAGTTACAATGGCAATTATTTCAAGCACCTGGATATTCGGGAATAATGGATGTTTATTTTGCCACTGGCCTGCGTATTTCAAATCTGATATACTTGAAGACAAAGCAATTCAGAATCATCTTCCTGTCATTAAAGAAAAATGTACTGATTGTTCAATTAAGGTGAAATATTCCACAGGTTCGTATTCAAGGGTTTTAGTTTTTTCTTTGAAAGTAATGATCCAAATGAAGATAATGTCTAGATGTATTTTGCATTGTTGATCAAATATTTATGTATTTTATCTTTTCAGATGATTTTTCTAAAGCACGTATAAAACTTCAACACCTAGAATTTGATTCACAAACTGAATTAGAAAGCGAAACTAAAAGGGTCCCAAAAAAGAATATTGCTTATAGAGATTATGATCAGTTCAGTGAAGACAGCAATGACAACATACCAACGGTCCCTCTTCCAAAGAAAAAAACGTTCACCACTCTGAAGAATGCGGATGTTTGCATGAAGAAAAGCATTGAAAGCAGATGTGGGATGCCAAAAAATTCACAAAGATTTGATGATGGTACAGAATCATTAGATGAAGCTATTACAACCAGCAGCAAAGCAAGTTGTGAATCAGTCACCATCAGATCTTGCAACGGTTGTCAAGAAAATAAAGGTGCCACTCTTATATTATTTGTATTTTGAACTGTGTGATAAATAATAGGTTTCATTTTTAGCATTAATCACCGAAACACTTAGACAATTGCAAGTCGTTAAGGAAGATATAAATTACCTAATAAGACTGACAAAAGGCAATGAGATTAGAGTGCCAATTCCCAAGGAGTTTATCCAGATCACGGATTTCAATGAGTTGATACAATTCAATAATAGTTTGGATGAGCACACATCATTTACTGAATCGGTAAATCATATTTTATTTCAATGGAAGAATACAGTGTTAGTTGATTTTTAAAATATTTTTATAGTGTAACAAATTTCAATTCGTTGGAGGCAAAGATACCCCAGACACAACGAGAAGAATTTTGAACAGACTCATGACTAATGAGTTAGCAGTTATCACTAATTGGACTGGGAGAAATAACAAAAATGGATTCAAGGATATGAAGAACATCATCAAATTAATCCATGGTATGTTCTATTTTAATACTCATTCGTATAATTTATTGCAGGATCCATGTTCTTAAATTAATCTCATTATCAACGTTTTTGTGACGAGGTTTCCTTAAAATAGATTACATACTTTTATGTATTCAATATAGGTTTTTTTTCATTATAAAGTAATTAGATTCAGCAATACATACATATATGAAAATAGTGTTGATTCCATATTATTTATTTGTAGTGTCTGTAAGAAATAATCCACTGATTCAATCAGCAACCTTGGATGAAGTTGAAAATCTAATAAAAGGCTGGCTCCGTTCAGCTAGTGATAGAGGAGGACGTGCGAGAAGATTTTCAAAAAAATTATAAATATTTATGTTAATTAACAAAGAATGATCTCTTTATTTTTGTTGTGTTTTATGAATGATCTCTTTATTTTTGTTTTGTATATTTTTTATTAATATTTTATTGAATTTCTTATAATCATTGGAAATTTAACTTACCTATTTCCTTCTTTCATTCATATCAGTTGTCATCATATACCTAATGTATTATACTTTTCTGAAATTATAATACTATATATAATTTAAAAAAAAAATTCATGACATACAATATTGATTATTTCAGTTACATATATTGGTCAATTTTTGGTAGGGTTAATCAAATAGAATTAATATATAAAATAATTTCGGCTTCCCCAAAATTTAATAGTGGTCAATAATGAGACGATTTCGATTATTTTGATGGTAAATTTGAATTCAATTACATCCTTCAAGTATTCCTAGCCCCTAATAGAATCCGAGTCTCAGAATATTTATCCAGTAATTTTCTATATGAAAAATATCCTGGGATTTCAAAACCGAACCAATTTAATTCACCGACGACAGCCCATGAAAATATATTTGTAAAATCAATATGAATAATGAAGCGGGCCATTGAATGTAACTTTGATAAACCCATAGTTGCGCCACAAATACGGTGAGTATAAGTATATGCCTCTGCCCTCCAAAAGGCCTGCAGCTTTATGATCGGCACACTGATGGCATAAGACAGTCGGTCGGCTGCCGGCCGCCGGGGCACGGGCTAGCCGGCCCAATATAGTTGTACATTTGAGGACCGTTGATGTCACTCTCCGGCAAGATTTATTTCGCCTTTGAAGGGCCGCAAGAATCATGTTTGCTGGGATGTATCCTATAAAACTATAAATGTATATAGAATGGGATTGACGAGTCAAATCATATTTCATTGTCGAATGTGCAATATGGAAAAAACCATGAGTCTGATAGAAAATCAAAAAGACCGAATGAATATCAATAATGACTTGGTCTTATCCGCCATATCTACTGGAACTGGATATTCCACTATGAACGAGATATTCTCAGTGCTGAACATACCGTTCATGGATAGTAACACCTATGAAAGACATCACGAACAAATTGCAGATATTATTGTTCTCACTTTTTGGAAAGTCATAGAAAAAGCGGGTCAGGAAGAAGCTCAGCTTTCTAGGGAGTCTGGTGAAGTTGATGAAAATGATGTTCCACTAGTAACTGTTGTGGCAGATGGGGCTTGGAGCAAAAGATCGTACTCCATCAACTATGATGCTCCATCTGGAGTGGTTAGTAATCATATTTCCCTTCTATTTTGGCGACCTCGTTTATTCGCTCATTCTTTCAAGGCCTGCATAGTTGGAGCTCAAACGTAAAAAATATTATTTTTAGACATACGAAATAAATACTGTGCGGTTTGCGATCGCTTGGTTCGGAAACAAATTGATTCTCCTACAGAACACAAGTGTTTCAAAAATTGGACTGGAACTTCTACTGCCATGGAAAGCGACATAATAGTTGAGGGATTCGAGAACAGTATCGAAATGCATGGCGTGAAATATCATCGACTGGTTGGAGATGGAGACAGTAGGGTTCACACGAAATTGCTGCAATCACGGTCATATAGAAATATGATAGTAGAAAAAGTTAAATGCAAAAAACCATCACCTCAGAAATTTTTCTAAGAAAATAAGAGAGCTATGTGGTGAGTACATTGAAAATGTTATGTACACATGAAATTAATTTTCCTAATTTTCAGATAAAAATCGCAGTACTTCCAAAAATTTTGTGGTACCGAAAACTCTTATAAATATTTTAGAGAAAAATGCATTGAGAATGCGTACAGATTTCAGCCAGGCTTGTAGATATAGGATAGCTGAGGATAGTGCATTTCCTGACAAAGTCCACAGTTTAATACAGGACTTGAAGAACATTCCATCACACACATTCGGGGAACACAAGGAATGCCAGTCCATTGGATACTTCAAATGCTCTCCTTGTCAAAAAATGAATTTGCTGCCCTTAATGAGAGAGTGTGGTTTGATGGAAGATATAGAGGTATGTATGAATCGTCTGATTCATAACGAAAATAGTCTCATTACAAATATGAACAATAATCTTGCCGAGAAATATAATGGTATAGTGTGTGAATTTGTTGGAGGTGAGAGGGGGAATTTTTCATTGAAGAGATCGTATGAGACAAGATGTATGGCTGCTGCAATATCTTTCAATACGGAAAACTATTATGGCTCCGTGAAAAATGAGACTATTCCAGTTTTCACCAAAAAATTTTCCGATAGAATGATTCGAAAAAGAAAACTGGGCCAAAATAAAAATAACACACGTAGGCAGAAGAAAAGGAAAACATATCCACCTGACTCCGATTATGGTCCTAATGCTATTCCTGATCCTGATCTTTCTGTAGATCAATTTAAAATAAAAAAACACACTTTCTACAGTCCCTCAAAAAAACCAAAAATGAGATCGAAGAAATTGAAATGGAAACTAGAGATCAATCCAGCAATCCTCAATGGCTTCAAGAAAGAATTCTACGACTCACTGCATCACATTTCGGGAAGATTTGTAAAATGAGAAAAAAAAAACATCTTGCACAAACAAAGTGAAACAATTACTTTACAGTACATTCAAAGGCTCCGGTGCGACAGAATAGAGAATGAACCGTTTGCCATTAGGGATTTCGAAAATCAGTTGAACATAAAGGTGAAGAATATGATTCTCAAATTGAAATGGAAAATATGTTCATTTTTTTAATAGGTGAATCAATGTGGATTATTCGTGGATGAGAATTGATTTTATCTTGGAGCAAGTCCCGACGGTTTGGTAGGCACTGATTCCATAGTGAAAGTGAAATGTCCAAAAAGTATATCAAGGATGCATCCACTCGATGGCGTGAAAAATAAATTACTAACATATTGCAATATGGGCGAGAATAATGAAATCAGTTTGAAACGAAATCATAATTATTTCTACCAAATACAAGGCCAGCATCACATAACGAAGAGAAAAACATGTTACTTCATCATCTGGTCGCCACTAGGACTGCTTACATAAGAGGTAATCTTGTGTTTTTGACATTTAACCAATTTTTTTCACAAGTGAAGCTAATCATTCCTATGTGAAAATCATTACTTTTTGTAGATTCATCGTGACGATTCCTTTTGGACCAATAATATAGCCTCAAAACTCGAGAATTTTTTATAGAATGTCTTCTTTCGGAGTTGGTGGATCCTCGTCTCCCGAGAAACATGGAGATCCGAAATCCTCAAAGGAATTCTTGAACGTCGACTTCCGGAATGCAATTGTCAAGCACTCTCATGAACTAATTTTTACACTCCTCATACATCGATTTTAATTCTGATCAGCTCATAGAGGGCACGAGTACAATTATAATGATCTCATTACTTTCAGCAACACCAAAATGATTTGTCAAACGTACAATATCATTCAGGCATATTGTAGCCGCTATTTTGATTCAATCATTGAACCAGATATGCAAACTAAATATGTTTGGTAACAAATTTCCTGCGGAGGAGGCGAACTATATTGCCGAAACAGTCAGTTTAGGGCCGATTTATACATCTCTGTTTTAGTCTCAGTCCTTATTTTATTCGAAAACAGAGTAACTTCAGAGGTCTTTGTAGGAACATTTGAAGAACTACTGCTCTTTTAGTCTTCCTTTCAATCTTGAAAATGTAACTCAGGAAGCATATGACATATAACCACCTAATTACTTGAAACAGAGCAAGGAAATGACTGTCATTTCAGGACTAGGACATAAATAGAGATATATTAATCGGCTCTTATTTTACTGATCCAAGATGGCCATACAGATACGCCACACTGACCGCCGCCAGACTCTGTCATGAGCTTTCTATGTTTCATTGCGACTTGGATTTTTCTTATATTCTATAGCTGCCACTGAACATGAAACAACTGTTTTTCATGTTTGATCGTATACGTTTTTGAAACTACCCATAATAATTTTTTTGTCGATTAACGAAATAATCGTGGATAATCTACTTTTTCAGAATGTTAATGAAAAGACCGATCAAATTTGAAATATAATTTTTTGGAAAAATCACGTTGCGTATCTCAAAAATTTATAAATGATCAGAAAGTATTCGACCGTTTTGAAATGAGTCAATCCATCTTTCGGTTTTGATATTCCATTTGTGTTGAGAATATTATGGCAACTCTTTGGGATAGAAATACTTCTGTAACTTTTTTAATTTTTCAGTGATTATTATGGTCATTTTCTGCTGACAGAACTAGCTCATCATATCATTCGGCAAATGTTGTTTGCTATGCAAATAATTGTAATCTCATCTATCCTAACGAACCTAACTTGCAACAACTCATACATGAAAATAATTTCAAGAAGAATTTGAGTTGGCTTGTATTGTAAATCTAAACCATTCTCGGATCCACTTGAACGCAAACGAAAAATTATAATTATATAACTAAACCTTCCGCATGATATACTCTATATATTGGTGGAAACTGTATGGAATTCAGTAAAGCTGATTTTGAGTCTTTCACGAACAAAAGACAGACGCGACAGATGACTTTAATTTATATAAAAAATACCACAGGAGAAAATGTAGGCAAGCGAATCAACAGGTTGCTTCTAATAGTCAAGATATCACCCTCATGATATCGTAACAAAACATTTATGAAATTAAGAATAATTCAATAAATTTTGACACCCGAAAGTGAAATAATTGCCCTCCGGCCATGATATAGATATATCATGCTAACGAGTACCTGGCGTTTATGGAGCTGACTTGCTCTCGCTAATAAACACTCGCCTGTTCCTTCACATATTGAATGTAACCAACAAAATAGACGGAGGTGTCCTTTGTTCAGTGTGTCTGTGATTGTTTCATTCGATTTCAATAAGACCCGCCTATCAAATTCTGAAATATTAGTAGGTTGATGCAACTCTATAATATTTCACAGCTGAGGAACGCCCTCAAGGCCCTGAATATTCGTGTAGGCAACGAATCTCTTCAATTATCAATAGCACTACATCTAGTAGAACAACTCAACGATATAATTCAATCATTATGAAACGAATGCTGAATAAAAACATTTTCAAAAAGGACATTTTTGTCGTCAATAAGTAGATTCTGAACCACCATTCAAAAAAATCCAAACCCTTCCAAAGGTGGGGAGGGGTGGGGTTACTACTACTGCATCATGCGGACAACAAGGCCTTCGAAAACGTTCTGTTCTACTCGTACAGTTGTTTTTATTTTTCGAGAACTTTTTTGTTTATTATTCGTTGCCTATGATGGAGTTATATCGTTGAGTTATGTAGTGATACTGATAATCGAAGAGATTTGTTGGACGGTCAATAATAAATGGAAGGTATTTTTCACGGGACAAAAACTCTACGTTATTGGTGGTTCAAGTAGTATTATCCGTAGCATTAAGCCACAGGTTAGAATCCTCAGAAAATAAAAACAATTTTACAAGCAGAACAGGACGTTTTCGAGGGCCCTGTTGTCCGCACGATGCAGTAGTAGTAACCCCACCCCTCTTTACTTTTGGAGGGGTTTGAATTTCTGTTGAATGGTTGTTCAGAATCTCCTTATTGACGACAAAAATTTCCATTTTTCAAAATTGTACCGGTCCACCATTTTGATTTTTTCTTTGAAATGGCGGACCGGAGCCACTTCTAAAAATAGACATTTTTGTTGTCAATAAGTAGATTCTGAACCATCAATCAACAAAAAACAAAAACAGAAATCCAAACCCTTCGAAAGTAAACAGGGAAGGGATACCGCCATTTTATTTTGGTGTAATAAATGGAGTGTTTGAAATTTTGTGGACACATATAAGATTGTAAGATGTTTCGAGTGTGGTGAGCACCTGCACATTACATGAATAGCTGACCATATACACAGAGGTAGATCCGCGGGTGTGTGTATTCTTTCAGTTAGTGGATATTCCACACGCCAGATCTAACCGGCACAGAATTGTCTGTCACTCCAGGCCGGCGGTGAAAACTGTTGCTGTCAACTAACACGCTGTTTTGATTTTATGAAGCACGTGGACAGCGCTGTGTGTTCTGTGCATAGTAGTTTATGAATTATGTCGTCGGATGAGAGTGTCGTGTGTTCCAAAAAATTTCTAAATCCATAGAAATATATCGAGAGCAGCCAGCTTTATGGAAAATCAAAAGCAAAGACTACACTAACAGAAATTCGAAGAACAAGGGCTACAATGCTCTTTTAGAATACACTTAATCATTTTACCCAGCTGCCGACAAAAGTTTTGTTACCAAAAAATTACAAAATATGAGGGGAGCCTTTCGCAAGGAGATGAAGAAAGTCGAGGCCTCCCGACGATCAGGCCCAGGCACTGATGATGTTTATGAGCCACAGCTGTGATATTTCGATTTGTTGCAAGTATTGAGACTGAAGATTTCGACGATGAGAGTAAATTTGGCGATTCGACGGAACAGGACGGTTTTGACTGGGATGCAGAAAAGATAAGTGCAAATTCACATGCCAATAATGCAGAGGTACGTAACATAGAGTGCATATTGGCTGAATTGATCATTTATTTCTTTTATTCTTGCTCAGACTAAATAATAATTACCGATTTGTTGACATTTTCAAAAAAAACATTCCTAGCAGTAATAATGCTTTTTGTTTTATACATTTCCCAGCTACTATGGGCTTATGCTTCGGAGGCAAGGGTTCGTGGGTTCAGATAAAATAAAAAATATGAAAATCTCTATCCCTTCTGACGAAAAAATTTTGGAAATGGGCGCCAGACCACAGACAGTCGAGGAAAATTGTTAAAACGAAAGAGTTATTTATTTATATAATATGAGTATATAAAAAGCAGTATCTAATAATGTTTCGATGGTCTTAAATCAAAATTTTATTAGCGATCTTCAGTTCAAAATATTTCGATAGTGATACCTGAAAAGAGAAAACTGAAAGAAGTGACCCTTTGGGTAATTATATCCTATTTATTAATACTTTGAGCTAAGCCCCGAATTATAAATTTAGAATTTCAATTTACCAAGACACATAGGGAAATACAATTAACCCACTGGGGATTCAAGAAAATATAACAATTTTAGGGTACTTACATTAAGGGCGGGCTGGAAGCTACATAAGAAAAATTGGTTAGTAACCTTTCATATCAAAACTTAATACTTGACAGTGGAGATATCAGTGGGAATCTCACAATAGTAATAATGTTACACTGAACAGAAGAGATGGCCAATTTCTGTAAGGAACAAGACAGTTTAAAATAGGGATGAAAATGGCGGCTGGACTGAACATTTTGGGACCAGGTGACACCCATGGCTTGACGACTTCGACAATTGCGGAACTAGCCAAACGTTACACCCATACTCAATCCCTTAAGAGATGGGATGAAACCAAATGATGCAGTTTTGCCAGGATCACCTTGGGCGACCCTGAGAAGCTGGATCCGAATAAATATTTGGCGATGACCAGGAAGAACCTACGTTTAACAGTGGGATTTCTGACTGGACACTGTCAACTGAGGAAACACCCCCATATTATGGGGCTAGTGGACACACCTCTATGCAGGATGTGTGAACAGGAAGATGAAACTGTCAGGCATGTATTATGTGAATGTCTGGAGCTATCGTCGATAAGAGAGTGTGTGTACATCTGCCGATATTAAGGAGATGTCCCCTGGTGACCTGTCCTCCTTCCTGGATAAGGCAGGTTGGACAATGTCCTAGGAGGGCGACTCCTTGGGAGGATGTACAATGGGCCATATTGTGGCCTAAGTGCTGTGGGTCTATACTCATCCTCCCTAGGCTACAGATACAGATACAGACAGAGGGATGAAAATTTCAAAGTACTCAATTACTAAAACCTTGAGAAAATACTACAATGGAATTATCACACAATATAAGTACTGTATACAGTTAATCTTACAATGATACATAACACTTGAAAATACATTCTGGAGAAAATTTTCAAAAAGGGATCTCAAGTATAAGGTATGAATTTATCAAAAGGGGAAAGTAGTTTTCTCTTTTACTCACAGGGCCGATACTGATGAAAATTACAATGAAAAGTACTTATCTTGATGCTCATAAAAACGTCATCTATGGCACTCAGCTCACAAAAAGATGAGGGCTAGGTTGACCTTGGAAGAGTCTAACTTCTCTCAGCAAAGTCGGGACGCATCGAATACAGAAATTTCAATATTGGAAAGGTAAGGAAATCCTTCCATGCAGGAATCAAATTATTCCGGGTAATATTCCGTTAAGTGGGCTCCACCATTCCGAAATCGTGGTTATTCATCAATCCATTATCATGTCCATTTTCGGTATAGGTAGTAGAATCCGTAAATCAGCCTGCCCATAAACAGAGAACACTATATCTTCACATGAAAGACATCGGTGGTCAACTAAGAAATGCAAAATTTTATCATGATGGCTGCCGTGGCCACGCTTGGGCCGTCGCGTTCGATCCCTATGATCAGCGAGGATCTTTATTAGATCCAAAGGCAAGTCCAGATCGGACTTTGAAGGTAACGAAGAACCTAAAAGATTTTCTCAGTTGAGTAGAGAATCATTTTTAATCCCATTCAACTCACCCTAATCGAAGGGTCCTTCACTGTACTGCGAGCCGAGTGACAACGATCTCGCGTTCAATAGCGAGCAGACTCTACTGAGCTCTTTAGGGCGATAGTAGCGAGAAATTGAATTTCTCCCGGCCATACGCCTGGAATTATTTCAGATGCGATGGTGCCGCGGTAGTGGCTATTGGGCCGTATGACGTTTTGAAAGCAATAAGATTCAGATGATTTGCCTACGGATTGTTCACAGGTGGGTGAAAGGAAACAAGTAATTTTGAATTTCATTTTGATTATCATTTACTTCACATCACAAGATTGAAATCATGAAATTACTCAACTCCACTTCTGTTCCTAGAACTTCAAGCTTTGCCAGCTTGTAGCATTTCATCTTGCCACCCCACTCTTCCCCTACATTATTGAAATTTTGACAATATTTTAGTCTGTTCTTTTTTGCTGATAATGATGAGTTTGTCTTTCTTCTTCGCAAACCGATGAGCTTAGGTCCTTCCTGCCGCCAGTCTCCTTTCTCCATTGCATGAGTTTTAGAATTTTCGTTATCAAAGATAGTTCTTGACACACCTTTTTCACTATTTCTTTGTGAAGAATTATGTAAAACACAGACTGCAAGAACAATTACATTTATATTTTCTAGAAACAGAGCCAAAGCCGTATGAAACATTCTGAAACGCGCTGCTAATACTCCAAAAGCATTTTCGACAACGTTTCTAGCCCGGGACAATCTATAGTTGTAGATTCTTTGATGATAATCCAAACCTTTTTCAGGTTGAGGTGTTAATATATGTTCATGAAGCTCAAACTTTGCATCTCCAAGTAAAACAAAGTTAAGATTTTCTTTAGTTTCAGATGTATTAGGCAAGTTCAGTTTATCTTCAACTAATTTCTGATGGAACGAAGTCTATTCGATCACGCCACCATCAGACATTCTGCCTTGTTTTCCCACATCGACGTACATAAACTCATAATTGATATTTACTAATGCCATTCAAACCACGCTGTAGAATTTTTTGTAATCATAATAAAGAGCGCCCGACTTAGGTGGTGGTACTATTCGTATGTGCTTCCCATGTTCCCATGTGCCTTAAACTGCGATGCTACCTCGACCCATTGTTCTTTCGATTTAGGAAACTGAAAAAAAATTTAATGTAATTAATATATTTTTTTCCAGACGGTGTAACCCTTTGCGTCCTAGTGGTACCTTTCAAGGACCACCTAGGAAACGTGCACATGTGTAGCCCATAAAATGTATTGATTTTCTGAAAACTGTTTGAGTGCTGACAATTGCCGCTATCTATTGCCCGGGTACTGAAATACATCAGGAAACAACAGTTTGGCGCCCTTATCGTGTAAAATACTTAGCGAGCGTATCGTTGTGTCAAGTTGCAATAAGTAACTTCGATGGTTTTTCCAAATCTGAGTATAATGGCCGGTAAGTTGTAAATACTTGAAGATATAATATATCATTAATGTATAATGTTCGACACCGTTTTCCAATTGAAGTTTTTATTAAAAATCACAAATATGTAGGTGGTCCTTGTAGGGACCACTAGGTCACTACGATTTTATTCAAATATCTCTTTTGTATTTCGGATGTCTGATTGCATCGATTTATTTTAAGACAATGAACCAAAAGTCAAGCAGTATCTAGATCAAAATAGATGGACTTTCAATCAACTGGAGAATATGACAGTAGATGAATTTGATAATCTCATAGAGGAAATACCTTCGAATATTGAGTCTGATTTGGGGGCCTACACCGATTCCGATGTGGAGAGTCTTCAGGAGTGTGAAAGTTTTTGCATAATAGCAAAAAATATCCCTGACGAAATTCAAGGAATGAAATATTCACATCTAACTGATGAGTTATTTGTTCCCGAAAATAATGTAGATTTTCCAGATGATGATGTATGTTCAGAAAATTCTGATGAAATTCTTTTGATGAATTTTATTCCGGATGTTTCGGAAAAATGTATATGGCGCTAAAATTTTCCTCCTGCTACAAGCTCTGATTTTCGAGAAGTGTCTGGTCCTTCCATTCCAGCAGGGCTACCGGCACTACTGTCAGACAGCATACGTCACAGAACAAGGTCCGTGCTCTTTAGCCACTGGCATCTGCAGGAGGGTCCTTAGAGGGGTCGGCCCTGGGCCGCCTCGGGTTCTCCAGGCCTGGGGGGCCCTCCACTCGCTACACACAGTCATAGCCCCGGCGTCTACTCACACACAGTCATATCCCGGCGTCTACTCACTCACACACAGTCAGGCCCTATTGACGATCGGAGAGTCCATTTTGTCAGCAAGTTTATGCAACAGCGCCACGCCCGAGCTGACGTCACACCCCAAGATGACAGTACAGGAGCTTTAAACACGGTGTTCAGTTTCACGTTTCATGTTTATGCAAATGGACAATAAGGTAAATGTATTGCTGTCGCAAGCGCTGAAGACCAGACACGTCGAGTGATCGAGCGTTATCGCGCAGAGATAAGCTTGATGTGAGGATGGATCTACGCACTCAAAACTTGGATGACCTTGCAGCCTTATTTTTATTTACATCAGAAACTGTATGAACAAACAGGGACTGGCACATAAGCGAACGCCAGCTGTTCATCGGAGAGCACTATGGGTTCGTTGTGAAAATGTAATGAAGTTAATCAGAATTTAGTTTTGATATCCGGGGAGGGGGCGCCACACAACCAAAAGCTGAAAAAAGAGGTACTCGATCGTCGTGAACTTCAAATACTAAGCCAAATGTTATGTTAAATCATATCAACAACTATGCTCAGGTTTCAATGGTCACAAAGCATCACAATAAAGATACAAACGAAATTTTGTACTGTAAATGTGTATTTCAATAATTCAGGTTGTTTGATGAAAAGGATAAAGATATAGATAGAATG
>JAVJAQ010004902.1:0-286922 GCA_032362365.1 Zygogramma bicolorata | reverse complement strand
CCGGCGCTAGCACATTTCGTTACAATATTTCTCGTTTTACTCTGTACAAAAAAACCTACCCTGGCTTTCACAATCCATCGGAAATCTTCAGATGATTCCAAACACATGCCCGATGGAAATGTATCGGATTATTAATGACTTTATTGATATCATGATTTGTTCAAGAAAAAGTAAACAACACTCTCGCTTATATGGCGATCTTCTAGGAATTGGAGCGAATGTCAGAATTGTGAGTTTCAGTTGGAACAATTACAATTTGCTAATATGATTTTACTGTAGATCTGAACGGAAAAAAGTTTCCGAGTACTCACTTTTTCTCACACAAGTTGTATACCAGGAATAAGGTGTAATTTAACACACGTCGCGCCATATTGCAAAACGTCTATGAATGATATACAGAATATACACGTATCATGAGTGTGTGTGCTATTTTTTGGATGTTGTCCCTTTTATAAAAGCTTTGTATTTTCCTCATATGGATTGGAGAAAAAGCTAAGGATAATTCCTTAAAACTTCCTCCACAAAAGAATCAAGTTTCTAAAAAGGATTGCATAAGGTAACGGAATTGTCCTTTATCCATACCATCCTTTTATTTTATATGACGTTTTAAGGAACGCTTTTACCATACTTTCAATCAAATAATCTACAAAGTGACTACTGATTAAGCTTGATCTGCTTTAATAGCCTGTCAAGACATTGGTCACTCTACAAATATATTTGCAAACTCAATAAAATTTAAAATTTCTCCCTAACCCTGTATGAAGTGGAATTCAGCAAAGATCGGTGAATAACTGGAATGAATAGCCACAGAATCGATCTGGAATGTCACTATCAACTGCCGTTTGTTAAGCTCGGCTAAAGCATAATCGGTTGATTCACTCTATTCAAGTATGGAAAATCACTTGTTTATTCTTGGAAAGTTGATGACTTTTCCTCGCATTTTGTCCTCATCCATTTCCCGAAAAAAAAAATAGCTAATAATTCACAGAGAACCATTTTATCGAAATAGATTTGAATTTCATACTTCACTCTCTTCAGAGTTTCAAAATCACATTGTAGGGCATGGCCCAGTCTTTCGCTATGTGAAGTTAAGCAACGCCGAGCGCGGTTAATACTTCGATGGGTGGCCATGCATAAAAATACTGTGTCAGAAATAATAATAACTACTGTGTCGAAAATACTGTGCCCTTACAACTGCAGCAAAATAACATATCATAGCTCACAGGTAATATATCAATTAGCACAAGATATATTGAGGATGCGTCGGAGGAAACGTAAAGCCGGCGATCCCGAATCCTGGAATGTTTGGCACGTTAAAGATCCCTACTTCTGGTTGAAATACCAGAGGGCTCAGCAAAATTTCCGGTTGGGGGAAGTGTGCTCACCGGCGTCGGTGATTGGCCTTGGTAGTGGAAATAGGCCGATGTTAAATAAAGAAATAAAAAAAATCACATTGTAGGTTAGAAAAATGTCAAAGTCAATTGACACCATCATAAGAAGCGATTCAGTATCTTCACTCCCAACTGGAACAAAATAACCGCCATCAGAGCCTTCGGTCGTTGATCTTTGCGTTCAAATTTTACGTGGAAAGACGGCTGTTACATTTATAAAAGATGCTTGAAAACCCTGGTGTGTTTACTTATACCTGTAGAAGTTTGGGATAGAAGTGGCGAAATCTGGATTGCTTGATTTTTGGTTGGTTATTGAGCTTTCGGAGGTTTTGGTACAATATGTACAGAAGTCCCCAACACGCTCTTGTCAGTCTTGTCTGAAGCTAAATTTGCACTAAGTGAAAATGTGCAGTCGGGTTTTTCCACTTCTATTTGATTGGCTAGTGAGGAGAGATCGCAACCTAAAGGATAATGGGTGGACAATGAGATACCAGTAACAACGTTTCGATATTTAAAAGCAGCAATTAAATCAACAAATGAACACGATAAAAACATCGTACTCATTAAAATTTCAAAGTGACATGACATTATGACAATTAACTTGACACTTGTCGTATTGTCATGGGATGAAACCAAAGGATGCAGTTTTGCCAGGATCACCTTGGGCGACCCTGAGAAGCTGGATCCAAATAAATATTTGGCGATGACCAGGAAGAACCTCCGTTTAACAGTGGGATTTCTGACTGGACACTGTCAACTAAGGAAACACCCATATTATGGGGCTAGTGGACACACCTCTATGCAGGATGTGTGAACAGGAAGATGAAACTGTCAGGTATGTCTTATTTGAATGTCTGGAGCTGTCGTCGATAAGAGAGTGTGTGTTCGGTGAGTCTTGGCCTACACCTGCCGATATTAAGGAGATGTCCCCTGGAGACCTGTCCTCCTTCCTGGATAAGGCAGGTTGGACAATGTCCTAGGAGGGCGACTCCTTGGGAGGATGTACAATGGGCCATATTGTGGCCTAAGTGCTGTCGGTCTTTACTCACCCTCCCTACTCTACAGATACAGACACTTGAAAAATTTTTTTTTTAATTTCAAGAAATGAAACACAAAAAAGTTTTTTTTTTTTTTTTTTTTTTTTTATTTTTTTTTTTTTTTTTTTTTTTAAAAAATAAAATATTATTAAAATAAAATTTAGATTGGACATTTTTATTTTTTTTAATTTATTAAAATTTTATAATTTTTTTTACTAGTTTTTTTTTATTTTCCAAACCAAAAAAAAACAAAAAAAGAAGGGTTTTTTTTTTTTTTTTTTTTTTTCCCCCCCCCCTTCCCCTGGTAAAATTTTTTTTTTGTTTTTATTTCACACACACATGAAGGGGGGGGGAAGATTTGTTAGAGTGTTTTTTTTTTTTTTCTTATTTATTTAAAAAAATATTTGTGGAAAATAGTATGGTGTTAATATGAAATTCTCAGGACCCTCCAGGCTACCTTGAGGATTTGAAAAAAATTATTGAATTTTCATTCGAGAAAAATGGCATGGAATGTCCCGGGCGATAACTATTCCATTATTAGTTTGGGGATTTTCCTAATCCTCTTTCCCTTACACCCCGAGAGTTTGTGAAAGAAATATTGAACCATTCTGCGGTGTGGTAGTGAATTCATCAAATTTGAAGAATGGGAACATAACGCCCTCTACCGAAAAAATAGGGAAACCTTCAGAAGCGTCGATTGTTTTTTTCGCCACAAAAATCTAAACAAATTCTAATCAGTTGAATCACCAGGATTTCTAGGCATCTTACATTTATAATTTTATTTGTGTTCTGTGGACCGTTCATATGAAGTAATGTGTTAATTCATTGTCTCATTGACCCTCAAGACATCGAAGCCATCTCCAGAAAGGATTGAAAACAAAAAGCAGATCTTTGGTAATACCAATATATTTTTATTGAAACATCTCATTTAGTACAATAATTATATGTATGATAAACACAAAAATGCAGGAGGAACCCTTACAACGAGATCCACGCCTGCTTTCACGAACGATCGTGTTCAAATTTAATAATAACTTAAATAATAGAACATACTTACAAAAAATGAATTGATCTTGAATTGAGGACGGTGGCGGCAGTAACCAAATATAGTTTTCTCAATTAAAAAATTGAACAATTTGTCTCTTATTAGAGATATTTCTGCGAAGTTTTGCAGGGCATTGTTCACCTGAATATAAATTGACGCGACCCTTCTCAATTATCGATCAATCAATTGTTGAGACCACATTTATAAAAATAATATTCAACGACACTCGTCAACGTAAATGGAAAACATAGTTCTTTTGAATATTGCAAGATAACGTCAGAACACATGTCAAATAGTAAAATTCAACAAAACAACCAGTGGGAATTTGAGATGAACCAAGTCAATTTCGGCTATGCAGGGATACAAGGTGAATAAAACTTTTGATACTTCCGAGCTAGAAATGAAGTACCTACACAAGGATGAAAAATCGAAAAAATATTGTTAGAATTGAACAAAATGAAATGATTGGTTTATCGAACAAAATGTTATTAAAGTGAATCACAAAAATGTAAATGTCTCAAATGCTGATTCCGTAATCTCATCTCGAGTACACTACACGTGAAATTTCGTTTTAAAATCTTTATTTTTTATTTCAACTTTATTTTATTTATTTATTTATTCAATATACAGCTTCCATACAGAACAGGGTTCCGGATGAGGAAGTCAAAAAAAAACATCATAAAATTATGTACCATAAATAATAAATTGGAGTATATTCATTTGATAATTTGGTGAATTATTATTTCATTATGCAAGCAAATATTTTTTTAGTTCTTTTGAAAAAATATGAATGGATTTGGATGATTTTATTTTTTCTGTTAGTTCATTGAAAGTTATTAATGCTGATGAAATGGGGTTATTTTTCCCTTTATTGGAATGAATCATTTTTAAATGAAAGTTATTTGATATTCTGGTATCGTGGCCATGTAAATCATAATTTTTTGACAGTTTTATATTACATTTCTGAAGATTTTTTGTTAAATTATATATATACTTAGATTTTTCATAATCAATTAGATGATCCAGTCATATTATCTGTTACTTTATATAAATCTGCAGGAGTATCCCAGGGTTTTCTGAATATAACCTTTATTGCTTTGTTCATTAAACGATATATTACATTTTTTGTTTTTTAGAGCATGAAGACCAAACTGTAATGAGGTATCTGATATGAGAAACAATGAAGGCATTATATATTAGAATCTGTACGTTTTTGTTCAAAATGTGAATTCTTGTAATGGCCTCCAGGAATGGAACAATAGATTTCTTTATTTTTTCAATATGGTTTTTAAAAATTAAATTTTGGGTCAATTAATAAACCTAAATATTTATGAGTAGGAACTTCGGCTATCAGTTCATTATCTATCTTCAAGTTTAATTTTATATTCTTCATGTTTTTTTGTTTAAAAATCATAAAAACAGTTTTTTCCGAATTGACGGTTAGGTTAATGCTGCACGTCTATTTTTCAATAAGGTCAATATCATGTTTCAATGAATTTTCCAAATATTTTAATCGTATTTAATTATTTTTGTCAATTAATATATCTTTTCCAATTTTTACAAAATTCACTCAATATCATTTTCTTCAATCTCAATAACCAACCTTTTCATTTCTACTATTCCGATGTTTTTTCACAAAGACGCACGTTTTTCAAACATGTATCAATGGTTAATTTCATAGATAATGGGCATCTGGACCCTTACTTTATTTCACATATGTTTCTTTTGTGAGTGGTCACAATCGATGTAAATACAATATTGAACCAAAGTTATTGTTGCGTGAAAATGGGTTGTTTTTTCGAAATGCCCTCCACTGGTCACCAAACGTAAACATGTACAATATTTTCCAACATGTATCTCACGAAAACTATTTGTTTTTCAAAGTATAAACTATTTAAACTATGATTCAATAGGCTTATCACAATAGTAATATTTACACAATGTTTCTTTTCCTTGATTATTGATATGAAACCCTCATAGCATTGTGACAGATTCTTGGGACCCATCAGAGAGCAACCCCTTCAATTAATTTTTTAATTATGGGGATAAACAATCTATTTATTATCGTAAGAATCACAAATTTGTTAATGATTATTGTTCAGTGTGAGAATGTTCGTTTTGTGCAAGTACTAGAGGATAGTCTGAAGTCTTGAAAGTTACAGGTGTTCAAAAATCAACTGTAAATCGATATAAAAATACTTTATTTGGTAAGAATCACAGATAATTCCAGATCTTTCTGGAAAAAAGAGAGTCAACCAAAAATGATTGAAATTGAAAAGGAGAAAGTTAAAAAATTGTATAGAGTAACAAAATATATCTGGTTGATTTTCAAAAACCTTGAAAATGTAAAATATCTAGGAAAATATCTAAGTTGAATCAAAAAGTATAGATATTT
This sequence comes from Zygogramma bicolorata, assembly GCA_032362365.1. NCBI lineage: Eukaryota > Metazoa > Arthropoda > Insecta > Coleoptera > Chrysomelidae > Zygogramma > Zygogramma bicolorata. The sequence goes on along the minus strand of JAVJAQ010004902.1, from coordinate 281,054 downwards.
GGTATGAAATTCAATTTGAAGTGATACAAGTTAGTTGAAAAATTTAAATAACCATAGTGAAATGTATATTTCATATCTTTTTTCCAAGACAAACATCTCGTATAGTTTCATGAAACAAGAAATTGTGGCATATATGGATGGCACTAGCTCTTTTTGAACGTATATTTTCCGTGCAATATCTGTAGGTATTCAAAACGATCTTGAATAAATTATATTTGTTCGTGTGAAATTTGGATACTTGACAACAATATGTTTCATTACAAATGAAACAAACACTTTTTAGACTGATAATTTTTTGAAAACGGGAATATTCGCCCTAAAGTTGTTGAAACATGTTTTGTATTCAGAAATCAATTTTGATTCAATTTTAAGAGAGGCACCAATATTATATAGCATTAGTGCCGATGTCGACACTTAGTTCGTTATATTTTCAGAATGAGGATGGTTTTTTGGTTCAGTCGTCGTCTTTCTTTTCCGGCTTAAGATCCACCATCGCGTGGAGCTCTTCTGGGGTGTATCTGTAAAGAAAATACAAATCAGAATCTCTTTTGAGTAGCGAGGCGTATATTCTTTTTATGATATGTTATTTTTTTAACAGGAAGACACTTTGGAGATAATTGAAATTCAGAGATGAAAATTTATAATACACAAAAACATACATATGGATGGGAAGAGATGTAAACTGATGAAAAACTGAATAATGATTTCGAGTTCGATAAGTATTACTGACTGACCGTTTCTGGCGAGTTTGGAATCGTATTATATTTTTCTTTATAGGTATATATAGCATTCAGATCGAAATGTTGGAACATTGTGCAGCTTAGCTTAGTTAGTACATTTATTTAGCTTTATTGAAATCAATCATATCATCAGCGTTATTTTCGTATTATTAATTTTTTTTCCTGATTTTTGATTTTGTACTGTTTTCTGACGATTCTAATGTGATAGGAAGCTTAGAGGATATTTGCATATTGTCAAACGGAACTGAAGAGATTCATATTTGTACTTGAGTATAGTTAATATTAGATGCCTCTTTTGAAAAGGAGAGTTGAACTGGGAATATTCAATTCGAAGTAAGTTGTGTCAAAATCAACACTTGTTATGGCTATTGATGAATTAGTAATGGCAGTGTCACATTTTGACTCTTATTACGAAAAATTCCAATCTCATTGAAAATTTTTAAAAAGGTTCAAAAAAGGAGGCACACCAGCTTACGAAACGTCGCCAATGGGAAGAAGTTTAAGCATTTTTTTATTTTCATTCAATTTTCAAATTCATGAAAAATGCGATACATTATGGATTTTGAGTCATTTTGTGGCGATTGTATCACCAATTATTGACCCAGCAAAACAAAACTTTTCAAAGAATGACAAAAAACTTTTATGGTGTTTTCTTTCGATTCGTAGTAAGTATAAATCGATTTGAAATAATTGATAATAATTACAAACTATGGATACTTTTATCGTTTCTCTTATATTAAAATGTACTCACCCTAATAGAGTCTGAAGATCACAAACGTATCGGTAAACGTATCGTTTACCAGCAGTCTTGTGTATGATATTCTTGTCGTAGTAGTATCGAAGGCCACGCGACAATTTCTCGTAGTTCATTTTCGGTTTGTTCTTTCGGATGCCCCACCTCCGGGCTACCTCGTCCGGATCGGTGAGTTTGAACTCCCAACCGTCGCCTGTCCAGGAGATGAACGCCTGACAGGATTTGTCGGTTAGAAGCTCGAGGAGGAACTGCCACAGCTGGATGGGTCCTGATCCTGCAAGGAATGAAAAAATAGAAAAAACGTGACGTGGCACCAGACTTTTTTCATATTGATAATCATTCCAATAAATAATTTCAAGTATAAGACAAGAAGCTAACATAATTATCGAAAACGACAAACGAATAACAGTATTTCATGACATTTTTGGAAAACAATATTATAGAAATATTGATGTTAAGAACAGAAAAACCTCAGAACTGATTCGCAAACGTTGCAAAAACTACTGAAAATATAGTTAAACGGAGGTCTCAATGAGGTGGGCAGAGTACCAAATGACTGCGACTGGCCAAAAGTAATTCAAACAACACCAGTGGGTTAACATATTTGCTTGAGGCACTGACCATACAAATTCTTCAAGGTCACTATTGAATAACAATGATACTTTCATCAAGACTAATATTTTATCAAAGTCGATTTCGACTTTTTGGCGCCCAATGTGGGTGAAAAAAAAAAACAATAAAGAGAAGTTCTTAATATTTTCTGGTTATAATTCATTCAAGCATACGAATATCTGTTTGCTGTACAAATCAATGGTTCATGTTGACATACCTGGCCTCAAATATTCTGAATGTTTCCAAACCAACTTATATAATGTGGAGTTTTATATTTAGAATTATGAACTATGAGAAGAAATTAAAAATTCATTCAACTGGGTTGCTCCAGAAGATTCATGCATTTTAACTCAATAATGAACCAACATTAATTTTTTTCGGAAATTTTGATAGACATTGTTCAAGGAGATTGTGTATTATTCATCTCTGAAAAGATTTTGAAAAAAATGTCAGGCGCAACACTCTGGACATGTGCAATAAATGGATCCATGAGTGAACCATGATTGAAGGATGAAATAAAAACTGATATAGGAACATGGAAAGAAGCTGTATAAAATGGTGAACGCCTTTTTCATGATGATTGTAGTAGCAAATAAGCTATCAACGTCAAAGTACATTTTTCACAAATTGATTTTATCGACCTCGCATAATTCACAGTCTGCTACCCCGATAATATAACGATGAAAAGACTAATGGCTATAATGATAAGAAAAAAACCCCTCTCGGTGATTGGCGCCAATCAAATTAGACACGAGGTTCGTCTGCCGCAACGAATCCTTCATAAAATGTAAATGGAACAATTAAGTCGAGCCGTAAGGTGGTCGGACTCGACGGGAATTTTTCTAAATAAAATGTACGCGAAACGAGAGCCCCATTACCCGTCTCTCATTATTGAGGTAATGCGAGAGAGGTCGAGGGGTATTATTAAAAATGATTACCGCTACTGCCCGACGACTGCTACTGCTAATAATAAATCTTCCAAGGTCGCGCTGCGAAACAATGGCAAATGCATGACGCGATCCATCGTAAAAGTGCGTCTGCTCGCCATTGTTTTCGCATTTTTCTCTTTTTTCAATAATTATTAGCGATTGAAGGTTCCTGAGGTTCCTGTTCATTTTGAACGTTATTTTGAGGATTGGTTATTAATTACCGATAAGACGACTTATTGAATCATAACAGTAATAAACTATAAGGGAGAAAAACATACGAATTACCTCGAAACAGACATCTGAAAAATGTTCAGCCATTAGTTTCAATTCATTTGGTCACGCTTTCGATACAGTATCATTGCCTTGGAAAACAGGTCACGTTTGAATAATTGATTCTCGTCACAAACATCTTTCTCAAAACTTATTTCACAATAAATTATGAAAATCAGAAAAAAAACACCTTACCAAAAAACATGATGATAACGAAACAAGTGAACCTAGGGTTGAAATATTTGCCAATTCATCTTGCATTTATTCCTTAACAGGGCCTTAGTGGATGAAAGTAATGATGTCTGTCGTTCATTAGATAATGATTTCCGTAAAATTCAATATTTCTCTACTGCATAATGAACACCGATGGATTGAACTGGCAATAAATTCAAAGGTGTACAAGTACAAAAATTTCTAGCCAAATATATAACAAATATTTGAGTAGCAGGGATGTAGCCCCAAAGTAAAGACTTTTTAGTGCGTGAGAGTTTTCGGAATTCATTTAATTCCTTCTTCAATTACACTACAAGATATGAAACGGTTAACACTACAAAGTTGAATACAATTGAAACTTACTGTATGCGAGGTTAATATCAAAAAATATTTCAAGTTTGACATTGATGTGAAAAAAAAATTTCAAGGGTTGCTACATAATTCATTTCACAGGGTATAATAATGCCATTAATCATTGGTTAGTGATAATCATTTCAAGATAAGAAGGAAGATGGCTTGTCTGTTATCTGTTTGAATTATTACTTATATTCCTTTCTATGTATATGTTTCAATACATCGAATTTAAATTGTGTATATCCCTTCTGTGATTGATGCTATTTGTTTCATTTTTTCTTCTAACCCAATCCTACTTTGGTTGCATCCCCGCTACTTCAATATTTGTTGTTTAATCATTGGTTAGTGATAATCATTTCAAGATAAGAAGGAAGATGGCTTGTCTGTTATCTGTTTGAATTATTACTTATATTCCTTTCTATGTATATGTTTCAATACATCGAATTTGAATTGTGTATATCCTTTCTGTGATTGATGCTATTTGTTTCATTTTTTCTTCTAACCCAATCCTACTTTGGTTGCATCCCCGCTACTTCAATATTTGTTGTTTAACTAAAAAGCCGTGATTAGAAATATAAACACACACCCCGAGTCTAGATCGAGTTTCCGGCGCCCAACGTGGGGCGAAAAAAAAAAAAATATGTTGGATCGAAAATCGCTGCGAATATCATTATGTTCTTCGGTTCTTACCGGTGAAGCAAGGTCCTCCCGCTCCAGGATTCGTAGGATAGCCAGCTATCATCCCGTTCTGGATCATGGGTTTCGTGTCTTGCATGGTGTTCAATTGCTCCCTCGCCATGCCCGCCGATAGGAAAGCGGGATGCGTGTGGGGGTGGTGCGCCAGCGTCAAATCGTGAGTGTGTCCCCACTGCTCGGGTGGGTTATTGGGGCCGCTCGGCACCGTCTGGAAGGGTGTGGTGTCGTAAGGGGAGCCGTACGTTTCTGGGTAGCCTTCGTTGAACCTTCCAGTACCTGGGAAATGATATCGTTTATTAAGTGATCCAGTAATTTTCTAGTTTTTGATTCGATTGAACAAGAGCCATCGTGGAAACCCCTTTCACGAATCACTCGTTTATAGTGGAGATATTTCAAATATTTTGTTTTGTTGAAGAAAATATCAATGAGATCAGAAAGTGAAATTCATTTGACATCGTCAGTAACAACGGTTAATGCTCAATTTTCACTTGGAGAAATCCCAAATCCTTGGACGTGTCGACTCTGTTGAATATGAATAAGATGAAAAAACTGATCAGGCAATCCACATCACGTGACACTAAACTGACTGTTGTCGGCACAGAAACTGCATTCGCCATACCAGCCTCATTGTATTGCTTGTCTTTTGGTAGTAAATTTTGAATTTCTGATAATTTCCGGAGTTTTATTGAGGTTGAATAGTAATATTTGAATGAAGAGCGATAACGCAAACTGTTGATGAACTAAAAGTTCGTGTTGATGTTTCTGTGCTATCTGAATTTTTGAATAAAAAACTAGCTCTGGAACCGTACACTGCAATTTAATAAGTAACATGGGCGCCCAAGCATCAATAATGTCATGTGATAGAATAATCATAGAATAGAACTGGATAAATCGTTCTTATTCACTAAAAGCTCTGCCTTTTATTCTCAAAATTTATTATTTTCGAGAAGACATTCAGCATTTTTGAAAAACAGAATATTTTGAGAGTTTAATTTTTTTTCAAGGTTTCTCTATTTAAATATTAATTTCAGTTTTTTCAGTGCTGCTATAAGATACCATTCAAAGGCAATGTATCACCTATTTTTATATAGGTACTCACCTCTCGCGTAATTTTTAATGTATTGCGCAGGGTTGTACTTCGGCTCCATGATGTGATTCGAATAGAATTCCGGCGAACTGTCGAGGAACTGCTGATGCGCCTCCAGCGACGCCTGGTATTCGTGTTCGTCGGGCGAAAAGTGCGGCGTCGGGAACAGGTGGGTGCCGTCGTCGCTGTTCAGCGATTGCAGGTTGTTTTGGTCCATCGCGCCGAAATTGCCGCCAGAAGAATCGCTCCTCGACGGGCACGTACTCTTGTAACCTGGAAACGATGATTTTTTTTAGGAGGCGCGTCGAAAGAGTAACAAAGTTTACACAGACACGTGCGTCGATACTGAAGGAAATCTAACTTGAATGTGATCAAGGTAATTCTCTAGTTGTTGCCTTCGAGAAAGGAGCAGTGTTCCAATATAATAATAATAATAATAATATTTATTTCTTCGGTTGAAAAGTACGATTGAAAAAAAAAATTCAATGCACAATAAACAAAGAAAATGTCAATGTCAAGTTCAAAAGTAAATATAAAAAACATATAAATGTAAGTAACTACACATAACCATATTTTAAAAGTCAGTCTAAATGATATCAACAACACAATAACACAAACAATCCAAAAGTGCCAATAAACATCCATAAAAATGATAAATGAGGGCCCAGTTTGTGTAATACTTATATAAAGAAACCTCGAGTACTTACAGTGGTATAGGTTGCATTTTATGCGCTTCCTTGAGAAAAAGTGCCATAAAACATAGTTTCCGGTTCTATTGTAATAATAATAATAATATGCTATATCAAATCAAATTGAGTAGTTACATAATTCACTTAAAAAAGCATACATACATTTGGTCATTCAAATATAAATACGATTGAGGACTCAATACCATAACAATATCTCTTGAAAATATTTATATTTTTACTACGTTTCATTTTATCATTATATATTGTAAGAACTTGGTAAAAAATACTATTTAGTTGAAAATTTGTCCAAACTGTTTTTATATGAATGTTATCACAACTTTTGACTTCGTCATTATAAAGAGGACTTTTATGAAACCGTTAAACTTTCGAGTGACATAAACCTCTATGTATGTTTTTCCTTTTTAAATTCCATTTGGTTATTGTGGTGATCTTTCTCTGAATTATTATTTCCATTTCGAGGCCCCCAGGTTTCATAATACATCTGAAGCAAAAAGAAAACAACGTGATCAGGAAAACGTAGTCTGAGTTACTACACATCGGTACAGTGTTAATCCCTCTCCTTTCAAAAGTTTCATTTTGAAGACTTATTCGACTCAACCTCCTCTTCGATATAAAACTTTCTTCGAATTCTGATTATAATATAAAAATGTTACTTGTGAACATGATGGATTATAATTTTTGTTTAATTTTCGGAACAAATCAAATAATCTTACCATCTTTCGGATGGTGGTAAGGGGGGCTCCTTTGGAGCTGTTGAAGGTATCCGCTAAGAGCGCCAGTACCTGGAGGGGGAGATCCGTCATCCCGTATGTCGTCTGAGGGCGGGCATGCCGGACTTCTTAACTGACCGTAAACTCCTGCAACAAAAAAAAGAGTTACAATTCGCATTTCCATGTCAATGATTTTACAGTCCAGCTTGTGGGACAAAACTGAAATCCTATATCATTATAAAATCGAGTGCAAATAATAATGCATATATTCGTTCTTATAGACATTACAAATGAATCGTACATAACTGTCTTGTTAAAAAATGAAAACGCTTAAACACGTGCCTCTGCTCCTGAATTAGTTGCATGGGTAATAGGTTAATAGTTTTTGACGTACTACTGGACTGTCAATATAAATATATCGTCCACCAAAACAATATATTTCGTTGAATTACCTGAAGTTATTTATAGCTTTGGCAGCCTTTTATCAAATTGAAATACCTACCAAGGTTCTACCTAGATATTTGGAAAAACGAAGCTGGGATAGGCATTTTTACAAAATAATTTCAGTAGGTAGGTAGGTACATCAGAGTTTCGCCACTGAATACACTTTATATATCCCCCGAATTGTTTCATAGGTACGATTTTTTTTTCACCAATGAGATTGTTGTCATCAAAAAAATGCCTCCAACGAAAGAGAATCAGATTGTCAATTCACATTAACAATCCCAATTCCTGTTGTTGAGTTTCAAATATGGTCAAAGTATCTATTGTCAGATTGTTGTCTTGACCCAAGACTTGAAGCATAATTCCCAAGTATAAAAAGACAAAAACCAATGGAATCGGATCGGAAATACTGTTTTTGAGAACTTTGAAAGTCATTATTTTCAATTAGTCAGTAACTCCTCATATAACTCCAACTTCTATCAAAAATATTTCTACAAAGAAGAAAAAACTGTCAAATGTCAAAAAGGTTATGAGTGCTTTAGTCAAAGTGGAGCTGCAATTTCAATTTGTACTCTTCATGAATAGACGTCATCAGTAGGACGTCAGCAAATATCCCTATTTGCTCATCGATAAATCAAATCTGCCTCCGAATCTAATAACCGATTCCATTGCTCGTCGTAATCGACGGATCCGTCCAATCAAACGCTTATCCGTCGCCTCATTATCGACAATCGAAGTATCGGACGCCCGCTTGGGAGGTCCAAATCTCGAAAACAATTGCATATCGGTCGCCAATAGAAACGAAATTCGCGCGAGATCGGCCAAGGTTGATCGCTTATCGAGGGCATTCGGGATGACCGCGCTAGAGAGAGCAAAGTAATGTACCGCCGACCGGATGGGGATTGGCCGTGCGAGATCCGCCCCTTTGCCGTGTGATCGTCTAATTGGGAGGCTGCGGACCACGCCCTACCCGCTCGTTAGTTGGTCCACGAGGCGCGAGATCGACAGAACACTGAGATAAACTATGGGATTTTTCGTAGAGTAGGTACGTAGGTACCTACAACAGGTATTTTTGGGGTTTGCGAAGCGTTCATTGTTGATATTGTACAACTAAGTAGGTAGGAGGTACTTGTCTATCTTCTGTCATCTTATTAATCATTCGTCCATCGCCAGTCTGAATGAGGAAAGCAAAAGTTGCAATTGGTGATGAAAGAAATTCCCTTCCGCTTAGGGTCTAAGAGAATTGAATTTTACAGAGGAAGTAGAAATTGAACTGAAACTTTTTTTTTCAAACTGTGATTCAACAAGTCGAAGTAAAATTTATTAAGTTTTTCTACACTTTTATCCGAGATTTTGATGTCGATCTCACTAATAAGTACCGCCAGTGTTTCATCAAAAATCCGCCTACTGTAAATGGAATTTCAGTTTTTACGCTGTCTCAAGTGACTTAGTTTAGTTTAGACTACTAGGTTTCTAATCCCAACGAAGAAAGACAGTTAAAAAGTTGTATGTTCATGACTTTTTCCAATTGTTTGATTATATTTCTGAATATTACATGGATGAATATTGTTGAAAGTCTTTTGATGTGGTTAATGAAGTTTTTTTCTCAGTTTTTGCTGTTTTCAACCTACTACAATCTGAGAAAATCAAGAATTCAGATGGAACTAGGCTAAATGTTTTGCCGTTTTTATTTATATAGTTTTCAATATTAACTCTCCGTAACTTCTCTTTCAACAAACTTCTTGAATCCTTAATGCATTGTTGTTTTCTACTTACTGGGGTATAAGTAGCTGCAATTTTTTTGCTTTGATGTATTTTCTATACCTACCTACGTGTTTATGAGTTTCATTATTACATTAAAACGGTTTCCAGGAGGTATCGGGTAGGTCTCTAAATTATTTTTTTCTACTAGCATACGGAAAAGTTCAGTTTCCGTACTCATGTTAGTCCTGAAAGTCATTTTTCCGCACTAGTGCGAAAAAACAATTAGTGCTGACAAAGGAGTGGAAAATGAAATCTGACTTCATTGGAAAACATTTTAGCCTTTGCAATGGATTTAAAGAATGGAACAAATTGCACGTTCAATATAAATATTACTAATAATCGATTTGTTGATATGTATTTTATAATTAATTTTTCTTTGTGTTAACTTCAGGGTTTTTTTTTTCTGACCTTTCCGCACTTGTTCTGTGAACAACTATTTCATATGCATAATTGTCAAGTTAGGCGTGTGTTTCAACTGTGAACATTTTCGAAAGTCTGACAATGGCATTCCAACATTCTGATGTGAAAATTGTAGTCTTCTTTTATCAAGAAACTGAGGGAACACGAAAGATATTCTAGAGAGATTCTGAGAAGTAAAATCGTAACAACGTTCCAAACATCACTCTCGAACAAAAGCTGTTGGCAATAAGAGTGGAGTTGCAGAAAAATGTGATGAAAATCTGTGATATTTGGTATGTGTGGATCTCCATTTGAGAGATTTTCCAAGTGAGTATATTTTATAGAATGAGACAAAAATTTCACTCCAGAATGAATGTTTTTCAATATTTTCACATATGGCACTAGCAAATAATGACAGAAAGGTGTTGACAGCTTCTTATGGTGATGAACGTTGCAATGGTTATCGGTTTTTCATTAAATTTCAACATTATTTGTATAATTTTATTTCAAATGATTGCAAAAAAATAGCACGGGAAAGCTCGACGAATATCCCGTCTTTCTCTCGAAAAAAAAAACAGAACCTTCCTCGTCGGTATCAAATACACAGCATTTACCTTTGCAATAATAATTCATGTTATTCCCCACTGGCACCAAAAACGGACGCGCAAACTTTTCCTGCAGGAAGCACACCGCTACTGAAAGCAGCAGCTCGCAAAAACGCACCAGATCACGGAAGCCGTGCCTCATTTTTCTAAAAATCTCCGAAGTTTATGTATCCTACGGAGGCGGCTGCGATTTACGAAAAAGCCAGCTAGCGGGATAACAGGAAGGCGTGTGTATTTGTGCATTCTGGAAGGGTGTTAAACGGTACGCGCTAGCGAGTCTGCGTGTGTGTGCCTTGGCCTGCTGCGTTAGATCTTTCTGCTGTTTTGATGGACGGACGTCCGGTATAGGTTGGCTAGTGTCGGAATATTAACGAGGTGTTTATTGATGGATGGGCGATGTGGGAAGATTAAAAGGGACTGGTCAACTCGTAGTATCTGACCGAGATGGATGGCGATACAGAGAATAGTAGTTTGTACAACAAGAGGGGATATGATGGCCAGGACGAAGTTCGAGCACGATGCCGTAGGCCAGTGCGATATGGCCAATATTCATTTGAGTTGTACACAGGGTGGGGCAAAATCTGATTTTTATTAAAAAAATCAAGAATCATTGATTAAAAAAAAACACGATTTATTTGATTTTTTTAAATTTGAAAATGAAATTTGAACATTTTGATTCTTTGAAATTATTGTTGATAATTGTTGTATACGTCTAAAAATTTTAATACAATTTGCGGCTCAAAAACTTGTGACAATGCATTTTTCGCGCTTCTTGCAAGAAAATTCTTGTCGCGATTCGTTTTCCTTCTGTCCTTTACACTCGCTATACAGTGCCGAGTGAGGCACGAACACGAAAGCGTTTGTTGTGCTTTTTGCAAGAATATTCCTGTCAAGGCTTGTTGTATAACGAAAATGAATAGACTGAAAATATACAGTAATAAAATTTAGGTGTTACGTTTAGTTTAAGAATTTGGAATTAGGTACTTTTTTTTGTTGTTTTTGCTAAAAGCAGATACTCCTTTTGATCTTCGAGAGAACTTTTATATTATGTTGTTATCTGGTTCCGAATGAAAAAACAAAAATTGATTTAAATCATGATTTCAATTTTGAAAATCAAGCGATTCAAATCATGATTTTAATCAGTCCAACAGTTGTACAGTTGTAAATATTTGACAATTCTCTCTCGAGTGTCAAAGTGATAAATATTTTAGATATAGAATAGAATATAGAATTACAATTTTTTCTTGTTCAATCAAAATATATATTTTTTCATACTGTTGAAAAACATTATTTGGGACTAACAAAATCGATGAATAATTTTCATGTAGATTCAACTACCACAAAAAGTTCAAATTTGCTACAGAGACATTGTATGATCGAGTCCATACTCCACAGAAATTTGATGAGGAATTCTAAGAACATAATAATATGTAACAATTATTTCAATTCTTACATTGTTTTCCGATTATTAGTATTTTACCCCTAAGAATGAAATCTAGACAAGATCTGTGATTTATGAATAGTTTTTTCTAAAGTTCGCTTGTTCGCTTGGCACATTTCTTATTGGGAAAAATAAAAAAAATCTTTCAAGAAGACTGGCAAATTCTGAATGTATCAGAATCTGAAATATTTATATTACCAGCAATCAACAACTAATATAAAAATATCTGGAAAGAAAAAGCAAATTTTCAGTCAAATTCAACTCAACTAAAGAACCAGTTTTATCAGATTTTCTTCTTTATACTCGACCATTCAATGAACGAAATTGGTGTATAATGACCGGAACCTTCACCAAAAACAGGAAACCAACATTTCAAAAGACTGAATAAAACATTACCTGCGATGTAAAACGAATGCACAAAGCAAATAAGATTTGAATTACCTACTGGCATATTCGATTTCAATTTCCATATAATGTTCAATAGGCAAAAGAAAGATTTGTACTATACTATTTGTGTATATTTTGAATTATTGGTGAATTGCGGGATATTAAGTTCCTCTTACGAATTTAAGTAGTATTTCGAGGAAAAAAGATCTGGTCAATAGTCCTGGTCGAAATGGAAGGCCGTCAGAAAATAAAACGACTGGGACTCCAAACTCAATAATTTCCTTCATAATTATCTGGGCTCACATTGAAGAGAAACAATGTTAATTGTTTACTGGCAGTGGTTTAGTTCATTGTTTAATTCAGCTTGTTTTGCAACCTGCCACAAAACAATCAGGTCAAAAAAAGGCCTTCAGCGAGTAATAATACTTTCTCTGGAAATTGACAGACAATGAACTCCATTCATCTCAAAACTTTGACTGGATCCGGTCACCTGATGGACATATACAGTTTTTGGATTAGATTGAACCACCCAAGCCATTTCCATAAAATATAGGATTGGGCCCAACTGATCGACTTGAAAGAAGTGAAATTACGAGATAAACGAGTTTGAGAATGACAAATGTCAGGTAAAAGTAACCAACTTCAGATTATTTGTTCATTGTCTCCTTCGGAGTCGGACTCTTTCGACAAAATATGAAAATAAACTCATGCAGTTTTTAGACAACATGCTTTCATGGAAAATTATCGGTAATTTTGAAGCACTTGTGTAATTACTCCCGATAAATTCATTGACTTCCATTAGGTATAGCACAGAAAGCAACTTTGGAGTAAATAACATGATGATTGATACTTCATTGATTTTAGTAATGTAGTAATCGTAGATGTTTGTTTACAGTAAGTACCTAATACATATTATATTGTTTCACGGTTAACTTTCATTCGTTAGTCTTCCATTGATTATCGTTCATTTGATTGGAGAGAATGTGTTATCCAATGCTTTCCCTTTTTCTCTGTCTGTCTGTCTGAGATTCGTAAATATAAGTACAATTTCCACAATTTGGTGGTGGTGGTGACTTTGCATGGATGACAGAGAGTTTTTGGTGGTGGCGATAGTGAACAAATAATAAACAAAATTTTCAAGGAATGAAGTGATGTGATACAAGTTAAATAAATAGTCTCGTTCGAATTGTAATTTATTTCCGAGGAATCTACGACCGTTGCAGCACGCATAAAAAAATTCATATCGGGCGTCGAACTTCACCTGCTGAATATTTGTGAGATACTTTCATTAGGCGTAACAGCCAATTAAATTTTCGTGCGGAATACCTTAAATATTTATAATTGTACGAATTCCGATATCACTCATTTCTGTTCGATGAGTGACTAGGTACGTACATTTCATCGCATCGGGCACACCTGCACACGCGAGCTCGAGCAAGATTTACCGGATCGAGCATGAACCAGTGTTTTCTGTTTCGTTTTCGGATTCCTGTCATTCTACCGCTATCGTCGGATCGCTTCATATGACATCGTTAATAATTGAAGTTTGCACAAGCGCAGCGAGTGCCGCGGCAGCGCGGAGGACGAGAATGGTAAATATTTTTGATTTAATGACATCTCGAAGAATACGTCTCGTCAATCTCGGCTTCTCGGAAGAGGTTGTTGTAGTCGGTGTATTATGTGGATTCTCAAAAAAAAATTAATGATGATGAAGATGTTACTGTTGCTCGCAGTGTTTCATTATTCATTCTACGAATAGTTGAAAAATGAATATCATGGGGCCCAAAACAGAACCTTGAGGTAGAAAGAATTGAATGATAACGAATCGGAGAGGAATTTGGTAGACAATTCGTTATATATGTTATTCGATTACATGAATAATAAATGAGACAAAACAAACATCGATCTGGTTCAGAAAAAAAATCATAAGCAAACATTTTCAAGTACTTCGAATATCAAATGGGAAGGAAGCCTTGAGTTGTACCGAACTGAAAAATTGCGTAAGGAAGCATAGAAGAGGTATTTTGAAAAATTAATCAGATAAAGGAACTAATCGTATTCTTTTCCTTTATCAGAACTGAATAAAGCAACCAAACTTAGTGAATGGTTTGTTTGTTTTTGGGGGGGACATTCAAAACTCCATTTCGGTTTTTTTGTGTTTTTTGGTTTTATTTTTTTTGGTTATTGTTTTAGTTGTATTTGTTTTTCTTGATGAAAAAATTTTTTTTGTCCAATTGTTTTTTTTTTTTTAATTTATTATTTATTTTGTTTTTTTTTTTTTGGTTTGGTGATATCCCCCCGGCGTTTTCTTTTCTTTTCTTCTCATTTAGGCAAACATTTGAGAAAGAAACTTGAAATTATGATTGGGATATCATTTAGGTAATCTATAGCCCCAATTTTATTGAAATCAAACACGTATTCTGATTACAGAACATGAAAATAATTCATTTGCTAATTTTTTCGCCTTTCATACCTAATTTGGGAGGCCTATCAAACGAAATAAAATATTACCACGCTAGTCTAGCGTTTTCGTGCGCTGCTAAAAATTGTCACATCTATTACTGTATCTTCTATCTGATCTCGACTAACGGTCAAACCTCTGCCAAGAATATCAATTCCGCCCATTTCTAGCAAATTTATTCAGTTGGCACGTCGATAAACACTGGTGGACCCAAAAACTGTCATCATCACTAATTTTTCAACGCCGCATTACCTCGATGACAGGGTACGAATAAAACAGACAATAGATCTCCCAGATAAAAAAATATGCACCTTGCACAAGATTCATTCCAACAGGGACGGCGGAAGGTACATAGGCGACAAGAATATCAAAATAAAAATTAGCTCCTCTGAAAATAACCATTATAGGTTTTTTCTAGCGACACATTTCACCGTTTGGAAATTGGTCTGAAGCAGTCAGAGGCATGCGCAAGATGAATATTGGAGAGCGAAATTCATTTTGCGCATGCCTCTGACTGCTTCAGACCAATTTCCAAACGGTGAAATGTGTTGCTAGAACAAACCTATTATTTATTCATTTGTAGTTTTTTTGGGTCTCGACTTACCACAATCTGAAAAAATAAGAATTTATATTGGAATCTATACAGTTTGGTTGATATGGATCGCGCTTGGCTGCCACTCTTGAAAAACGTATGTCAAATCTCAAATTTTTGTTGCCATTTACAAGAGAACGACCACTCTTGAAAAACGTATGTCAAATCTAAAATTTTTGTTGCCATTCACAAGAAAACGAATCTAAATGAGAATATTTGTGAAATATTTTTGAAAGTGGAGACGGATTTGGTCTCCGAAACATCAAAGATAAGTAAGTATTTTGATAAATATTAGTAAATTTGAGAATTATGAAGAGTTGCTGACTAAATGGAGTCGTTCTATACAGAAGGAACTGTTTTTCGATTGACCCAGCAACTTTCCGGGGTAGATTGGAAATCTGCCCTTTTACACTTGTATAGATTGTGATATTGTGGTGGGTTAAGCACCCAAATAAAAAACTATGAAGAAAACCTCCTCAAAGATCTAAGTGGTATTTGAAGAAACTGCCTTTTGTTCTATAGATGGACATGATACTACTGATTCTAGAGAAATGTTATGCACTGTCATAACATACTTGAATTTCGTATAAAAGAAAAACCAACAGAGTGAAATCATAATACACCAATATCATTTGAGAGAATAATAACGAAAATATAAGGTTAAAATATTTCATAGAAACTTTAGAACGTCATAATTCGCCAATTGGAACTAGTAGAAGAAAATCCATCATAATATTACTTCAACTTACTTCATAGTAGGCGAGATCGATTTTGCTCCTGATAGAAGCGCTAATAATTAATAATTGGAAGTATCTATGTGAGTTCTTTCAGCAAGAAGTGCATTACGCTTTCTATTTAATGATTTCGCATAAATCTGAAGCATTGAAGAAATACTTGATTCGAGAAATGAAAATGAAACTACTTTCGTGAAAATGAACGAAAATGAACCAATCAACCTAACTAGCGTTATCTACGTCCATCTTTTCATAAAATCCTCGTCGTTGTATAGGTACTCAGATGTTTTTTACTCCAGTGAAAGATTGAAAGTGAAACCCGAGAATACTGGTCGAAGTGCAAACACCTGATTGTAATAAATAAGTATTAAGAATGCGATTTGAGTACGCGTTGTGCTGTGTAGCAATACTGCACCTTATTCTTCGGTGTTGTGCTGGTTTTTGTTAGTATGATACTATTACATTTTTTTATCGATATTATTTTGAAGTAGTGATATAATGAGGTAGCATAATGTTCTATTCTAAGTTTTTTTGGGTTCTCAATATACTACTTATATGAAAAAATTAGAATCAATATTGGAATCTTCACGAACATTTCTCTATTCTTAAGTTTTTTGAAATCTGCCAAAGATTTCATATTTGACATATTTTATGATTTTGTCTTTCAAGAGGGACACCATTAATACGAATCGCTATTAGTATGATCACGAATTGAAGTTAATGATGTCTTTCATAATGCTTCTCTTTCTCGTTATCTTCGACTAAAGGAATAATATGATGTGTGAATTGAATGTATTGGATAGGAAAATTCCATCAATTTTTCCTGCCCGAAAATCTACTTATTCATTCGCACTACCCAAGCCATCATGTTTTTCGGACTGGTGAAGAGGTGAGTAATTATATTCTTGTTGGGCTTGTATGGGAAAATCGGTCAAAATCGCGAATTGTTTTTACAACATTGGGCCCTTATTTCAACCATTTAGCCACCCGCAACAATCAAGCCTTTGGTATAACGAAAGTGAGTTTTATCAACCACTGATTCGATTAAAAGGGCATGCGTGGGAAAATGGGCGCCGAACTCATTTCATTTCTGTTTCGGAAAATCGATTTTTTCATATGTTCTCCCCAGGAGCCACGCGTGAATTTCCCTTCATCATACATCGAATCGATGTCCTTTTCAACCCTATTTGAGGCTTGTATGCGAAAATGGGCCACCAAAATCTGTCGCATCTGACGGTCTGATTGTCTCCATTGAATATATAATCTGAATTACAACTGATGTCTTCTGAATTACATTTGATGTGTAGTTTAGTCTATCGCCCTTTCATAATTTTAGGTCATTAAAGTTGGTAGAAATTTATTTTGAATTATTCACAGGTATATCTTCATTGTCTAAGGGTTGTAGATTATATGTTTATTTTTTGAACTGTCAAAAAATTTCAACATATCATGGCCCCTCGAAAAAATTTCCGGAAATTTTGTTAGTTGCCATGGTAACTAGCCGAAACTGAGGCATCTTATTGGTTGAAAGGTAGAGGTGTGAATTTTCTTCGAAATAATTGTCCGAGGGGCGGAAACAAGTTATCTGGATTCGAGAATGATTCTGATGCCCTCTTTCCTCTTCGGCGTACGTGACTAATGCCAACCCTGCTCAATCTCTCGCGCGATAAGAGTTATTTTTTTCGATGATAAACAGTGCAATTCCCATTCCTCGAGAGCAGAAACTGAGTCGATTTTATCGTTGTGCGCGCGGTTGCGTTTCGAAAAGGCAGGCGAAAAGCCGACGCGAAGGCCGAGAGAGTAAACTTCTTCGTAAGCAGGTGGTTGCCGGAGCACCTGTCTCTCATACACACACACCAGTTTCGGTTTTTTTCTCTCCGCGCTGAAAACTTGCACTTACTACTCGATACCGGCTGGTTCGCAGTGTATGTGAACGTGTGTATCTAGTTCGATACGAATATAGTTCTCATGTACGGAGCACGGCACCGAAACATTCATTGAAGCTTTTCGATTCTATTCAGGAAAAAGCAATCCGTCTTGTTGGTGATTCTTCGCTCACAGACTCGCTCACTTCGTTGGAGCATCGTAAAAGGGTCGAAGACTTGTCTCTCTTCTATAATATTTTCACGGTCGGTGCTCTTCTGAATTGTTATCAAACGTTCCACCCTTGGCAGTATCTACACGGATGACCCGACGAGTACAGAATTTCCACCCCTTTGTTGTGAGCTCTGATACCTGTCGAACCTCTCTTGCTCAGGGATCTTTTTTCAATTGGAAAGCTGAACTCTGGAACTCCTTGCCGAGGCTTACAAACCTCGAAAACTCAAAGTGAATGTTGAATCGTATCTCCTGTCCTTTAATTCACACGGTGTTCTTTGAACATTACAGGGCTTCCCTTTCGTGCAGCTGATTACATTTCAAATATTCGCCAAAAATCCTACGGGCAATCGAAAATTCTATTCACCAATGGACATCTGTTATCTGAAACTGAACACGGTAGGTACAGGTTCATGTGGTGTAACAGGTTATAATAGATGCTTAGCACGCATCTATTACCCGAAATGTGACAATAATGGTATCTGCTGGTTTTTCTGTTTCTGTTTTTCCCACTTGTATAAATAAAAATATCATCATTTCAAACAACGTATCTCTCTCTAAAAGAAGAAAATTCGCATGATAATAGATCTTTTGACAATTTTTTTTAGTTACCTATAAAATAGTTAATTTAATTGAAGGTGGAATGGAAAAAAAATTAATGAATTTATGAAGGGAGAAATATCAAGTTGTGCCAGTAAAACTCTTGGAAGTTTATCTGATGATACGTTTTCTAGGGCAGAAGAGAGATAACTTGAGAATAGGTACATCATGTAGGAAACATCGTTCAATGGTTGGATTTCATTTTATGGTGAGCTTGAATCTGACATAGATCGCATATACCAATAAATTATGAATGAAAATTACACACCTCTACTTATTAACCAATGAGATATCTACTAGTTACCATGGCAACCAAAAAAAAAATCCTGAATTTTTTTCGAGGCGCCACGATATTCAAGAGGAAATTTTTCAACAGTTCAAAAAATGAACATATGATCTAAAACCTCAAAATAATGTAGATATACCTGTGAATAATGCAAAGTGAATTTCTACCAACTTCAGTGACCTAAAATTATTAAAGGGCGATAGAATGAACTAGTACCCATCTGAGTTTTAACATTTGGTGTAACAAAAGTAGGTGATTTTTTTAACTTAATGAAATATGGTGATTTTTTGAATTAGTAATTATTTAGCTTTCTGACAGAACCGGTTGAACAAAACTAACAAATCGACATATTATGTCAAAAACAGCAAAACCCTTATCAACTTGACAATCAGATAAATTTGAAATGTCAGGTCGGACTGATATTTTTTTTTTTGAAATTATGGTGTCAAAAATTTTCTCACCGAATAACACGCAAGCTCAAATTATTCCTGGAGATTTTCATTCGGGCAAGCATTTCCTAGGAATAATTCATACCTTTGAAAAACTGAATGGATTCGGCATTTTATTGGATAACGCCAAACAAGCTGGATATTGGATTGAGTTAACCTTTGTTCCAATGCATATTGTTCAGGTTATGATTCTTCTTGTTCGATGTTCATACAACGTTAAATTCTAGACGAATTGGATATCACCTATTGCTTTTCCTTTAGTTGATTCATAAATGAATTAAATTTTTTCCTACTCAGTATATTTGAATAATAATTTTCTTAAATATAAAGATGTTGCTTTTCATGGAATCTGAAATAGTTATTTATGATATAAGTGCTAAAAGTGATATTTTATTTTGTGAGAAGGGAAGTTTGGGACACGACGCCGAAGGCGGAGTGTTCCATCCCTTCAAACAAAATAAAATCACTTTTAGCAGGTATATCATACACCAGGGTCCTGGGAGGACAGGGCGGAGCGGAGGGTGCTAGTGTTTTGATTTTGTCTGTAAGTCAAAGTAAAAGTACGAGCTTTCATACTATCGTTTTTTGAAAGTGTGTGATCAGAAAATGTCAGTGGCAAGGAGGCCAGTGATAAAGTGCTTCTTGCATACTTTGAAGAAAAGTCCAAAATATGACGCTTTAGTCGAATTACTCTATGTTGAAATCGCTGATGAACATAAATAATCATGACATAAGCAGATATTACAAGCTTGTGGCTTTTTTGAAGCAGCCATGGAGTTTCTTATCATAATTGTAGTTTCACTAATTGTACGTTTAATTGAATAAACACTTCATTTTGAATTATGTTTTTATATTTTCTCTACAAATCAATCACTTTTAGCACTAGTGCTAAAAATGATTTAATTTCAACACCAGTGTCATGAAATGGCATTTTAGACACTGACAGCATGCGTCAAAAATTATACTTTTACTGACGTTTGTAGAAAAAATAATTTTGATCGTTCTATTCAAATGTTTGAAAGAAGATCATTATATTTTTGACGATATTTTTGATATGGTGTGCGGTTGGTAGAATTCCGAATCAAACTATATTTTGGGACACGGTGTTTCCGAATAACAGTTAGTCGAGAAGGGCTGACAACATCTGTTTCGAGGAGTTCGTCTGATGCGAGAGAGCACCAGCTGACTCCGAACTTCTTCGGATACCTTCTGTTTCCAACACCTGTTGCGGGTTGCGCGCGTGCCCTCCCAACCGAAAATAATATCCTAGGAGAGAGAACGAGACCAAATCGACCAGATGAAAACTATTTAGCGCTACGAAACTCTATAATTTGCCGGAGAGATGGTTCGAATCCGACCAGAAGAATAACCGTCGGCTGTGAAAGAACCCTATAGCTGTTTGTTTATCGACTAGGAATGTATCATTTGTAACCTAAATAGATCTATTCATTCGGAATATCAAGCGAACATGTCCATATTTCAGTTTGAATTGAGGTATGTCCGTAATTTGATCAAAAAAAAAACGGGGAGTACCGGAAGTGGTTGATTATAGCAAATAATGTTACCATCAACGTTACTATCATATTCATTTTCATGTTGACACATTATAAAATTCCAAAAAAAACAACCTGTTCTGGTAATTTGGAATAACGATTGAATATTTCTTATCGATTTGTGTTGACTTTGAAAACAATAGAAAAGTTTTTGACGAACTAAAAAGATACCGGCATCAAATATTACCGGTAAAGCCGAAAGTGCAAAATCGTGCTTAGTTTCAGGAAATCACAGATTTTATTCATACTAATCCATCCTAAATCGATTTATGAGAAGCGAGGGGGAAACAACTAGCTAAAATCTGTACAAGATTTAAAATCTTTCAGACTTGAAGACTTAAACGCAAGACTTAAATGCATGACTTAAAGACTTAAAGGCATGACTTAAAGACTCAAACGCATGATTCAAAGACTTAAAACGATGACTTAAATGACTTGAAATTTTTAGGTGTACAAGATTGAAAGAAGATGTTTTCCCTCGATGAGAAGCTGGCATGTCTATTTTACACACTGTGGGGAACTTAACATTCTTTTTTGCATACGACAGGAATGGAGCAACAGGATGGCATTTTTTCCATCGCCGAAATATACAACCAATATTAATTCTACATTTTAAGCAATATGCAGTGAGACACATTACTTGACTATATTTACGACTTTTCACGACATATTTTTGAAATTTGCGCTCACTGCTTATGAATTCTTCAATATTCAGAAATTTTCGTAGCAATAAAAACTACTTCATTCAAATTGTGTGAGTGAAGTTAGTTTTCATATTCCCGTTCGTTATTTTGTTTGCCATACAAACCTCAAAATAATACGAACAAAACTAATAATTCACCTGTCCCATAATGAAGGAGAAAATGCATCCAAGTTGGTGTAATGTCTGTATAACATCTCAATGTTAATAAAACTCCAGCTGGCAAAGAACGTAACGTGTTTCTCGATAAGTGGTATTTAAATAATTATAAACTTGTACATGAGGGATAAAAAATATTGAATGGCTTCATTTTTCTCCGTTGAACCAAAAAAATTGCAACAGTTATTTCAGCCATACCTGTCATTAACTCGGTAGAACTTCGCGAAAGAATCCCTGACACAATTTCGTGTCCTAATAAGTGTTCTTAAAACACAATTAACAGGTACGTACGTTGGAAATCGGGTATTTTTTGAGACTTTCATCATCAATAGGATACATTAAACGTTACGTAACGTTGCTAATACCGCGTTTCGTAGAAATAGAAATTGATTCGACTCGATGGCCCGGCATCAGTAATTGTCGAGTTGACGTTCACATTATTTTAATTCCACATAATAAATCTCGTAATATCGGCACGCATGGCTTCACTTCGTTCCCACTTTCATTATAAAATTATACTTAGTATGAATTTTTATTTTCGTTCGCTCAGGTTATGCGAGTGCACGTTTCCTACATAATTTTGAATTGATTTCGACTAATGAGAGTAACGATCGCATATTCATTAGTTGGAACCGTCGTCCATTATTCAAACGGCAATGGCATTATTATTTATGCCGCAAAAAGCAGCCATTTTGATTGCGATTACGAATGACATCGAGGACATCGAAAAAAAATCTTCCGAAAGTACACACAGCATCAAGTAGGTATTCGAATAATCGACCTGCTTGTGTAATCTCATTATTTATAGATTAAAACTAATTACCAATGTTATCAAATAAATTTTATTGATATATTCAAAGATCCAGTTGATGTAGGTAGAACCCATCTATGCCATATCCAAAGGATAATAATATGCTTACTTCTCGGCTTAGATGGTTGATCTATCTCTTGGTTGATACCGATTTCTTGTTTGATACTCGGTTTGATACTCATTTCTTGTTGGTTAGCTGTGCTACTTTATTGTATTTTCGCTAGAACAGAAATTTTTCTGACTGGCTTGGTGGGGTGGATAATGCGCATGACATTATCTTAAGCTAAGGGGCGAGAGATGGTACGTTGCATAACCCAACCGACGACCCGACTTTGTCGAGGGTTTTCAGAGTTTCCATACACTTGATATCGCAAATATATTACCAAATATTCAGTAACTTATCCGTAGCGTTCTGGCGGGCAAGAACAATAGCAGTGCCTTGCCCGCATAAGGCTTTGTCTGCTGGGAGCACTCCTGAGTGTTTGAAAAGGGAAAACATGAAAAAAATGATGGTGAAGAAATAAATAACGGGCAGGTAAATAACAGTTGGATCATACTGCCATTGCGAAATTCAAAGTCATTGACAATAAATAAGTAATTGAACACTTCTCGTACGAAGGAAAAACTTACCATAAAGGTGCGTTGAAGTTGCCATTGGTTTCTGGTAATTTTAACGATAGTGCAATTACAAAAACACCTTATTGTTTTATTCACAACAACCTATCTTTTCGCCATAATACGGAGCAAAAGCTGGGCATTCTCGAGAAAAATTTTCATTGAACTTTGTCTTTCATTGAGATAATCAACAGATGGTATAAAAGAGGCAGTTTTTTGTCAATGATTTGGAATGAATAAAAATGGAGAAGGTCTGATCGTGTTCAGAAACGAATGTAGTTATGATCTCAGATTCATTACTAGGTATATTTCGAGTTTCATATTAACAAAACTAGCTATATTCGATATTTCTCGAAGGAACTACGCTTACTAAGTAAGGATAAGTTTCGTCCTTCTCGAATGAATTTGTGTCAGAAAATTTTGACGTGTTATTGACGGTAGATGGAAGTGAAAATAAATCTCCAAATATTGTAAAACAAAGTCGCTATCGTTATTCTTCTTAAATGCGCAACATATTTTGATTCTCACTTCTAAATTCACAAATTTCCAACCAAATCAAGATTTATAATGGATCTCAGGATTTCTGGATTTCAACAATATTTCCTTTGAATTTTGTACACCGGATTTCCGAAGTGAAAAACCCCTCGAAAATTCCTTCGCCAAAGTTAATAATGTATGAAGGTAAGTTTCCGTTACAGTTTTTTGCCTTACGGAGTTTGATTAGTACAGTTATTAGCAGTAATGAAATACCACCAATCAGAATTCGTGATTCTAGAAGCAAGAAGCAAAAATCTGCATCAGGATCTCATGTGTGTGATAGTTGCATTTGTAGGATGTATAAGTATTGGTACCTACATTACTGTTCGGAAGAGGCTTGATTGGAGAAGCTGTAATTTCATTATGTTTCGGCAAAGCCATTTATTTTTCTTTTTACTCTCACGAAATTTTCGAAGTCCGAATTTAAAGAATGTTCATCAGTTTTGTGAAACGTCCGTCGTTAAAGTAAAGTTAAAAGTAAGGTGTAGTAAAATTTTCACGATTTCGCGAAATTTATACATAAATAAATATAATGTACCTTGTGGAAGGACCGTACAGGTGGGCTGCCCCGTCGTGTTGACGTCCAAATTTATGTACGACGTCGGGCAATCGCCGTAAAACGGCTCGCCCGAACTGGAGGTCACCATGTCGAGCACCTGTAGCACCATGGCACTACCTCCTCCGGTCTCCGTGGTTGTTTCCTTGGATTTTTCGAAACGCGCGCGCGCTCCCGTGACCGTCACCAGAGACACGCTATGACGTCACTATATCGCGTGCGCAACGACCGACTGTCGCGAAGCTCAGACTTGGACTGGAAACGCGCCCTTCGCAGCGGCAGTCGCGACCTCCTACTACCGCGTCTTCGGTAGCGGCGGAGAGGAGGGGCGGGGCGAGAGGGGGAAGGGTCGGGTGGTGCTCCCACCGCCGACTGCGACCCGGTCGGCAGCGCCGCTTCATTGAGATATTCGTAGAGTTCGGGACTCAGGAGGGCGGCGCGGCGGTGGGTTCGCGGGAAAAAAGTTGAGCAACTCTGAAATGCATGGATGCGGACGCAACAATGGGGAAGATGACCCAAAGCTTTTAGTAGGTGGCAGCACGACTGCATGTGCCTAACGAATGATTTTGCAGGTTGTTTTATTTTTATTTTAATGAATATTTTCGAAAGATACTTAAGAATCATAAGGATGTTTTCTCCAACCGATAGATATGGATGTTTGTCTGTACCAGAACTGAAAAGTTTGTTGAGGGAACGTGGTGGATCCCTCAAAGGAAAACAAAAAGATTTGAGTGAAAGGTAAAAAATTCAAACTGATTACAGAGGTGTTTCGTTAAAAATCATCATAATAACCATCTACTAGCCCTGCTACGTTCTTTTGTAAGTGACTGGAGCATAATCTAGAATGTTCAGAAGCCTGAAAGCTCTTTCTTTTCAGGGCTACTTCCCACTGCTTTTTCAGTTTTGTTTCTTTTGGAAATAAATGCGTACCTACCTACATTTTTACATCCGAATGCACTACATAAGACCATTTTATGTCGATTTCAAATCTTTCATATTCTTAATTATTGCAAAGAAGGGATGTTTAATGTTAGTGGTAGAGTTTTGCAGCCGTCATCCCCATTGGTTGCGCGAGGAGTTGTATTCTTAGATCGGGTGACAGTGACAGTTTTTTTTGGAGCGATTTTTCAGGGGCTGGGGTGTTTTCTCGCGCTCATGTATTAACCCTAGGAGGCCTAGCGGTTTCATTGCCAAACCACCGAATCAAAGTTCTGTATTTCGATTTGAAGTGATTTTCACTCATAACCAACTCATTCCTGTTACCCGGCAGGTCCGCTCTAAATTGAATGGAATTTCTGTAATGGTTTCAAACCTTTTTGGTACAAGTATTCGATTTTACAATAACTCATCGGAGAGTAATGATTTATTTTCGTTTATTGTTGTGTTATAAGATCGGTGAATATGGAAAATAGGCCACTTTCGCATATTGTTTCAGGTTTGATGAGTTTTATGTTATGATTTTATAGTGAATACACTGTGATGAAAGGAATGAGTCAAAAATAGTTTTTACTGAATCGAAATTTCCATTCCAGATATGGATAAATACTTTTTTCCAGTTTTCCCCTTGTTATCAGAGTAGAGAGTTCAGAAAATCGATTATTCTGGCATTTCCTTGACGTCACAGCTGTCAATTTTTTCATTTGATATCGCAACTCTTCAAATGCAAGAAACTTAAGACGGATTCAGGCAAGCCAACTTAACTTATGAATTACTAACTCTTCCTAAGCGAAAGATAAAATATGGGAGTTACCAAGTTGAGTAATTGCATGAATGCATTTATTCAAATCTTATGGTTTATGTTTCTAAGTTGAAAAGTTTTTCATAATTTCCGACTATTCCTTTGAAAGAGAAATGAAGAACAAGTAACTCACTGCGATAATGATGACATAAGATAGGTGCTCATTTAGCTCACGAAGAAAATATTATATACAAAGACTTATTCAGAATGGTGTGGTTGCCAAATTTTGAGAGGTGAAAGATGTGGAACTATGAAGAAGAATGAAATTAATCTGGTTTATTATGGTGTACCTCATAATTTTCGAATCGCACAACTCTGTGAGCATTTTTGACGTCTTATTATCCGTATGTTTCCTTAAAAAAGAGGAATTGTAAGTTATTAATGAAACGAGAAAAACCTATATGCATGAAATAGGGTTCTCAAAAATATTGAAGAATAAACAATTTTCCAGAAAAATGTAACAATAGAAAGTTAACTTAACACCAAACTAATATTCTTTGCACTCGACGCGTGTTTCTCTTACAAGGTTAGCATCTTCAGAAAAAAATTTATACCAAATCCAAAGACTACGGTTGGCTTTTTATATATTTTAAAATTTCAGGTAGTGCAGCAACTGCAAAGTTTTTAGGTCGGTTACTACCAATTATTCTGATTAATTTCTCAACAATAAACCAAAAAGCGGGCTGAAAGGGATAGGCCCTTTGTCACTATTCATGCTCTTTTTACAATTTGCTCTTTCTAGAAGAATAAAAAAAATAATAGATCAATAATTGAATAAAGGAATTCCTCACAAGGATATCTATATTTCGGATAGGAATACAGTACATAACCATATTTAGTGCGCGTATTAGATTAATTCTGCAAATTACGTTCGGATACGCGTAACGAACGACGTGTTTTCAGTCTGATCAACCCGTCGGACGAGGTTCCTTATGAAATAAAAATTAGTCGAGTACCTCCTTATACGACTTCCGATAGTTATTCCACAGGAAATTATCTTCGTGACTGTCATATTCATCGATTGAACCGTTTGTTATTATCAGACGAGTTCAAAAAACTAAACTGAATAATATACAGGGCGATGCAGAGGAAGAACAATATAAGAATCATTTGTTGGACAATCTATGATGAGCGTCCAAAATAAACTTTCGAGAAGAGGTGAGAATTTGTTGGGTTCTTTTACTGACGGAGCCAAATTTTGTTTCCATACACACACAGTTTGATTCAGAAGATATGTAAAAAGGACCCAAATCCTAAAAGGATTTGAAGAAAAACGTTTGCTATATCAAAAAAGTCGGCAAAAAAAACTTCAGAATATAACAGTTTATTTCATTATAATTTTTCGTCGTGTACACTTGATATGAGTAATTCTATTCATATCCTATGATTTGTCATAATTTTCATAGAATGTGAGCATTTCTCAGACTCACACAGCGTTGAAAAAATGGTCATCGAAGTGATGGAGATTCGTAACACCTTCTATCAATCTTAAGGAATTAGATTCAAGTTTTTCATCACTTTTAGGCTTACGTTGAAGTTTATATTCAAAAATATCAAGAATTATTTTTATATTGGTCATCAAACTCTAGAAATGAGCTATGATTACTTTTGGACTTATACTATATCCAAGAATATCATCAGTTCATTTATTTTTTTATAGTTTGTTATGATACTGTTTCTCCTGGCTAATTTGTAACATTACAAATGTTGAAACATTGGTATTGAATCAAATCATTTTTTGTTATTTAGGGCTCATACGTTCAACTCAACATTCAAGAATATTATAATTTGATTGTTGATTTTATAAGTCATTATAATGTTATCATAATTTTAATTTTTTTTCTGGCGTTGACTTATATCATTATAGACCACATAGAAACATTAGACATCAAACAACAGAATTTCATTTTCATTATTCAGGGTGACAAGTTAAACTTCCCAATCGAGAATATCATAATTTCAATAGCTTTGTGTATTTTATCATATTTCTCATGCGGTGTAACCGTTTTTATTCTGACGTAAAATTGCAACAATCCAAACCACGTAGAACACATATTGCATACTGGTCAATCTCTGATATCGTTGACGACGATAACTTAAATTGACCGCAAAAAAGATTCCGATATCGCTGGTATGTTTATTTCCTGTTAGATTCTTGTTGATTGTGGTATGTTTTGGTTTTTATTTGCGGCGGTGATTGATGGAGTGGCACAGATTGGCGTTATTCAAATGATATATAACACAAAGTGTTTTGAAAAGTTAGTATACCTCAAATAGTTGTTTTATTGTAATTTTCGGAAACATCTTCAGAGCACTGTTTGAAAGTCATCATTTTTGTTGCCTTATAGTTTTGAACTTTTCAACTTTCTAGTATATACAGTGAAACAAATGCTTTTTCTCAAAAACTAGCGTGGACCCAGATATCGTTTCATGAAGTTACCAATTTTGTGGTATTTCTTTTGAAGAAATATCTTTCTACCAAACGAAACATTTGGCAATTGTATCACTTTGTGAGACAACGAATTGTTTATCGAAACAAATACCATTAGTAATATTGGGATAAAATCGATAAGCTAATTGTATCATGTTTTTGGAAATAGGTATAGATAAATTCAATTCTGACAAACATGTTTAGCACTCATGGAATTTTTCGAAACTTGAAGAAGATAATTCGATTCGTTTGTGATACTTGTATATAATAAAAGTGTGTCAGTTTGAGAGCTGGTTTTGTCGAAGTTGCATGGTTTGTTATTGAAGTTAGTTAGAAATATATGACAAACATTAACCCTTTCATTTCGCTGCGATTCAGTGTGTTTGATACTAGTCTCTATTTCTTATTTATTTATTCATCAAAGAAACATACAGGACTTAAACCTATTGACATGTTTCCGTAGCATTATTTCTAAGCAATATAGCAGATACTATTGATAACCAATTAACTAATTTCTAACAAAGGTAACAATATTCATATATACATATATATACCCATATAAAAAAAAAATAGCCTCCAACTTTATCACCTTTATACCCATATATACATATACACATATGTACACGCATATATATACATACATATACACACATATACATCGTATTACAAACTTATAACTTGAAAAAGAAAGAAAGAGGAGAAAGAAAAAAAAATAAAAAAAATAACAGATAACTAGGATGATATAAAAATAATAATGATAATATATAGAATATAAGTGAAATCACTAATCAATATAATCAAGTTTACTTAATGATTTATTCAGAATCAATCAGATTTAGAGTTCTTAAGTCGTTGTAGTGACGGATATGTAATCACAAATTCAATGCGGGTAGGAACAGTTTATGTAGCTCATTTTTTAGTCGTGGTAATTTAACAGTAAATATATCCACAGTAGTGTTATTTTGCAGAAACTTGTTGACACAGAGACACATTTCATCAATCAACAGGGGAATCCTGGGGATATGGAAAACTATGCTTTTCGGACGTAGTCTTGGCACGTACAGTTTCAGACAGGACAACAAAAACATACAATTGATTTTGTCGGACAATAGTTTGTAAATGAAAACTATTTTTTGGATGGTCCGTCTATTTTCAAGTTTCAGTAAATTAAATTCTAGTCTTAGTGGGTCATAGGATGAGTGGTCCGGAGAATTACCATATTTTTTGTAGTGTAAATATGATATGAATTTATTTTGTACAGTTTCCAGGCATTTTTTCAAATTTTTTTTGCCGGATTCCCAGACTATCAATGCAAATTCGAGACGACTTCGAACAAAAGCGAAATAAAGAGTTTTTATTGTTTGTATATTTTTGAACTCGCATGTGAAACGCTTAACGAATCCCAACATTTTTTCGGCTTTCTGTGCTGTTTTCTCTATATGCTTTTCAAAAGTTAAGGTAGTTTGGAAGGTGACACTTAAATCGACAGTTTCATAGTACCTTTCCAGCTGTTGATCATTCATAAAATAGTTCAATTTTTGAAAATTTTTTGAATTGCAAAAAGTAACAACGTAACATTTACTCAAGTTCAGATATAATCTATTTTTCTCACACCAATTAGAAAGTGAATGAAGATCCTTTTGCAATACGTTATAGTCATACTGGTCTGAAATTTTCCGGAAAATTTTACAGTCATCAGCATACAATAGACAGTGACTTGCTATGTGTTCCGGGAGATCATTAACGAACAACAGAAAGAGAAGGGGACCCAGGTTAGAGCCCTGAGGTACACCAGACTTTGCAAGGAATCTGCCAGAATCATTTCCCCTATAAGAGACAAATTGAATTCTTATGAGGTTGGTAGTTCGGTAAGAGATCACGCCGTTGTAAGAAAAATTCTCCTGCATTATGAAAGTATTACTCTAGCAAATGAATGCACAACGTGTCCATTCTAATCCAAAACATCGTTTATTTTATTGAAATGACGTTTAAAATTCAAGAACTAGCTGCTCTTCATGGAATATCTTCTAAGCGACTTATTTTTGTAAATCAACAACCCTAGGAAATAAGAATAGATACACAAGAAAACACATTAATTTGTTTATTTTTCAGATGGCACATAGTTGAAAAACATCATAATGTCGCGAAATTATTTCTGAGGAGTATTTTTAAAGAAATTTGAAAGCCTCGTTTGCGAATTTCAGAATCATTTCTCTCAGTTGGCTGAAATTACACAAAAAAGATAATCGCGCTCAAAAATTTTAGGTATAGGTAATAGGTACAGCATTCATCCTTGAACCTTCAAAAACATAACATGTTGATTGGTTGATATACGAGACGAGCGGATGTCAAATAATTCCTTTTGTCAAATCTAGTCTCGGAAAAAATATATGAAACAATTGAGTAGGGATATAATAATTTATCTTTACAGTATTCAACAAAAAAATATTTTTATGAAGGGAAAGAACGGGTGTAAGTTATTCCAGTTTTCTCATTGATGATTCGCTGTTCTTGACAATATCATAGTTGTTTACAATAGACGTGTTTTCTTCCATTCCTTGAGCTCAAAGTAATTTCTGAATGATCTCTTCTTTTGATTTTCTAAGAGACTTCGAGATTTTCATGAGACGTTAAGATTCAAACCGCTGAGCTTCCCCATCGGAATCCTTCAAACTCTTTTCTTCCCACGCATCGAAAGAAATCTCGAGCTCCTTGAATGAAACCCGCAAGAAACAAAAGACCTCCGAAAAACCCTACACGCATGCACACACACCAAGGCCGAATCCCATCCTCACGAAAAACAATCGAGGACGCGGTAAATGCACAACAGCAACGATGCGTTTTTCGTCGGTTAATATCAAAATGTGCAGCACGACGCTTTTACGTGAATGGAGTGCCCTCGAGGGCTTGCCTTAGGGCGAGGGGAGAGACGGGGGGTGAAACGGAGGGGTATTGTGGTGTTCATCCACCGGAAACTGAATGCAACCTGACACCGTCTCTCACACGTGATTTGCCTACCTTACTATATGCGCTGTACGAACCACCGAATTTATGGCAAACCGGGTTGGACCAGGACCGGTTCCAGGGGTGAGGCGAAAGGGTTAGGTTAGGTTCGGAACTAAAATTCAGGAGATTCTAGGAGGGTTAACCGAATTTTACATCAACATCAAAACTGTCTCGGCTCAAAGTATATCTAAAATAGTTGCATGAATGGTGATAGATATCTGTATCATTATTTAAATTTCTTGCAATTTATTATGGAACTCTTGTGTTAATTTAGACCTCTTCTGGATATCAACAAATTCTCAGGCTAAAATATTTGTTTTTTACAGGTTTTTATCATGCTTGTTTTCATTTCCTGATTCATATATCTCATTACATTGATTTTTCATTTATGTTAACAATTCTATGAATAATGGACTTTTTGTTATATTTTATAAGGTTTTATAGAGGATTGTTTCAGAATTTACATTTTTATAAACAGATTAATGACATTTTGTTGAATATGTAGGTGGGTATATGTACAGAAGGCTGTTTCTCGAATAGATGACGAAATGTTCTTCTGATATATTCATTTAATAAGGTTAGTTTCCGGAAAAGATGACGAATACAGTTTGTCGATAAAATCATTTCTTTAGGCAATAAACGAATCTCTCTCTCTCTCTCTCTCTCTCTCTCTCTCGAATCACACACTTCAGTCATATT
Organism: Zygogramma bicolorata; assembly: GCA_032362365.1. NCBI lineage: Eukaryota > Metazoa > Arthropoda > Insecta > Coleoptera > Chrysomelidae > Zygogramma > Zygogramma bicolorata. Next base: position 248,915 of record JAVJAQ010004902.1, on the reverse strand, counting down.
TCTTTCACTGAAACAATGAGTGATGGAACTAAAACATTCAACACGAATTTTTATGTATTTCTGAACTTTTAGTCGTTACATTTTTTTAATATTTTATAAATATGATGCCAATTCCTGAGCATTTTGATGGTTCTCATATTTTCCTCCTACAAATAATAATTTCTCTGAGACGACCAAGTAATTATTTTCAGGTTAAAAAATTTTATAGGGAAGAATATTTTGGAATATTATCACCTCCGTTTTTTTGGTGGAAAATCTCAAAAGAGTCGATACACTCAAAAGGGGATCGAGAATATTCTTTTCTTATTTCATCAAGCATATTCAACAATAATGGAAATCATTTTTCAAAGTAGTTGAAATGAACAAGGACATAAAATTCAGTTCATCACTTTCAATTTTGAAATAAAAGCACCCTCAACCAAATAGCTTCCTCAACAGAGAGAACTTATCATTCTATAGCAACCAAAAATAAACAATACTGGTATAATTGAGGTTGTTGAGAAGTAAATCGTTAGGTGATCTCGCCGTAGACTTTTTCATGGGTCAATTCAAATCCTTCACATGTTGAACGATTATTCATAGCATAACGGCGAAAAATTGAATCGGTGATTTTTTTCAACAAATACAATACAGGTATTTATGTTTAACTGTACGCGTGAATCGCTTATTTTTTCGATTTTTTCAATATCATTTCTCCACTCAGTCCAAATGACCAGCGAGAACATATCAACTCTTTATTTCAGGTTGATATTCGTATCCTGCTTCCCCCAACATTGCCCCAAAAAAACTTGTCCTTACCTTTCACTTTTACCAACTTCCGCCAAATCATCGATTTTTTTTGTGGATTTATTTCGACTCTGTTACAGATGCAGTAAGTGCTTTTATGAATGAAAAAATTATGAATAAAATTAGTTATATAAATTAATTGTGACTTCCTGTGAAACACTTTTGTGTTGCTTCAAGCGTTCATTCAAATAGGGAATAGGTATTAACACTAGACGAAACACGCACCTGTTGATTTTCACACGATCAAAAATTCCCCCACGAAAATGACTCCCTGATCCGTATAATAATAATTTCTACGCTCATTTGCATATCTGATCGCGGTTCCATCAATTTTCCTGATATATAGGTTAATAGGTATCAACAGAAAACAAATAGATAAACACGGTAGATAGTGGCGAAAAACTGGGGGTAAGTTGAAACAAATTATACGCTTTCCAATGGAATATTCATTAATCGGCCACATATCTCTCCACTACTCGAACGAATATAAAAGCATAAAATCCACACCGCGTGAAAAAACCTCTGTACTGAAACCTATCGCCGGCACAGAGAATGTTTATTGGTCGCCGTACAGAAAAGTCGATTTCCTGTTTCACAGGAAACAAACGAAGATAACATCTCTAACATGGTCGATCAAAATACCACTAAATAATTAATTAGATGTAGAATAAAACTGTGCTAGCTTCGCGTACAGAAGCAATTTTCATCATTTTGTTTCGATTATTTTTCTCTGTAATTAGTAACACGATCGGAGAGAGAAAATAACAGTGGATGTTTGTGTGTTACCATTTGGTACATTTCAAATAGAAAAGTCATTTGTAAGCCTGAAGAAATATGATGTCCATGATATTTTCATAAAAGTAATTCCTAAATGATGATTGTGAATCACATTTGCTATATTCAGGAACAAGTTTGTTTGTGTTGAAAAGTGAACGGGAGAAATCTGGGTGAGAGAAATTTCAGTATGAACAGAACTGTATTTCATGTTGTGTAGAAGTGTCCATTTTGATTTGGATTACGTGTGTTTAGTTTAGAAAATAAAATTAAAGATACTGATCGTTACTTCATCAGAGACAGCTTGTCAGTAATTGGATACATGCAGTTACGATGAATATTTCCCTCATATATAAAATGTCCTATAAGAGCAATGCAATTATCTAAAACTTACAGCGGTAATTGCATTGTATCGAAAACTTACAGCGGTAGGTAATTGCATTGTATCAAGTCACCATAACACATTTGAAACCGTATCGCTAGACGTCAGTAAAGAACACAAATAAATGTCAGATAGACTTCAAAAATAGAAAAACATTTCGCGTTTTGGTGAGTGCTCCATACAATCTATAGAAGAAAGTATAAATGAACAAACAATAACATTTCCTTGAGAATTTATTTATTCGTGGAATATTCCAAGGAATTACATTCGTGCACAAAAATGACTAGATAATTTTGCATTCAAGCGTGATATCTTATACAAATTGCATTCGGTTATTTTCATATTTTGTAAGAGAGCCCTCGTCCTTCGACACGGGCACTTTCGCCAAAATATGAAAATAAACTTGCAATTTTTAGATATCACGCTTTCTTGCAAAATTATCGGTAATTTTTATGCACTCGTGTAATTATAACCGAAAAGAAAAAAATCAAGTGTTCTACTGAAAAAAATCATTTACTGAATGAAGTTCCAGAACATTATCATTTGAGATGATGAATTTGGGCAAACTTCACCTCGTATGCAGAAAATTTGATTTTCGTTACCATTCTTATTTTTATCGAACGATAGAATGGAACGCTCACCAAGCCGAAATAAATCGTGTTCACTCTGCTTTATCTGAAAAATCCCGAAATTAAGGGCGAGACTTCCAATTCCTTTCTAATTTCCACACTAATCACCAACATTTGTTTCAATTAGTTTCTATTAAGCTAAATTGTTTATTAGATTACCAAACAGCGATAGTTAGTAGTTGTTTAAGTGTTGCTATCTCTTCTATTTAACAGCTTGTTTACACGAGTGTCAAACCATGATAAGGGTTTATCTCGGTCTGGAATGGTACAGGCGTTAAGCTTTATCTGTGTAACATGAATGCTGAAAAAATGTGTGTATGTATGGGCAAGGTCGATAAAGATTTCCAATGCTGCTGACATGTCTTCGATGAGGGGACTTTTTGTTTTGGGTTTTCTGTTTGTATTGAAATTCCAGAAGTCCCTGTTGATTGATGCAATGGTTTATTTATTTTATCGCCATTCGAACTGAAAAGAAGTATATCACTAAAATACTAAAACCGTATCCTGTAAGGATTTCACATGAAAAAGTTCACGAAAGCGCGAAACATGTTCCGCTATATAAGCAGGAATGTTAACTTGTTAACATATGGGATTATCAAATATTTTCTTCATCGAAAATTTGAAATACATAGATAAATGAGGCTAACTCGAATTACTTTCAAATTTCGGTAATTGTAGTGTTAGAGAAAAATGTGTTTTTTCAATATGGATTTTCACCGAGTATCTCTCAGATCCAAACAATTCTGGAAAGAATGTATCGGTTTTATTAAATTACGTATTATTTTCATTTCAAAAATTGTTTTCATTGCCCATATGCTCACAGTATAATAGATGCGACGTGGAACTGACATACGATGCCTCTTCCGAAAACGAAGCCTTCGAAACCGAGCATATCTCTGTTACGAAATCTAGTTTTGCCTTTGCATTGACGCGCAATCAAGTTCTTGTCCGTCTGTCGTATATCCCTAAGTAGTTCTCCATTGTCGAGTCTGCTGATTCCTCTTGAAAACCACCCATTTCCGGCCGTATGGAGTCGTCAAACACCACATATATAGGTATTCCTCACGTGCTCAACCATTCTTCGAACGCTAAGTAATCGGAGACTCCGGTACCCGAGGTACTGCCCCCCTAAGAAAGGGGCGAACTAGCTACCCCGTATGACAAAATGGAGAGAGGAAGTTCTAATATGACAGGGGTATCTGCCGAAACACGTGCGCATTGAGATACCCCGGCCCACTTGTGTTTTATTGAATGAGCCTGTGATATCACATGCTCTTAGCGGGCAGTGGCGTAGAGAAATGAGAACTGAAGATGTTGACGATTTCATTCTATATACCTGGTTACTATTGCAATTACTAGAATGAAGTAACAGGAAATAATAATAAACCGCAAATTCAGCGTTATACCATTCGGGTTGTCAATGCACCAGCCGCTAGCCTAAGGTTGATGGACTAACTTCTTGAATCTCAGAAAAAAACTTTTTCCAAAAATCAACAGTTACCATATTTAACTGTAGTTTCCAATCAGTCGCAGTTTGCAGTTTTTCATCTTGATAAATAACGAAAATATTGACGGTTCATTTTTATATAAGAGCTTCTGAATATTGAATATATGATAGAGAATATGTATTTCTGAATATCCTGGAAAAGGCCATTAAATGAAATCATTTACTTGTTAAACATTTCCTAGCAGTTCGATAAGCTGCATAAAAAGAATTGAAATTAAAGACGCTGTTTCTATGGAAAAATCGTAAAAGTTGAGAAAAATAATCAGAATAGGAAATGATCTTGAATTTGATACAATGCCTTTCGGATTGTGAATACATCAACCACTACCCAGAAGCTGATGAACTAAATTCTGATGCCGTGGAAGCTAGTAACTAGTAGGATAACTTATCTACCCACAACTGCAGTTCCAAGTGATGTTTCACAATTGGATGATCAATCAATCAAAAATATTGAGTGAATTATGTTTCATAAATAATTCTTCAATGAGTTTTTCTAAATATACGCATGAAAAAGTGTATGCATTTTTCAATTACATATATTGTGAAAATAAAATTGCTACAAAAACTTTATACTTGTAAAATTATTCTCCGAGGAAGGGAACAAATAAATAATGACGATAGTTCGATCTAAAGAGCTATGAAATCGGAAGAAAAATAGTGATATTGGCGTGAAAAACGGAGCAACTGGAGGCTAGAGGCTTATAGTTCTAAAATCGTTTCAATTTTGGACGTTAAAAAGTTATTGCATATGCTTAGTCTTTTGTATCATTAGATTCTCATTTGATATTTTTTGGGTGGGTGGGATCACGGTTGAAGAGGACGTGGATTGTATAATGGTACTGCTATGTCTATGAAATAAAAAAAATTATCTCAATTTTTAACAACTATAAAAAGGATAAAACTTCCTAGGTTTTATTCCACTCACGTTGGTTACAAATATAAATGGTATGAAACCATAGGAAGTTTCATTCCTCATCTCCTACCACTTCAATTTATCTTGCTCATACATAGAAAAGATCATTATCAGAAGATGATCAATTCCTTCGAGATTTATACAAGCATTCTTCTCAAAAATATATCTTGAAGTCTATAACGACCCAAGTAACAGTATATTATGTTATAAAAAAATATTTTCGGGTCGATCAGTATATTTTTTGAGTGTTGATGTCTCGTTGATGTATTGAAACACCTTTTAGGATAACCAAATGATTAAAAGGAACGCGAAAAGATGTCCTTCGGAATTGAATATTTGCTTTGATAGACTATGAAGAGTTTTCTGAATGACATTACGAACAGAATAAAATATCAACATTCTTGAGGTTGAGACTCCAAACATGTATCGCTTCTTACTTTCAGAGAATTGGTAGAGTTTGATATAGGGACTGTTTGGATGTGATTAATTCGTGGATGGATTCTCTTTTCTAGCTTTTTTGGGCTCTCTACTTACCACAATCTGAAAAAATAGAAATTATTATTGGACAGGGTTGGGCTGATTAAAATCAAGTGATTAAAATCACGATTAAAATCATGATTCAAATCGCTTGATTTTTAAAATTAAAATCATGATTTAAATCAATCTTTGTTTCTTCTATTCAGAACCAGATAACAATATAATATAAGAGTTTTCTCGAAGATCAAAAGGAGTATCTGCTTCCAGCAAAAACAACAAAAAAGAAGTACATAATTCCAAATTCTTAAACTAAACGTAACACCTAAATATTATTACGGTATATTTTCAGTCCATTCTTTTTCGTTATACAATTTAAACAAAAACACGAGTTTTCCTCCTTTTTCTATGCCTAATCTGTTTCTAATATCCAAGTGTGTACAACTAGCGACTAGCGAAATGCGTGAAATTGTTGGGCAACGTCAATTTATACGTTAGAAGGAAAACAAGCCTCGACAGGAATATTCTTGCAAAAAGCACAACAAACGCGTTCGTGTTCGTGCCTCACTCGGCGAGTGTATAGGACAGAAGGAAAACAAATCGCGACAAGAATTTTCTTGCAAGAAGCGCGACAAATGCGTTGTCACAAGTTTTTGAGCCGCAAATTGTATTAAAATTTTTCGACTTATACATTAAAATAATCAAAAATAATTTCGAAGAATCAAAGTGTTCAAATTTTATATTCAAATTGAAAAAATCAAATAAAACGTGATTTTTAAAAAAAAAATTATGATTTTTGATTTTTTTAATATAAATCAGATTCTGCCCCACCCTGTTATTGGAATATGCTAGTGTAAAAAATTGTTCTAAAATTGTCCGATTCCGATAAACAGCTGACGAACGTCAACTCTCAGAAGTCGAAACTTGTGCGAGCAATGGATCAACGAGGCCCTACCTTTCAACGTGCGATTACCCAGCACGGTGGCTCGACGGGGAATCGAACCCCGGTCTTTCGCTAAACTAGAAGAGAATATTTTGAAAATTTTCAAGCATATTTGGCTTTCGAAACGTCAACGATAAGCATTTTGATAAACATTAGTTTTTCTATTTTTTTTTTGATAGACAAATTTCAGATATATGAAAAGTTGCTGACTAATTAAACGTTTTCCATTCAGAAGGAACTATTTTTTAATTATCACAGCAACTTCTCGGGGTAGATTACAAATTTGCCCTTCTACACTTGTAAAGATTCCAATATTAATTCCAATTTTTTTCAGATTGTGGTAGATTAGGAACCCAAAAAAATAGCTAGAAGAAATTGATGTAAGGGTAATTGAAATATGTCAAAGTTTTCACTTCCATATCACAGTTCCCAATCCTACATATATTAATAAAAAATACCTTACCCTTCTGTAATACGAATTGAAGCGCAATATACACGCCAATGCCACAAAGAAGCACACAAGGTACGCATTCGAGGGCCCTTCTTCGAACTTCCATTAATGAAATTCAAATTAAGATGGCAGCCACCAAGAATAACTACAAGTTTATCTAGTTTAGAATAAGGGTAGACGTAAAGGGTTGTATAATGGGGTTGAGTAGATTTTTTATCGCGCATTGCTATAAGTAGGCCTCATGAGAGGGTCGAGTGGTGTTTCTACTTGAGAGTGAGATAATGAATGTTGAATGAATTGATTATATCATTTGTGAATCAGCGTTTAGGTTATAATTGAATAGATGGAATCGAAGGGTCTCGGACAATGTTGAATGATATATATACAAGTACTAGCAGAAGTAGTGAATTGAACGTAACCATTTGCTTGAAGGGTGGCAGGGTCTCCGACTACCTTCTATGCAATGGTGTCAAAGGGAATTCACGTTCTTCATTTTTTGAGTACATAGTGATTTTGCGACAAGTGCAGAAAAGTGCTAATTTCTCACGAGTTTGAAAAAGTTGCGGCACGAGATCAAGCGAGTACTCAAACGAGTGAGAAATTGCATTTCTGCTCCTGTTACACTGGAAATAATACTATCATATAAAACGAAATTGAATGTCAGTGACTCATTCTTAGCTTATTGGTGCCCAAGAGAATGCAACTAGTCGATTTTAGCATTGAATATATTGACCACGCAGTAGAGGCTTTTCTGGATTAGGACAGTTCTAAAAATATGCCAAAATTATCTTATCAGAAACACTTTAAGTCTTGTATAAACTGTTTGTACCTATCAGTTCTATATTTTTCTCTTGTAGTTGAAGATAGTAAATTCAAAGACAATGAAATAACTCGTTTTCTTAATTCTTGCGGAGTATTTTCAATTCCAGAACTGTCGCTATCCATTTTAGTTCAATTTTATTTGAAAAATCATGGGACAAGAATATTTAACAAATATTTTGTGCTTGACGTTTGTTGACATTCAAATGATTAGATAGATGTCTACCAATGATTAGTGTGTATGTGGGTATTTAAATTCTGGCACAAAAATGTCTCTTTGCGACACACTAATGTAAAATTTCAATTATTGTGAGAAATAATAATGTTTGTGAACGTGAAAGAGCGTGTTTTGGAGTGTGGTTGTAAAAGAGATATATATGACTCTCAATTTAATTACTGTTTGATATGTGTTGAATCAATGGATGCAGAAAAATAATTTCAAAGTTACACTTAGCAAATGACTTTAGCATTGAATAAATGAATAAAATTTTGTGACAGTTTACATGAAATAGCACTCATTTCGGTTGATTGAGAGGGGAAAAAAGAGGATGATATTCTCAAATAACTTCAGGAAAGAATTATGATATGATTCTTTCTCAGTCGGTTGATGCACACATCAAAATATTATCGATGAATTTCATTCTTATAGACCATTAATTATTGAGAAATGCTATGAGAACAAAACTGTCCATCAAATTGTGAGTCCAAAGAACGGACAATGTTATCTAACCAAAGTTTGTTCAAGTATTATTACTCGAGAAAAAAATATATTTTAAGAAAATTGGAGACGAGATGAATTTATTAGCAATAATTGCTGAAACAAGATTATTATGAAAACTAAGTAAGAAATGTGATTTGATAGATACTTTCGAACATATAGAAATATGAGATGTAAACCATTGAGAAATACATAATTTTTCTGAATAGATGTACAAATTCGTTGACATAGAGACTTTTTAGAGATACCAAAAATAAATAATACAAACTTGGAATTCTCGCAGCAAATCAATAATTTGATGAATTATTTTTTGTCTTTTCTTCTCTGAACAAAAAACTAGAAATTACAACTTCTATGAAAAAAGTAAAATAAAAAAAATTACAAAAACTCTCTGTTAAGAGGTACGTGTATATCATTCAAAGACGTTTGATTCATTCAAAAAAAAGGAAGGAAAAGTCCAGCTAAAACAGCTACTTCCCTGCCTATATGGCGACGACGGGTACTGGGTTACATATGAATCACTGTTTCTTGCACAATTTGTATACCAAGCATATAAAAATTGACTCAATCTGATAGCAAACATAGAAATACCTACACTAAGCAGAATAGAGAGCTATTTGAAGAAAAAATCTCACTCAACAGGAAAAAATTTCATTCCAACCCATTCAAGATCTCGTTCGCTCAGAGAAAACTCGAGCTCTTCAGAGGGAACGAGGGGAATTTACTAAAAACTTTTATTAAAGTCTTCATTCAATTCCAAAATATTCAATTCGTGACAGCTCTGTCATTAGTTTCAATTGACATTTAATTGAAAATGAGTTATCGTTCCTAACAAATCAATAATGTCTTATCGGTTATAATTGCACGAGTGCATAAAAATTACCGATAATTTTGCAAGAGAGCGTGATATCTAAAAATTGCAAGTTTATTTTCATATTTTGGCGAAAGTGCCCGAATTCGAAGGACGAGGGCTCTTTTACAAAATATGAAAATAGCCGAATGCAATTTGTATAAGATATCACGCTTGAATGCAAAATTATCTGGTCATTTTTATGCACGAATGTAATTCATTGGAATATTTCACGAATAAAGAAATTCTCAAGGAAATGTTATTTTTTATTCATTTATACTTTCCTCTATAAATTGTATGGAGTACTCACCTAAAAGCGAAATGTTTTTCTATTTTTGAAGTCTATCTGACATTTATTTGTGTTGTTTACTGACGTCTAGCGATACGGTTTCAAATGTGTTGTTATGGTGACTTGATACAATTCAATTACCGCTGTAAGTTTTCGATAATTGCATTGCTCTTATGGGACATTTTATATATGAGGGAAATATTCGCTGTAACATGCAGCAAAGGCTGCCCAAACTCTCAAAATTTCCATCGAGACGGTACGTTTTCCTGTATTCGATGTGTCAATCGAAATTAATCTATTCGCGTGGTCTAGACGGATGTCACCGGAACGATGTCGTAAACAGGTGCTATACCGCATAAATCGGTGTCGATCGACACCGGAAACATCGAATATTTCCCGTTGGGAATCACGCGGACCGTTTCCTCTACAGAATTTGATCGCGAACTCGCATCTTAATAATAATAATTATCCTTTATCGACGACGAAATAGCTGCTGGCAGCGTGTGTGAGAAACGAGACAGGTTGCGGCGGCAGCATCCTGTCATTTTCTGCTTCTTCTCCGGCTGCTTCCGCTCCTACGCAAAATATCAAACAGCGGTACTGGACGTGATCGAGCTGCGGGCTACTAGATCTCGCGAATCTGCAACTCGATGCGGCGATTCCGATTGAAGTTTGTACAGAAATGCTTAGGATGAGTACCTAAACATTAGTAGTACCAAAGTATATTTCACTGTTTACTTCATTCTCAAATAACGTTATAGCAAGCAATTTGAAAAAACTGTAATATTATATCAATAACTGATTGTTCATCTACCGCTTATAAGTTAAAAATGTTCAGAGATTTAATTCGTCACAGTCGTCAATGGAAAAAGAGGAGATAAAATATGTGAAAACATTGAATCGAGAACCGAAAATATCTATTGATGAGAGGAAAGAAAAAACTCAACATAAAGGATCCACAGAAAGAATTGGATGGGCTAATAAAATCAAGAATTGGATGGAAAATCTAGAAACAGAATTAGATGAGGCATCGAAGATAATAAAATATAAGAAAACAGTTTAATCCATGTGAAACATGTATATAAAAATCAAGGAATATCAAGAAGAATACTAAAACATTTTATCAGTGAATAATGAAACCACCAATACAAAAGAGCCTGAACTACAGTTGAACCAATTTTGATAATTCTCATATTTACTGGTTCACATAAATCTACTTCGACAAACTGAATCATAGTATGGTTTTGCAATAGTTGACTCGAAATTCATGATTGCATTTGAATCTTTCCTTAGCAAAATTAATGGGTATATAAAACTCTTGGATTTTGTAACATGCCCATCAGTTTTGTAGTCATCTTAATGAAAGGAATATAAAATCGATTTGCTACCCTCGATATTCAAATGAAATGAATGAGTAGTGTACAATTCATCACTCTGTTATTTACACAATATTCACTACTTGTCAGCAGCAAACAGTATAATAACCCTTTCAGCCACCTAATAGAAGAATTTCGACTGAGAATCATTCTATTCTCATAATAAATTTCCATGAACTTGATTTTCCATCGAATCATTACCGTCAATTATTTTCAGAAACTTTTACGAATACTATTCATCAAAAAAGTTATACTGTTATATTCAAGCAACCAGTTATAGAAAGCTATTCCTCCCACAAACTCGCGGTTCCTCTCATGTTTTTGCTCAATTTTTATATGTCTGTTGAGATTCCTTAAAATGTTATCGATTAGATTAGATTATCCGGGAGCTGGCCCATGGACTGATTCACTGCGACCTTTTCAGTTCTATTGTTATGCTCCTTGGCTGTTAGAGCTCGTTGACCTTGACACTGGCTCCTGCGCTAGGAGCCTCTGATTTCTCCTTCCCGCATCTTGCGTGTCTCAGCCTTGCTATCGCTTCGCATTCAGAGAGCACATGCAGTGCGGTTTCTTCCTCAAATTGACAGAACCTGCATTGGGTTTCTTCTGTCAGACCAATAATGCTCATATGTTTTCTGAGCATGTAAAACTACAAAAAATTACACATCCTCTTTCTTTTCCAAATTCGTAGCCGTAGCTTAACCGATCATTTACCGATGTATTATAAACATCATAGGATTTCCTTTCGCATAATACGAGCTGAAAAATCCAATCAACGCCTCCTGTGAATGCTAAAACCGTTCCAATTAAACGTCTTCACGTTAATTGGCGATATCCAACCAAACCGGACAACCGACTTCCTTTCCGGCCCCCTACAGAACGCGATCCGAGATGCAAAAACTCCAAAGTGACAAATGACAGGACGTGGAATTTTAATTCGCAACATTCACGAGCCCGTCAATGAATGTAATATCTACGACAAATCCCGTAAGAAGCAGTGGAGCTGCAAAAAATTTCTTCCGCTCATAAGTGAACGACGCTGACGAACGTATAAGGAAAGTTGCTCAAGGACAGGATTTTAGCTCGGCGTACGGAAAGCAAGATCGGATATCCTGGGAAAATCGTATTCGGTATTTCGATTTTTCTTGCGGCTTCAACAATGTCGGAATTTAGAACGTGGCATGATTACAGGACGTCGTATGCAAGGAAAAGAAACTCCATTGCTGTCGGAAGATTTTGAGATATCATCATCTGTTCGTGGTCTATATTTTCAGTAATTGTTTCTTTCAGACAGGAAAAATTCATGAGATCTTATCCGTACTGGTGATCAATTTCAAAATTATAGACGGGACAGAGAGAGTTCGCCACTTACAGATACAGAGAGGCGGAGTTGAAAGTAAGTAAGTTCGTTATTTACTACACTGTTTATTTCTAACGAAACCAAATGAAAGTTTTTTCTCATCTTCCTGCCAATTTACCAATTTTAACTCGATTCATCTGTTGCTTTCGATCTGTGGATGATACCAGTTTGGTGTATTGATTAATTTGTTAATTGATTAACAAATACAAAACATTTGAAAAAATTTCAATTCAGAATTGCGTGGAATTATTCAATGAAGCGAATTTTCCACAATGTCTGAGACAACTACAATATCCAGTAGCAATTCTTGGGCTCAGGCTTGGTACAGTATCAGTACATATTTACACACTATCGAAAAATCAGTTCAAAGAATGCATTCATTCAGTTTCGTGAAATGAGTTTCAGCTCATTGCTATCATTTTGTGAAAACAAAAAATTAAGAATATCGTAACCTCCGAAGTATTTGAAATGTTGATATCAAATGATTCGAATCATTCGTAAGGAAACAACGAATTGAGTTAGTATCATCCACATTTTCTGTATGAGTTCTTATGAAGAAGTAGTTAGTCTAATGTTCAAGTAATTCTGCATTCATCTACATTTTCTGGACCACATGTACATCAAAATCTTTGATACCCTCAATAGATATTCATATATTTCAGTTCAAAGTATAATGAATTAAATAAAATGTTGATGGTAAATATGAATGATTCATTTTTGTTCATGCTGAATCATATTAATGAGTTTTATGGTGTTATCCTTGATAACTGACACCTAATCTATAAACTTCCTGTGTGTTGATGAGAGGTTTCTCGCTGCAACCAAATATAAGTGGATTTTTTGTTTAATTAATCATTAGACACTTTGATTTTTTGATTGCTACCCTGATATTAAAAATATCAATATTGGAAAAAAACTTGACCTTCAATTTGAAACATGTCAGTGATCGCGCCATTTTTTTTTTATTGGGTGTGAAGTGGTGCTCCGAAAGAAGCTTTATCGAAATAACCAGAGAAAATTGATGACTCAATTCAATAACTTTACATTTTCCACTTGCTCGGATAACCTTGAAAGTCTCTCCATTCATTATTACTGCTACGAATTGATGTGAAAATATCAGCCTTCGCTGCAAAAAAAACCACTCTTTTGGACACTATCACAGCATATTGAATTAAAATTGTTCGTGAACACTTGAAAGGAAAACTCTCATCTTGTGTTTCCTTAATAAGGCGGAAAGGGGTGAGTTGACTCAGACAAAAGAACAGTGTTTGAGAGGTTAAAAAGAACTAGGGACAGCAAGTAACAATAATAATAACCACAAAAGCTGAAAGATTCTCTGAGCATGCCTCCAACAGGTGAGAACGATCAGTGACTATGAAGTTTGGATGACTGTTTCATGGGTAGGTATCAGGTAGCAAACGTGTATAAAACGTCAGTTTCTTCTATATTTTCTTCGGAATAATACTAGAAATCACATCATCCATTACCAGACACTTACTACGGTTTCAACCCCCTGCCAGACAACTCTCAACTTTATTTGAAGCGTTTTCGTGACGCCATCTACCCTACTACATAATGTCGATATTTCTGTTCACTTGTCAATGTAAGACAAAGTTATCTAATCTGAAAGGTGAAGTACGTGCAGATATCTATATGTCAGTTTGACACGATGGTTTGACTGGAATGTTGACAGAAAGGCGATGAAGCTCCAAAGCAGTGTTATTTCTCTGAAGAGTGAGGTAGTGCAGATATCTATGTCAGTTTGACACGATGGTTTGACTGGAATGTTGACAGAAAGGCGATGAAGCTCCAAAGCAGTGTATTTAGTAGAAGTTTGTACGAAAAATAAAAGTTCAAGCCTGAAAATACCCATGAAAATACGAATGATCTACGATATTGATAAAATATTTCACTACTGTTTCTGGATCGATTGCCATCTTCTGGCATTATGTATGAGTAATCAGAAAAATTTGCAATTCAAGCTACGACATCATAAGAGAAATGCAAGAAAACACATAACTGAATAATCTTTGCCTCCCATTTCCTGCCCAAGTAACCAAGATCCAAACTCCAGTCGCTGATTGTTCTTACCCATATTGGGGATATGCGCAGAGAAACTTAGAGCTTTTATAAAATGACAAAGGTCCGGAAGTCGTGGAGCCCACATGATGGAACTTCTGTCTATGGGTTGCTATTGTTCTCGGTAGCACTCATTGTCGTACTTGGTATATCTTATAACTTTCGGAACCGAAAGATTATTAAATATAGGATTTTCGATCACTATATGCATGTTTCGTCAGCCATCTTCAGTAGAAGAATTCAGTGAATAGGTTGACCAAAACAGCTTGGTCCTCAGCCAAATCATTCAGAAAAATATTTAACGTATTTCCGAAAGACCACTTACCTCTGAATATAATCGCCATCATCGGTTGGAAATCCTCTAGAACCGAACACAAAATAGAAACTTTCGCTCGGAATCATTTGCTCGCACCTCTCAAGAGAACCGAAAATATCGAAAAGACACGCGACATGGCACCACGGATGGAACAATCGACGAACTGAAGACGAAAAAATCGCCAGCTATGCCACTATTAGCAACGAAGAGGTAGAGGCAGAAGGTTCGAAATAGAGAGCAGGCATTGGCATTGTTGGAAAAGAAACGGACCATGTCCGAAGATTTGAAGCAATACCTCGTTCGGTGCATGCAATCATATTCCTTATCTCACTTTCACTATCGGGTTTATCCTCGTTTTCATTGTTTATATATTTTTTGAGGGATATGCAAAATTATCATAGAATGGCGACGGAGACGCAAATTTTTTTCTGGAGATTGTTGTAGATGTGGGTGAGCAGATACTTTTCATGTTTCATGTTCTTCTATCAAGGATCAGATATTGGATGGCATCGATATAATGAAATTTCCGGTTCAACCTTGAATTCGCAGGATATTTATAAGTTGACAAGGATGAGTCTATGAATGGAACAAAATAAAATTATACCTACAATTTGGACCTTTGGTATGACAGAGAAACCCTTCGACATATTTCAATCCTAACAACGGAGTGGAAACATTTCTGATAGATTCGCGTTTCGCTCACCAAGTTAACATCTTCAGAAGAATAAATTGATACCGATCTTTTAGCGACATTTATCATAGGCTATCACGGTTAACAACTACCTGCAAAATCTTCCTGGTATTGAAATCCCTTACGAAAATGAACGTCTTTGAATTTAATACTATCGACTGTTTGAGTAACTTTTTGATATTATTTTGAATGGTGGGGTTAATGATATCAGCATTCTATCACTTCTTATACTACTTTTCAGTTACTATTCTCGAAATCAATGCTCCAAGAAACCTGTTTTATTGAACATTCCTAATCAATTTCAGATTGCTACAATTAGACCATGCCCCCCGCCAACACCAACACTCGAAGAAAGCAGGGTAAACCTGATCTCCAGTTATTGGATAGCTGGAAGAAGCACTTTAGAGTTTAAGAACCAGGGCCTCAAAAGAAAACACACACACGAAACAACACAACCGAAAAACCAAAACCAAACAAGCCCAACACAAACGAAAACACACCAAAGCGTTCAAGAAAAAGAGACAAAGTGTGGTCCTTTCGCGTCTACCGAAAAAAAGGTCAAACGGTGAAAAGCAGAGAGAAGCCCGAACAACACGAGAGAAACAGGTTCAGACAAAAAATGGTGAAAGGGCCTAGACGCGAAAGGGTGAAAGAAGGAGAAGGAAAACGTCTAATTTTGAACGTTTACCTCTTTCTTATTTTTCATTTTACTTCAAAACTTATTCCACGGTTTTTTTCTCAAGTAAATATGTTTTAATTATTATCATAAAAAAAATAGTATAGATATCCCTATTGGTGATAACATTTCGTTCACCTATTTATATGATTAAGTCAACGTTATTTGCACTCGATATGGTTCTGTTTCATCATGTTTTAACGAAATCCATGTGAATGCTGGATAATTTCTGTGTACACAACTGTCACCACCATTGGAGGACAATTCAAGACTTCTGAGAATTCATTCTGATACAAAAAATGGAACTTCATTGCGGTATTTCCTATCTCTGTTGTGTCGTAAATTCAATATCCGTCGAGGAAGTAGATCGAGAGTCAGTTCTTTCCTACTATTGCTTTTTCATTGCCCGTATCGAGGCTGATCTCAACCAAGAAAACTTCCTCCTTATTCAAAACACGGAGGTTTCAGAAATACAACATTTATTAATACACCTGATGTTCGGAAAAATTCCATCACGATTATAATACGTAGATCGGTCGATATCCACGGGTAGAAAAAGAAACCCGAGACCATTGTTTACAGGCCGCATTCGAATTTGTAATTCAAATGGCGCATTATCCATTCGTTAATAATTACAAAAACCTTACAAAACATCGAAAGAAAAAACGAAACACTACCCATCGACGTGTGACAAATCGCCTTGAACCGAACGAACTTTTTACAGAAATATGAAAACGTCAAATTAAATTGGCCAGACACAACAATCACACACACATTGGGATTTTAATGCATTAACCTGGATTAGGTAACAGCAAAACTTTCGGATCCTTCAAGCCGTAACCGATGATTTTTAATTGCAAAATTTCGTTTAATAACTCCATATAGAGACGGCTGATACCGATCTTTTTGTTTCGTACACTTTAGCGCTGTTTATGAAATGGAAAACGGTTGGGCACAAGCGTGAAAAACGAAAAAAATGGGTCAGGAAACAATTAACGATTTCGTCCTTTGATTATTATACATTACGATTGCTTTACAAGTTGTTGACAATCTTGCTCCCAAGACGCAGACTGAGTTATTTTGCAATTCAATATCCGGCTCGAAGGACCAAAATCATTAATTCTCATAGAATATACGTTGGTGTTTCACCAGATAGTGCAATAAAATTGCCCAAATTCGTGTGTAAAGTGATTATGGGTTAGTGTTTATGTACGGAAATCGTATTTGTCTGTGTGTACTCACCCTCGTGTAGGAAGTTGTTGTTCGTAGGCGGAGGATTAGAATTATTCTGGGGAACGGGTGAATGGACAGTCACAGGCTTCCGAGTATCGTCCTGCAGTATCGGTGCTTGCGAATAGTCGATGTACGTCATTTCTGGAACGCATATTGTATCATACATGTTTGTAGATCCTACGGAGTTGCTGAGCGCCCTTTCTTTTTCCACGTCTGAAACAAAACAATAATTGAGAGTTCGGTCGATGATAATAATTGTGACATATGATCCTCACTCGGATTTTTTTTACTACAGTTAAAACACCTTTCTGGTGAGTAAATTTCAAGGTCAGAATCATATTTATTCAATTCAGTTAAAAATGTACAGGTTAGTTGGTTACAAAGTATGAAAATATTACATGATTTGATAATTTTCAATGGGATTGTGGATATCTAAGACAAGCTTGTATTATAGCCTCAACCCATTTCCCTATTTTTATGAAATATGTATAAAGTCCGTAACCTTATTTTGAATAGACTAGGTTCCTATAGATAATGAACTAACAAACAACAGACTGTGATGGCGATCCGCATTGCGAAAACGATCAAGTGGTCAACATTACTTCAAATATGTGCTGATTATGGAGAATATATTTTTCAGTTCTTCTTTCATTGTACTGATGTTTCGAATACTTTTTAATGAAGGTGGTAAAGAATTATATAGTTTAGGCCCAAGATGAGAGGTGAATTTTTGGTTATGCGTTAAACGACATAGTGGTACCTTGAAAATCCTGTTTGTAATTAGTCGAGTATTATAATTATTTTGAGTGTAAATTGCTGAATTATTAACCGTCCATAGTATACCCTGAAATCTGTATAGTCTCCTTACACTAAGTACTTCGCTCTCTTCATATAGTAAGTGAGTATGGAAGCGTTTATTTTTCTTGAGTATAATCCTTAGGACAGTGTTTTGAATAATTTCTAAATTGATATGAGTGAACATTTGGCCTAGTTGGTGATTCCAAGCTATCAAAGAAATTTCACACATGGATTGGGTGAGACCAAAACATGAAAACTATTGTGAAACTCACAGGAAAAGGACTGAGGGATCGCTCCTGAGTAGCAAGAATCAGCTAAGGATCATAGCCGGGCTACTGACTGAACGTTGTCCATTTAAAGGACATCTGAAGAAGATGGGGCATTATAACGGAGACTTCGGCTGCAGACATGCAACTAACATCCAGCAATGAACCCGCATCGGGAACAAGATTGGTGGAATGGAAAATATGGAAAGGAAGCGTGATAAGCCCAAGAGGTTGTTGCTTCCCGGAGACGTATAGGGAAGGGCAAGTCAGACAGCTTCCACAAAGCAAAAAAAAATGTGCGAAATAAAAACATTATTTTATTTGGTCTAGATGTATTTCTAATGGAAATTCATTACTCATGAAGATGAGAGTTCCATAATTTACCTCCTTTAAAAGTTAATATGGTTTCTACGAGTTAGTGCCAGTATTTATTTAACCCAGTTTGTATATCTGCTTTTGTCAGAGTCCGTACTTTCAGCTAGGTTATTGGAGCTATTCTTGCATGTTTGCAAAGTTGAACCGACAAATATGAATAAAAATATTCCCTTTCATCAAAAAAAAACTGAGGTTAACTTCAAAAGGCCGCTTGAACAATAGAAGCAGCATTGTTTTCACATTTACGTCTTCACGAATAACGTTTTTTAAAGACCCCACCTGCATTTTGAGGCGCCTTCGGAACATTTTTCGTCTTCATATATAGAAATAATGAATCACTGCGTGTATCAGTGGTCGAAAGCGAGCCAAAACGATATTCTAATAGTGCGGATTACATTCGAAGCACGAATCGTCACGGTAGAAATAATTCATTTATAAGCACACGTTATAACGTATCATTTTCGTCTTCTTTGACGCAAACGGCTCTTAGGCCGAAGTAATATTGGCATAGATCAAGGTAAATGTGATAAAATTATTGGGAATTAGCGAACAACCGATTGAACAATAGCGATAACGATCGGCTACGGCTTTCTGGGTAGTAATAACAATGAAAAAGCGATTATTACGTCACAACCATGTTTTAGGAATTTATAGAATAAATCTATCTAACTGCATTGAAAATGTCTAGTTATAAGTTTTGAGTTACTGCATCGAAGAGATGAAAATTCCAGAAATCCTGGCAGGGACACTGTTTTAATAGGTGAAAGGCCGAGGTCTGGATAATTGAAACTGTTTGACAGCTCTAAAACGGGTCTACACCAGAAGGGATAAACTTACAGTATAGCCTTTACGAACTCAGTTGAGACAACACAGAAACCTATACCAATGTTTCATCAAAGATGCGCCGACTGTAAATGGAATTTGAGTTTTTATGATGTCTCAAGTGACTTTATATAGACATTACGAAAAATTACATTTACACTACTTCACAAACCTTATACGAAAACTTGTTCATGTGAATACCTTTTACCTGTAAAAGGTGCGAGTTAGGTTCTGGGTGATTATGGATATAAAACCACTTCGTGATAGTTTTTGTCGATATTCATTAATGAACGAACACTTATTCCAATATATTTCGTGTAAATAGGTAGATATCTCCCTAGATGCGTGAATTGATTCCAAATCAAAACATTTTTATATGGATCTGAGAGAATTCCAAATTTTCAACGAATACTACCCGACTAGAAATGAACTCAGGTAAATTTACTCGCCCTACGGACTCGCGATTTTCAACTTTCGAGTCTTGTGGTACTTTCGATAAACAAATGAACAAGTACGAATCAAAATGGAGCTCTTCATACCTTTCTGTAAGAGGTCCAAATGTTCCCACAAAATGTCTCCGACGAAAGCTGGAGCCCTCGCGGAGAAAGCGTCTTTTCCCATCGAACAGATGTCTTTTCCTTTCATCCTGAGCTGATTCAAGGGAATGCAGTCCAGAGAAAACTCTTTGGCGGCCCAATGCAACCAGTGGGCCACGTGGTTTTCTGTCCATTCCCTGGGATCTGAAACAATACAAATAACAGATGAAATATTTGAAAAATGCGACACGTCAATCTTGAACAAGTGTTTTTTGGGTATTACAATAATAATAATAAAGTTTATTCAACCCGCGAAGTGGAAAATTTGTTGCGAGAAAATCTAAGATAAGAATTATATGTATGTAAATGTTTTATGAATTCGTAGATTTCAACAAAATTCTATCAAAAAATGAACTTATTTCCTCAACTGACGTGAAAGATTTCATGAAATAAATTTCGACGAGACTGTCGAATACATTTGTTGATCTGTAGTTTGAAAGATAATATTCAAGATTTCTAAGGTGGGATTTCATGGCACTTCCCCATGGTTCTAACTTGGAACCCCTGTTGTTTTCAATTTTCTGGAATGATGCCTGTTACTAAAAATACGTGAATGAAATTTTGGTCGATTTCATGTGGATTAAACAGTGACTCCTCTGATTTTATCTTGCTGTAGAAGGATCTAGAAATTCCTAGAATTTACTAGTCCCTAATAAATTCTTCTACGTAGGATTAGTTACAGCCAAGACTACTGTTCTGAACTGAAGAAGAAACATTGATTCTGATATTTTTTGGTGATATCTCTACCAGAATCTTTATGAAAGGAAATAATATACTGAACGAATATATGTATTACAAATGTCACTTTTATAGCAGTGTACTGAACGTGGTTAAACTGCCGGATTTATATTCATTATTGAACTCGTCGATATAATCTCCCCAACTTGTTTTCATCTCCTCCATTGCATTGTATCGCACTCAGCTTCTAGGAAAAACATAGACATTCAATATTTTGATTTTATGAACTCTGAGAATCATTATTTAAAATTGTATAATTTGCCCTCAGTAGATACTTTTATTTCAAGTACAACACCAACTTCGATTCCTTCTGTGGTTGGATGGAGTTTCATCTGTTGTTATTACATCATTAATTCACCTAGTGGCAATATTAAGTCATACAGATGCCATATTGAGGCCGCAGTTTCAAGTAGTCTTTGTACCTCTGATATATTTTGTCCTCAACATAAAAACGGAAAATCGTGTGTCCAGCTGCTACTCGTCAGGTAATATCGATAACTCTCATACAACGCGAGGACTGTAATAAGCTTCGGAGCGCAGCAAAGTGTCATTAAATCAGGTGATTTCACAATGGTTTATTCAAAACGGATGCTGCAACGTTACACATTGTTGATTTTCAATAGGAACGGAAACTTTCGCTGACCCGCGCTTATCTGATTGTTTCCGGTGTGCCTTTGTTTTTACCATTTGCCCTCCATCTACCCCCTTCGCCTCTCCACAGCATTCAGTCTGTACCAGAGGTATTATTGCCAGAGAGGCAGCGGTGCGTTTGCCTTTTTTTTTTCGATAACATATGTCTCGTGGGTTCAATGACTATGTTTGAAACGAAGCACGACGTAGGGATCGAAATTAACTCATCAAATTCATGGCTGAGCGATTGATTTCTCTACTGCTGATACTTTTTTTTTCTACTAGAATGACACTGTCACTGCTCACCAATAATATTAAATCACAAATTTTTGTACGCTGAATTTAATTGAGAATCGATGTGAAATATGCTGGTAAAAGGATCGGACAACAGAAATCTATTCTTTTATATAGTACTGAACTAAAACGAAAAGATAGAAGATACATTTATATGTCTTGACTACTAGTACCCTGACTACTACTACAAATTTCAGTCCATAGTCTGGATTTGGCTAGACACATACGTTACGTCTCTGTTACAAAATATTGAATTCGATCAAATTATTTTTGACCTATAATTCTCTCCAAATACTAGCTCAACAAAGTAAAACCACACTTGCACTTGACTTGCGTTCGAAATGAAAAGGAAACATGGAATCAATAGTATCGGTTATTTGCTCCACCATGCTACCACCACATATCTCCGGGATACATCGAAACCTATGCTTATGTACAGCTTATCCAATCCATCTTGGCACAAACTCAGACACTTTTCCAGTTGCACAATGGTAGTGTAGACCAAGACGAAAGAAAAAACATCTACTAGGAATAAATTTCAACACAGTGAACACATAAAATAGGTGTTTTTTTATCTTAGTATACTCCACAGAGTTCGCTGGGCATATACGTCATTATTTCTGTGCCAAAATGGATTGGACAAGCTGTACCTGCTTGGATTTTCCGAAAATGGTGTGGACATAGTGCTGTTTGAATCGATTGTTAATTACTCGCCGTCTTTTACCAATGTACTTTTTGGTATGGTGAGTACAACTAGGGTCGTTTATCACTGACTTATCAGTGATTGTCATAGTTTTTTTTTTGGGTTCTCTAAATGGAGATTTTTGAAAATGTTATCGAATACTCAAAACCAAGAACCATAGACGAAGATTGAAGTTGGTAGATTTTACGAACTTGTTTCAAAGATATTGATTATGTGCATATCCATTACGGATTATTAGAAAAATCCAATACTGTACAATACGTTCTATCATATTTGAGGATTGGTGCAGAATTAGAAAGTCTGAAAATAGTCAAGTATAGCAGATTGAATTCAGTCTGATTTTCAATATCATTTCACGAGTTCATTGAGGTATACAGATAGTTCCAAAGTGGGTTTTACTTCTCTAAATTAACTCTCTCGGTTATCTGACTAGACCAAAGGAATGAAAAAAGCAGCTAGTACTTACTCTGCGACGACAGATTGACCTGGTTGACCATTGAGGTACTACCAACGGTTTCATAAATAACTTGATCGACAAGTTTTTGGCGAATTTACATCCACTGGTACCTTTTTATCGTCCTAGAGTCGGTTCCCTACATCAAATCTTTTGCCATTTTATTCCAATTCAATAGCATTGATTCGAGCCATTCTGAAGAAAAGAATGCATTTCATCTATTTATAGATACTGTGCTCGATTCGATTCACAAAATTGTAGTTCGATATACTGATACGAACAACATGAAAATTCTAGTGCAGAGCAAACCCCATAGGTCATTTTTCATCGATACAAATCGATCCATATGAGTTTAATTTGTACTTTTTACTATTGTTTTCAAAATTTCTGGAGATTACGGTAATGATCGTGAAAGCACTGACCACTATTTACAATAATGATAACTTGATCTGAACCATCTCCGAGTCTCTTTTCCGGTCTATCTCCACGTGCTGATTGGTAGGAGCCCTTCGACGGCCGGATTGGTCGAAATTTTGAGAGAAATGGTCCGTGAAACAGCCAGATAATTTTCACGATTTACATCCAACATATCGGCCATTCGGCATATTACCGATTTCTCAATGAGTCGAGATAAGGATCCGCCTATTGTTCGACGATTTGCTTCAACGGCACTAATTCAAAGTTGTTTCTTCGACCGTTAACTCGGCATCGTTAACTGTAGGAATCAGTTTTATTGTTATCTCGTTAGATTTGGTCGGCGACTCGAGAGAGGAGTTTCGAGAAAACGTGAAAGGAAATTAGTTCGTACGGAAAAAAAGAACCAGATAGAGATCTTACGTAGGTGTTTCGTTATAGACGGAGAGCGAGAAGCCATCTAGCGATAGTACGTGTTTTTCGAAGGCGATTTGATTGTCTTATAATTCGAGCTCATGCTTCTGTAAACAGTGAAGATACAGATAATTGGATGTTGGAATATCGTACGTAATGGCTACGAGATCTCGTAATGATCTTGGGGCACGGAATGTTTCAGAGTTACGCGGCGTTGTCACATCGGAATTTCGAAGTCGATAGATCGATACGTTGTTGTTGTTTTTATGCGTTTCGGACGCATTCAGTGGTGGATTGGCATTCCATGGTGGATATCTAACAATCTTATTCACCGAAAAGTAACATAAAGAATGATAGGAATTTATCCGATTGAGTATAAACCAAACCCGAATCAATGGTCAAGAATTCCAGATATAGATACTTCATCGATATTGTTTGCTCATGATAACAACTGATCAATGAGTGAAACTGCCTCTATAGTGTTCTTGAGTCAGCTATCACCATATATTCTTCCCATAGCCCATTGTGCCAAGTTGCTGGGAAAAATAAAATATGAGAATATTGAAGTCCAGGAAAAATATCAACGATGATTTTCATAACTTAGAACCTTTGACAATAACGCATGCAGGTCTACTCATTCACTATCGTTGTGATTCAAAACTCTAAGCCGTGTATGAGTTGAAAAAAGGCGTGTGTATGATATCTAAAAAAAAATGGTAGCTGTTACGTGATTGATCAATGTATTTATTACCCAATTTTTAGTATCAGGGCTTCAGAATATCGACAGTCAGCCGGATGCCGAGTACCTGAGAACGTAGTATTATTGAATATGGGCAATATTCATTGAGCAAGAAGTATTGTAATCGGCCAATATGTACTACACATATCTGTTCTATTGTGGAACTATTACGTAGGACCTAATAGCCATATTGCCGATTCTATACGATTTTCCTCAGACTCATATATTCCTCAAATGGTACTCATGGAAATGTGACCCGACATGGAAAATTGAGTATATAAATTTTGTTTCTTAAGATTAAAAATAATTTTCTGAGTCAATTCTCTTTGGGATGTAGCAAGGCGTCGGCAACGTGGAACAACCATGGTGATTTCTTTTTTTTACGTCAGGTTTGGGTTCAGTCATCTGAAATTCTCCATTTGGAAAATTAATTTAGATTTTTGATTGTGCATTGTCAGGAGTCTCGAAAAGTCCATGCTCCTTTATTTTCGAGTAGGATTACCCTAACTTTGAAATTATGAATGAAACACCCTCTCAAGTTCTAGATGATCACTGATAAACGATTGCTCTGCTTCTTATATCCATCTGGATATCAAAAGTGGTTGATTCGTAGCTTATGACGTTATAGATTGTGAAGTTTTAGTGAGTAGTAGTTACTCATGAATGTACATGGATCAATAAATCGGTGTGCCCTGATACATGCTAACATTCGACATGAAATCAAGTCTTCTCCTTAGTAACTATGAGGGTTCATAGTATCGAATGTATTTGTGAAATACATCTTTTTAAATAATATGTAGAGTCACAATCATGCCATTTGAAACGAATCGAGTAAGTCATGGAATGAAAATAGAAAAAATAATTCAAATAGGTTGGACAATGGACAATCACCACCACTCATTGTCAACTAGAATAAAACGATTGAACACGGTTCAATTGAATGAAATGGCAACTTGGCCATTATATATCTTGATGCAAAGGTATTTTTTGGGCATCAAACAAAAAAATAAAAAACAATGCAAATTTTGCAACTTACCTAGAGTTAAATTTTTCGAAATTATACGCGAACGTACATGAAAAAGGAGATTATGAGAATGCCAACTCACAAAAGCATCCAAGATTTCAATTGGATGTGACAAAAAAAAGTTGGTTGTAGAACTCCGTCAACATGGCAACAATGCTTCCCTCTCGGCCTCAAGATTATCCCCATATCTCATGGATGTGATGTAGACGAACGGGCTACCGGCTAATTAGCCGCTACTGATGCGTAAATGATTGGCAGTAAAATTATTTATTTCTCGTTGGAACATTAATTAATATTTATTATAACGAAAATGGCAGTAAAAGTTCAGAAGATTGTGCGGCATATATACGCCGCCCGTATATAAATCCGTAATTAGCCGGGTAAACATCGATGATATTGACCAATTAGGGCGGTGATTCCTTCCGATCACGACACGATTAGATTCGAGGTATTCGCTAACAAGAAATAAATCCGATTAAGTCGATTATGTGGAGTTTCTGGCTTTTGTGCCGCTTGATGGATCAATATTTCGTCATAAATGCCACCGCTGAAATAACGAGGATCAGATAGGGCAGGGAATAAGTGAACAGGTCTCCTGTAAAACGAATGTTCGAAATAACCGAATGCGATTATCTCGACCGTTAATAGGTCCCATTCGACCACCTCAATCTAGGAATTTCTTTATCTGTGGTCAAAATAATCTTGTCTCTTGCCAGCTACATAATTCGAAAATGGGATGATGACGTCAAGTAATTGCCGTCGCATGTCCTTACTAGGATCGGAGTTGGCTGATGCTATTCTTGGAAAGCTATTGTCACTCGATTATAGAGACACCATTGTTCGAGTGGTCATGAAACTCGGGCGATCAAGGACCCCAAAAATTAGGAATATTATTCGTTGTTAACCTCCAAATTATGAAACTTTGGGAGAAGTGTTTTATCGATAGCACAATATGATTAATGTTTTATGGTGTTCCTATATTAAATTTTTTCATATTTCACGTTGTACCTGCGATATTCATGTTATTTATAAATAATGAAATGAACACAAACATAATTATAGTCCTCATACCTCTTTCGATGCTGCATCTTTATTTCAAAATCAGTGTTCCACATTATTTCCGTTCGGAGATTCAGAAACTCTTCGGTTATCATTCGATAAAATAATCATTTCCTTATTTTCACGAACGTACTTGGGCGTTCGTCTCAATTTATTTTCAATTTCCAACGCACGGTAGAACACGAAACAAAATCATTGGGAACGTCAATAACTCGGTGTTTCTTCTTATCGAACTTTGACTTTGTAAGGAAAAGTAATAAAGGGGAAACTTATCACATTCAAGACTGTACCTCTGGCATTAAATCACAATGAAATTGAAGATTAGGACAGTCGCCTACCAATCCCGAAATTCTGGTGAAGTGACTGAACACAATAAAGAAAACTTGACTGAATAACGATTAGTTGGACTTTTTTTGCTAAGTACAACAGCTAGGACATGACAGGCTCAAAAGTAATATGGCACCGGGGTCTCCTTTCTAAACTGCTGTCTTATGGTTTGCCTCCTCAGTTGTGTGCTTTGTTGAAGAGTTTATTGTCTGATAGGTTTCTGTATGTGGTTGTTGATGGAGTATCATCTGATATTCTCCCAATACATGCAGGTGTTCGACAGGGTTCAATCCTGGCGCCCGCTTTGTTTCTGCTCCATATCAATGATTTGCTCGAGAAAACATCTTGTTCAATGCATAGTTTTGCGGAGACAGTACTCTTCATACTAGTTTCTCTTCCAGAGGCCCCATACCAGCTCAAGAAACAAAAATTCAAAGAAACATTCACGTCAATGAAATTAACGATGACTTGGTTAAAATAATAGAATGGGGTAACATGACCTTGGTGGAATTTAATACTAGCTAAACCCAGGCATGTCTCTTCTCAAGGAAAGCCGATCTATAATCATCTAGTATTCAGATGTCAGGAGTAACTATTCCTTCAAAGTCGAGTATCTCGATGCTAGGAATTACGATCAGTGATAATCTCTCATGTGAGATTGATAGCTAAAGGTGCTTCCCAGAAACTTGGATTTCTATTTCGTGCGAAGAAATACTTCACTTCTCGTCAGCTTCTAATTATCTACAAGGCTCAGATATGACCTGTCTTGGAATATGGTTCACATGTGTGTAGTTCGACACCAAAACATTCATTGAGAAAGGCAATCCGTCTTGTTGTTTATTCTTCGCTCACAGACTCGCTCACTTCATTGGAACATCGTAGAAGGGTCGGAGACTTGTCTCTCTCCTATAGATATTTTCACGGGCGGTGATCTTCTGAATTGTTATCAATCGTTCCACCCTTGGCAATATCTACATGGATGACTCGACGAGTACAGGATTCCTACCCCTTTGTTGTGAATTTGGAGACTTGTCGAACCTCTCTTGCTCAGGGATTTTTTTTCAATATAAGAGCTGAGCTTCGGAACTACTCATAAATTTCAAAAATTCAAGTAAATTTTAATTCGTATCTCCTGTCCCTTGATTCACGAGGTGTTCCTTGAACATTACAGGGCTTCCCTTTCGTGTGAATCTGCATATATAAAAAAAATAATGCTCCCGGTGGCCTTTGATTCTGGAGAGAAGTACAGGTGTTGCAAGGTCTTGCAATGTTTGTATCTCAACCAACAATTGCGCGAAACATACTACCAGACTACTCATCTAGGATGAACGAATGGAAGAAACTATTATATTCCAAAACGAATGATATTAATAATTTCGATCGGTATGATAGATGATTCACAAGAAGAAACAGTACCACCTAATATCAGGAAGTAACGAGTGAAATTACAAATGAGTTTTTGATCATCCACTCAAGTAAAATAAGAGAATCATTCCAAAATCGTATGAAATAACACATTAGTTACTATCAGATAGAAAAAATACTATAATATTTGCTCTATTTCAATGAGATGAATGTAATCCAATATTTCAGGGTTATTATTCACATTTGAATTTCAACGTGAATAATTCCCCAACTGCTGTCTCTCTCAACTGAAATTTCCGCTGGATTCTTCTCCCAGAGTCTGCTGCTCGGCAATGCGCGACCATTGAAAAAGCGTTGATAATAATGGACTTTGTAGGCGTATATTGAAACTCGTACAATTGGTGGTCGCTCAACCGATACCTTTTGTGCCATATCAAAGTAAAAATCTGATGTGATTGCGACTATAACAATGGTGTACGGCGATTTCGCCGTCTCGTTCGTTCTGTATCTCTGTCTCTCTCGCTTTGTTGGCAACACAAAGCGGCGCACTTGACGGATAAGCAGATTTCCGAACTGCGATACGTCCAATGACGAATGATGGTTGAAAATATGCGATTTGTATCAGAGTACAGGATCAGCAGTGAAAGTTAGACACCCTTTTCTCGGTGAAGGGTTGGTTCAAAAATCGATTGATAAGCCTTACACGTCCTTTCAATTTTGGCGACAGTGATAATAACGACTTTGAGGACTTTCACGTTTGCTTGTAATGTATGATGGTCATTTTCAAACCCAAACGTTTACTTTGCTAATGATTAATGAAATGAAAGTTGAATGCTGACGCTATTTCTGTCATATTCTAATCTCCTCGTTATCGAAGAAGCTAGTTTGGTCCATTTTGGTGGCAGTAGATAAGATATTCTCAGAAGCACAAATGGTTTCGTTGCAATCACTTATCACGAGAATTCTCGGCGGAAATTAACGTTAATGAAGAGTCAGTGTTTTGACATTGGATTTTTTGTAGTATGTAGTATTTTGAATGGTGCTGTAAGACCCTATTTCATGAATATTTGATAGAATGAGATCAGATGATTGAAAATAGCGTAGCTCGCGGAATGGCACAAGGCTCGATACTCGGCCCTATAATTTACACAATTTATACCACTTCTATAGCCCTGGAACAACACGGAAAGCCCAAAATAAATAAAGGAAAATCTCGATCAGATAGTGAACGTATCAAGAAAACATGATTTGGTGACCAATTTATACAAATATTTTGTTATGCTATTCGGTTCCATAAAGGAAAGTGATATCAACATACATCTAGGAAACCGACTTACTATCACAAAAAATAAAAAAATATGTGATTAATTATTGACACTAAATTGCAGTTTTCTCAAAACGTAACATTCATTTTCCAGAAATTATGAAATAGACTTGTACGAGTAATCTCACATGCCAACTATCGCGATAACGTCTATGGGCGTTAGGGATTCATTCAAGCTTTAAAAACTACAAAACTACTGCTTGAGCATGATATATAACATTTGGAAATTTGATGGAATCTCACATACTTTTGCTGTTGCACAGATTATGTGCAATCGCAAGAGACTCCATGGTCTCATATCATTACATAGAGTTATAATAAACCATATTCCCTCATATCTTACTGAGAAGATAACATAGGTCGGATGTGCAGGACTTGAACATAAGACGTAAACGAATCATAAGTATACCTCAACATTACTAAAAACAGTCTGAACACTCATTCTCATACACCATATTCAAATCAAACAATGCACTTCCAGAAAATATTAAATGTGCAAGTGTCAGAAGGCAAGTTTGAAAATGAAATTAAAAAAAAAACTTTTAGAAGAGCAATGTAGAAACATATGATTTCTCATCTCATTATAACTTCAAAGTGTTATATGTGCTCCAGGATCCCGAGGAGGAGGAGGAGTTTTAAATGATCGCGCTCCCTTTGACCAATATGTCCTCGAATATGCCATCCTTGTCTTACATACATATATAGGTATCTTTTTTTTAATGATACACTTGGTTAATAAAGTTTGCTATTATTATTATTTTATTATTGAAAATGCATAAGGTTTGCTCTACATTTATTCACAATCAATATGCTAGGAATGTTGACTGATATATTCAGAACAAGTGATTCTTGTTATTTCAAATATCCATAACATAAATCTATGGTAAATCTGCAAATGATGTAGTCAGGACCACTTTTGGCACCATACGATCTAAAATCATTTTGATCTAAAGTGAATAACTGAGTACCTGATTCTTCATTTACTTCATCGAACACGGAGCTATCTTCTCTTCTGTTGGTCAGTTTACACTAATGTGTCAAAGACAGGCATATTTTCACGAACCTAATGCCTCATTGGGGCAAGTAACTCACAAACCTTACTGATGTGAAGTTATAAGATTGTGAATTCATAATTCAAGTCGTTTGTCTCACCAACGAATCGCGTCCGAAGCATGTACAAAACCTGTCGTCTCGTTTTATTTTTATTGTGTGCCTAGGTACATATTCCGTTTTTGTATTAAACATGTCGACCGGCGCGTCGAGATAGCGATAAAGTCTGTTTTTCGTCGATCTCTCGTCACCTTCGAGAATTTTAAACGTCCAGATCAGAATGTAAACACCGTCGTCGGCATCTTCTTTGAACCTCTCGGCCGAATGTGTGTTCTGAACAATCGAACGGTCATACCAAAGTTTTTCTTGTTTGATGTTTCAATATGAAGAGTCGTCAACAATAAAATCGAAACAGGACCGAAACAAGACGATTGGTCTCGAGTCTGAACAGATTACTAATGAGGTATTGAAAATAGTGGCAAGATTCTTTTATAGTGAACTAACTATATATTATGAATAGTCTTCAATCTTGCATATCTTGTCAAATTTAATCTAACTCATATTGGATACTGAACAAACATTATTTTTAATGGATATTTCCACAATCTTTCCACGGTGATGGTGCCTTCTGGATGAGGTACATATGAGGATATTCAATTACGGATGCGATGATCGTCCCTGTCTGAAGATACAGACTAATTCAAGCATTTCACAAGCTAAGGTTTTCATACAGCCCTATTTTGTTCAGATGTCCTTTGAATAAATGACGTCTAGGTACTAGCACTGTCTTGGTTCTTAGCTCATTCCTGCTACTGTGGAGCAGTTCTTCACTTTCTTGTCCTAACAACAGATTCTATTGAAGAGATTCTCCTGCAGTCTAGTTGTAATTCCTTTTCTTTTATATTATTCCCTATCGTTTTGGATCCTTCTGCTATTTGAATATTTGGTGCTAACAAACTTTTTTCAGCAATCTCATCAGCAGTTTAATCGACTTTATTCCTGAATGACCTCACACCTAATATGAGGTAACTATGACGGTCTGCCAGAGCCTTGACTTCTGGGACATTTCTACACCAGGTTGTATTTTTGAAAATATTGATCCTTCTTTTGCTCGAATGTGGTTGGCAATGTTGCTGAGTGGTATATATTTCTGAGCAATTGATCCTTATATTTTTTTGGGATCTCATGTTATTCACCTTCGTGAATTGAAACGCATATATTTCTGATTGGAATACCTAAGATTTTTCCGTGTAATCATGTGGTTCGCGTTCAAGTTCGGTACATGTTCTTTGCATATCCCGTGATCTCAGTTATCGATCTTCTGCAGCTCGGTGAATTTTTGTACATTAGCCCATTATTCTTAACTATATTCCTTATCACGAATTATGAAAGAGGGAGCCCAACATCATCTCCATCGTTGATGTGGATCTTTGGGCCTTTTTCACTCTGCTTATAGAAGATATTTGTTTCGATTCATAGTAGGTTGTTCTGGTGGTTACCAAAACTAATTCTGTGGTGTTTTTTATTTCTAGCGCTCTTACAAAATGATCGAACGCACATGAAATATTCTTGGGTACACATCCGATAAGACAAAAAACTTTCTATTCCTTCACGTTTACTCACCTATTTATTGATCAAAAGAATACTTACCCGTTAAACATTGCTTTCAGCAAAAATATTACATGAAATTCAGAACTCACTACATTTAACCAAAAATTGTTGCCAGAAAACGCTTCCGTGGGAAAAATATTTTGGGGTGTCTGATTCTTCACTTGGAAAACTCTGGAGTACGGTCCTGTCGGCAAACATCGAGCTCGAGCCAGATTGCACGCCGTGGGCATTATGGCCGCTCCTATCCCGAGGTTGTTTGATTTGTGTGTGCTTTTGCGAAACTGATAAGATTACCACAAGAAAGGAAGATATTTTCAGGTATAGATTACATTATTTGTAAATATATACTTTGTGGTGTTGCTGCAAGAGTCTGTCAAATCATAACAAATGAAATGAATTCCCCTTTCATCGTGAGTGTGTATATTATCCCGACACGACTATAGATGATCAGCTGGATACGATAAGAGATATGGCACGTGCCTTTCCCCACCAAGGTATGTGTAAAGCAGTATTTCTCTACGATCATGAGGAAGTTTTCGATTATGTTCATTGTAGAAAAAGACTTGAAGGCGATTGCTGATTCTCGACTCACTTGACACTATCAATAAAGAACCTTCATCAAACTTGGAGCTGAAATATTTCAGTAAATAACTTGAATATTATTTGCAATAAACGAACTGTTCATGATAGTTCAGAGGCCCATGATTTAGTGAAATTATGATTGCAGTTCAAAATTCCCAGGAATTCTCCAGATAATATAAATTTCTGCGGAATGAAATTTTCTCAACATATCGGTTGTACTTATTACATATTCAAATTGAGGAGGTTATATTCATGCAAATTCAATTCAACCGAACCACTAGGTTTTTCATCCTTAATTTTGTAAAAAATGTCTCATAAAAATTTTCCAATTGATGTCTGGTGACAGCCATAAAAAATCAAGAGTTACTCACCTTTCGTAATGTTCAACCTCAATTGTTCTTTTTCCCACGAGGCAAATGACGCTTTTAGCGCCTCTGCCATCGTTTTGTTCGTGCCAGGCGTCAGCGGCGGCACTTGAGTAGGAATATCTGGAAAAAAAAAGGAGAAAAATTTAAAAAAGGCTTCCGTTGAAATATTGCTCATGTAATGTTATCACTCGAATCGATTTCACTGTTTCATTCATTTGTCATTTTTCCATTGAAAACAATCACACGATAAGATAGAACACATAGAACTTTGCTATCCCTAGTTGCCTGTATGGTGACCAATAGATATCATGATTGTTCCAAAAATGTGTATCCCAGTTAGAAATATCAAGACATATTATGTAGAATGACTTTGTTTTGGTTTATGTGCGAGTTCCCAGTCATTCTGGTTCGCATTCATCTGTTATTCTCCCTTCAGGAAAAATAACTCAAGTATATATGGGTTTCCTTTCAAGTTTAGCGAATCACCAGTTATCTGAAAGAGTTGGTAGAGCAATCAGTGGATAATATATATATATATCCTAAATTTGTGGGTTGTTGGGAACTCCAATGACATTTTTATCTCACTCATTAGTCCATTTTCCATCAGAACTGCAGGAGACTCAACACCGTTGGGTTGGAGTCAATCTCTGATATCATTATGTTTCATTTAGTCCTGTTCATTCTGATCTATGGTGCTAAACAGCGATGATTTCCTTTTCTAGTTCATATTTCCCATCAAAAGGGGGTTAGCATCGAACATGTATCTTATAAAAAGATCTGGACTAGCTGTCGTGACCTTCTCATTCTACAGAATACACTAGAATGAGAGATACTGTGATAGATAGATTCTTAGTTGGTAAATGACGTCACTTCTGTGGGGATAGAAAAAAAGAAAGTGTTTATTCAATTTTGATAATCTATAGGTTGAACTAGGACGATTAATCAGCGGGATAGCTAAATATTTTTAATGGGAAATTTGAAAAAAAAATTTAAATATAGAAATATAGGTATTTCATTCCAACTAAAAAATGTAACTGTTAGAGACGACTATCGATTATTTTTGAATAGACATCCCTATGTCATACATTTGACCAAGTAGTAAGTTTCTCATTGAATCGATTTGATAGTCTCATTTTCCCCAAGAACTTTTTTTTGAATTGGGTTAGGAGTTTGAGTTGCTGTATATACGTATTGATTCATATCAACTCCTTATTTCCACCAAACAGAGGTAACTCACATATTTGAAAAACAGCAGGGCAAAGCATTATTCTTTTACAATAAAAATAGAATTTCAAACAGCAAATTACTTCAATTCGAAAAATATTATATTGGAACTTGTCAAATACTGATTTATTTACGCGTGGACAACATCGGCGAAAAACTACTAGAAAAATTGAGCTGGTTAAAACTGCCACTGAATCGATTCCAAAAATAACATTTCAATACCAACAGTAATTAGCATAGAGTTATGGCAGTTGTGAATTAGTTTTAGACGCGGTTGCTATTTCGGGTCGTCAACGCTGATTCCCCATAAGCTGTAGGTATATCTCTTCCAGGTGTTGACCGAAAGAAGCCGTAAAATGTTTTATTCGCCCTACGAATTTTACGTTTCAGCATCGGCGTTTCACATGTGCGGGCTATTAGTCGATAGTTTTCAGGCCAGATGCACTTTCAGTCGCCATTCGTGAAATTCTAATTTCTAATTTCGAAAATAACTCGATTATGGAACATTTCTTGATTATTATGATACAGCTCATCCAATCCATCTTGGCACATAACTAATGGCGTATATGCCCAGCAATCTCTGTGAATTATAGTAAAATGAAAAAACACCTATTATGTGTGCAATGTGTTTAAATTTATTCCTAGTAGGTGTTTTTCCTTTCGTCTTGGTCTGCACTACTGGTGTGCAACTGGAAATGTAGCTGAGTTTGTGCCAGGATCGATTGGATAAAGCTGTACACTGGAACATTGTATTGAAGGTTATAAAAGAAGACAAGCGAATGATATTTGTTATTTGGTGTTTGTTGTCGAAACGGTAAGTCTTGTTTACCGATTGTTAGGCCAAATGCGTCATTAAATAATTTACGTACCGACCCCTAAATTACTTGTCGGAGTCTTCATAACATAATATGTTGAATTCAATAAGGTATTGTGTTTGTCAATAAAGTTGAATGATGTCATGGAAACGTCTCTGGGAGTACATTGACTTCTGATAATGAATGCTATTTCGACAGTGAAAAATGGTGGCACGAATATGTAAATGTCACTTATGACTTTTTCTTTTACCACCCGTAAATATACTTATTTCTTTATACTTTACTAAACGGATAAGTAGGCGATTCCAGACAACTGAATCGTTATGATTTCATATCCACACGAGGTAGGATAGGAATTCCACCAATCACAGAGAACAAAATACTTGGTTACCAGAGGCAACCTTGTAGAAAAGTCACAATTATGATCTATTCACCAACAAACACGAAATCCAAGTTGTTCCATTTGAGCATAACTGAATCTATTTATATAAGAAATATTCTCTTGTTATTGAGTCAAGTTTGAATTGTCACAATTTATATTTTTTTTTGGGGAATTGAAGGACTTTCATCTACTCTTCACAACAATAATTTACTGAAATTGTACGGTTCAAATGCCCTAGTTCTTTAAGGCGTACCCCAGTTGAGATTGTTTACTAGTTGGTGGTTCGAGTCCCAGCAATACCGAATTTTTTTTTGTACTTTTTTCAGTTCAATCACGAACCTCAAACATCACCGATCTCAGATCATTCGGTAAAAGGTGCTCACCGTTTTTCATACTTAATATATTTCGTAATGTCCACCGAGAGCTAAATACTCCATGACGAATATCTCTCTTTCTGATAATCTAATGATAAACGAATTTTCATCAATATTTTCCGGATATAAAAAAGTGAGATCATGACATTTTTCTGCTGAAACTCAAATGGAGAAGATCTGAGAGTTATTCTGTTAGTTCGGTATGAACTAATGGGAACGTAATATTATTAGCTTACTATATTTTAAAAAAGATCAAAAAGTTGGAATAAGTGATTATGCACCCGACTCCTGGCGAGATGTCTTGGGTTCGATCCTCCAATGAGGCAGAGACTTATCTTTCGAGAATCTCTCTTTGTTATATTGGAAATGAATCACGTTTGGCAGGTCGGCGAATAACTATGCTGACGAAGGGAGTAGGTAACAAGGCTTATTTGTTGAAAGAGTTCGGTCGAAGTAGATGGCGTTTGCTATAAAATGAAGTAATTTTTGCCACAACATTAACTTCGAAATATCACGAAAATGACTTGATAGTAGAGTCGAGGCTTGAAAGAACCTCATGACAATATTTGATCACAATCCACATTCAAAGAGGACTCATTTACGTCAATGACCAGAGATAACCAGTTTTAACACCCATATAACCAAAACGTTCATAACGGTGTACCACAACCGAGAATAATTTCAATCTTATGGAAAACATGAGTTGAAAATCGAAATGTCATCATCTGAAGTGTAACCAGTAACTTTTTAAAATTATGATATTAATTAGGCACCTCCCGTTGGGTATCTGAAAAGAGGTATTTATGTTGGAGATTAATGACAAAATTTACAACTACTTGATTTCTGGGAAACAAGAAAATGACCGTTATTACGTGATTCAGTTTTAGACGAACTTCAATAAAATGTGAAATGTTCGAGTGGTTATCACCAAACCCAACAGAATTCATTAATGGAACAGAGATCATGATGGTTCCGTTTGGAATATTGTATGTAGAACTGAATACATTTTCCCCACAAAAAGTCACCACCGAACAAAGGACTTGATATTATCTTTCTCAGAAAAGATGATAGCATG
Source organism: Zygogramma bicolorata (assembly GCA_032362365.1). Lineage (NCBI taxonomy): Eukaryota > Metazoa > Arthropoda > Insecta > Coleoptera > Chrysomelidae > Zygogramma > Zygogramma bicolorata. Next base: position 211,826 of record JAVJAQ010004902.1, on the reverse strand, counting down.
AACATTATATTAATTAATGCTTCTTCCAATGAATAGATTATGATCAGAATCGTCAGAAGCAGCGTGACACTTTTGAAGCCATATACATTGATAACAACTGGAATGTATGTTCATTATTTGGTGGAAGATTTTTTTTCTTTAGTTTTTTTTGGGTCGTTGACCTATCACTATCTGATTTTTTTTCGAAAACGAACCTAGAAGTGTTTTTGTGAGCACCTCCTAAAACCAGTTTTTCATACTTGCTACTAGAATATGATCCACCCTGCTGCATTTCATGATATAATCGAGTGAAAAGGCAGTAACAAATATAATGGTGAATAAGAATATTACAAAGTCTACATATGCTCATTTTCAAAACCGATCAAATCGAATATTGACCCACAATAAATTATTCCTGATTAATATACAGATTTGGTATGCGATCAAATGTCTAACGTGTCAGTGGCATGATTTGAATTATGACCCTGAAATTCAATGGCATTATTCATCAAAGCGTGTTTGATTTTTTAATGTTCACTTTGGAATTCTACAAGCCATATATTCGATTATGTGTTCAATATCGCTTGAACAGGATTCAATAGTGTAGTTAAATGACAACAGAAACCGAGGAAAAGATGGTTTTTGAGTCATCCATAGATGGCGTGCATACATATGTTTTATTCAATAGCTTAACTCCTTGTTGATGACTAAACGGTAGTCCGGAAATGCAAGGCTTTACCTACTATCTACTTTAACTACATCTCATCCATCCAATCCATCTTGGCACAAACTCATATACTTTTGCAGTTGCCCATTGGTAGTGTAGACTATAACGAAAGAAAAAACACCTTCTAGGAATAAATCTCAACTCAGTGAACACATATAATAGGTGTTTTTTTGTAATATACTTCACAGAGATTGCTGGGCATATACGTTATTAGTTCTGTGTCAAGATGGATTGGATAAGCTGTATAGTATTTTTCACAGTAAATGGTATTGGCTTATTAACTGCAATAAACTACCCGATTTAATCCCATTGTGTAGAAAATCATCTGGTAAAAGATGCAAATGTGCTACAGGGTCGAACAGAAAGGTACGAGTTTTCAACATTTATAACATGACTAACAGAACTTTTCCAACTCTCGGTAGGAATGTCATTCATACAGTTCCTAATTAATTCTACCACACTACCACTTAAAGTCGGAGAAGTATTTTTTCCGCGCACTCTCGATTTGAGTTGGTGCCACATAAGCTCTATGGAATTGAACACGCAGTAGTAGGGAGGTAGTCGTAACACTGTATGTCCCAATTCTTCTGCAATTGTTTTACAAACATACTTTTTTTTAAAGAAAATGACTGCAGCACTTGTAAAAGTTCTTTTTTTGTATAATTTTGCTCAAAATATATGTCATTTGCAGCCATGAAGTTTTGAATCTCCAATTTCCTATTCTTTGAGCCAGGAATTTTTTGCAATTGTCGACTATGATAGCTTGGTCCATTACTATAACGCTGTTTGGCGGAATGTTGGGTAACAGACAATTTTTAAACCAATCTTCAAAAAGCTCTGCTTTCGTATCTTCGTGATAATCAACACAAGAGTCCTTGATATTTTTGGCAGAAAGCCACATAGCGTTTGGGATCCAACCATTTTCTGATCCTGCGTGTAATATTGTGATTCTCTGATGGTGCTTTTGTTTTACACTTATCAGAGGAATCAGACCAATCCTTTGGAAGGGGTGTCATGCGTGTTGAACCACGTCTCGTCGAGGTAGAGTATTGGCCGATTTTCATACCGGTATTTTCTTATTGACGTTATATATTCAGAACGCCAGTTTATTAAACGTGTGGATTCCATTATTACTTGTCTCTTGTCAATTTTGCGATATTTAAAGCCCATTGCAGACAGAGCTCGCCAAAGAGTAGTAAGGCCACAGTTGATGTGAGTTTCGTCATTGATGAGCCGCTGTTTCAGACTTTTGATTGTAGGGATACGCTGCTCATCGTACATAGTGTAGATTTTTCGCCTTATCAAATCTTTTTCCCAGTCGTCTAGACTTTTTGTGACACCGGAATCTTTACGCTTTTTTCTTGATTCCATGGAATTTTCAACAATTCGTCTAACTGAAGTAAGAGGCACCTTCGTCAAATTACTGGTTACTTTTGCTGCAGCACCCGCGTTATATCCTTGCTGAAGTAAGGAACTATACACATTTTTTATAATGATTTTCGCGTCACAAGATGAGTGATTCTTCTTTAACGAACCACTGGAAGAGGCACTATTACTTTATATCCGCGGACGCCACATACTGCCTATTCTGTACGTTGGGGTATAAAATCTTTGCTATTAATGTCTGTAATAACAAATAAATGTTATAAAATTATTGCGCGCCGTAACACAAGTGAACACTTCCAATGAAATACAAAGACTAAAATGAACAAGAAGTGTAAGCTGTAATCCTCTACAATCCCTCTCTGAGAAACAAAATTACCTGAATCCGGTCCTTTTACATTTATGATGTGCATCTCGGATTTTACAACTTAAGGGTCTAATTGGTTTTATCATAATCCTTCAGTCAATACCATTTATTGTGAAAACTACTATACCTCCAATAACAAATCAAACCACAGGAGCATATCCACGTAGTCATTTTCCATCAACCACTCGTTCCCACGTTCGCAAAATATCTGAAATATCCCAGAAAAAGCCACTGACAACTAGCACCTCCTTCAATTATCTCACGACGATTTGCAGAGTATATCAACGATGGAGATATACAGAAACGAGTTTATAAGCTCGTAAAGCGATCAAGAGCAACTAGGGTTGTTGGAAGGAAATTGAATGTTCCAATGAAATTTAATCAAATTCCCCAGTCGGAGCTTTCGAAAAAATCGGTAACCACTTCGTTTGAGTGTAGCTCCTAGTCGGAATTTAATATGAAGCAGGTGGCACCATTAAATATGCGATACATGGCTCGGTCACGGTCCGAGTGCAAATTCTTACACACTCTTATTCATTACGTTTTGCATTTTATTCATCCGACTGACTCCGAGAGCTAACCTTCCTCTATAATAAATTTTCGCTAGATATTATATGTATATCCCTTGCGCTTCTGCATATATCGGTTATATTAAAATCGACGTCGCAATTTATTGTTGGATCTCGTTATTAATTTCTCTTACTCGAGCAATTAAAATTCATATTGGAACGGAGATTATTTACGTCTGGCTGGATATTGATGAGGATGATGAAAACGTTGCAGACGTTTCTCTTCTGAAGGATTTATTATGCATCATATCATCGACTGTTATGTTGAGCCAAGAATGAAGGTTAAAAGAAAAGTGATTCTTCTGTACCAGTCTCGTACGAATAGATTAGGTTATATTTCAGAAGCACCGAATAGGTTTTATGCACTGACAGTCGATTGCACCGACTTTTTCTTATGGGAGCATTGAGCTTAATCTCGAAACACTCCATACTCTGGCTTCCCTGATTTCCTTTTGTTTCTTTCAAAAATCCTTTCCAAATTGGGTTATCTTTCTAGCCTTATTCACGTAGTTTTCCCTATCTTGTGCCGAAACCCTCTCGATTTTCCTGAGGTTGCCACCCATTAACAGTTAGCAGTTCGTTGCCCACCTATCCTCGTCAACGAGGCATTGATGCTTATCGATCAAATGTAATTTTTCAGCGAGTAGAATCAATATTCACTGGGCACGAAAGAAATTGTAAAATTCAGATGCAATATACGAAAAGAAACGAATGAACACAATGGAAACTTTGTTGGTGTTAGTGACTTTGTACAAAGATAATCTCTGACTTTTTTTAGTAGGTACTGCAATTGATGAGCTGACGAAATGATGAAAATTGTTTGTAAATCGAGAACTGGAGAGAGAATATTGCATTTCTCTACCGATTGATGGAGATCACAGATACACAAACTGAAAGGTGAAGGACCAATGATGGATCCTTGAGGGACACTTTCGGATGCAGTTAAGTCAAATGAAAAGTACAATAAAATGAGCTTCTTTCTAAAGATTTGATCTATTGAAAAAACGGAATATCCTTTGAATTTGTCACGTATCTTTGTCATATACATATACGTGAAATCCTCTGGATGTTGATAATTGAAAAAGAATGAAATGCAAAATATAAAAAAATGTTATGGCATCTACTAATGGTCTCAAATGATTTCATGATGTGAAAATAATTGCAAAGAGCAATTGTGAATTCAGCAACATCTATTGAGAATAATGAGGCGAGGCATTTCTGTATTCGGGATAGTTCTATGTTCAAATACGAAATCACATCACAGATCATCTTTATGTAGGTTTAATCGATTTATTGGATTCCGTAATTAATGTCTTCTTCTCGAGCAATTAAGATTTATATTCAAACGGAGATTATTTATATTTGCTGGATATTGATGAGGATGATGAAAACGGTGCAGACATATCTCTTTTGGAGAATTGATTATTCAGCATGTCGTCGACTGATTATTCTGCCGAGTTAAAAATAATGGAACATGTAAATTCTATTGAAGAGGCGCGTGTACAATGAGTAGATTCTTCGGAATTCAGATGTGCAGGAGTTTGTTTCTTCCGTTGAGAATTTCACTCACGTTTGAGCCACTCCATCGGCAGAATGTTGAGGCATCGTGCAATATTCCAGGAATCGTTGGGTTAATTATGCAATCCGAGTTGTACACAAAATTTTAATCGACGTTATTCGAAAATCATTCACTGTTTTTGACTCTGACTTGAATGAATTGTATTGAAGTAGTAGTGATTGTGAATAATGTATACTTAGACATACTATACCAGTAAACCCCTTCAGTGATGGAACGTTTTTCATTTGCATATGTTTTTTCAACCTCTGTTATTAATTTGAGAAATCAAGGAAGCCAAGTCTTTAGCTGCTGGCATGTTATTTACGACTTTTGAGCATTTTCAAATTGACTTCACATCAGCGAGGTTTAGGTAAAATTTCAACATTTTCACGAGGAAATGAATTAAAATTCTACTATTTTCACAGTGGAATTTATACTGTCAGATCCCAGTTCAATCATTTCATTTTATTTTGAATTGGGAAAACCTTTTGTCGATCTACGTTTCACTTCTTCAGAGAGTACGAGTAGACGGGTTAGAAAAAATTTGGGGCAGTAGAATCATCCAAGTGTGTGATGAAAAAAACGAAGTAATGGAAAACCACAGTTTGAAAACTGAACAGGGGTTAGAACATATAATATCCCAAGGAAGCTATTGGATAGCGAAACACGTGTCGCAGTTTTGTGAATGCATTGTTAGTGAGAATCATACAGGAAGCTTCAGTTTTTGTGTCGACTATGGATCATCATCAATGATCGGCCAGATCAATCAAATATAACGAAAAGACAAAGTGAAATATGACTGGAATTGTAGGATATGCTCATCAGGAAAAAGTAAAAGAAATAAGTGTAGAAGAAAGAATTGAGGAAAATCCTTCAATTGGTGGGCATGCTCGTATGATCCCTCCTCATGATAATAAGAGAGCAAGTTAAAGTAATGTAAAAAATTGCTTTGTTCACGGCTAAGTATGATACTCCATTGCAAATTGTTAAGTTTAATTGCATTGAACATTTCAGAAGATGGTACACTTACAAAATAGTAGTTATGATCATGCAAACAACTACGAGTAAATTGAAATTCAACGTTTCCAAAACAGCCTGTGTAGTTATGGACCGAAAGCACTATTTTCGGACCTACACCACTAACATCAAAAGACAACGTTTCATTCAATCTCTATTCTGGAACTAGAATCTTTATCACCCCTCATAAAATAGACCACATTTTCGTCTTCCTCATTGGATGCATTTCTTCAAATCTGTGTTTTATAATCTCCAGATAAAAATCTTCAAACCCACAAATATATTGTAACTGATAGCTCCGAAATGGATAACCTTCTCTTTCAATTTTTTTCTCTTTGCTTCTAGGAGAGATGAGATCCTCTTCTATTTTTGATTTATATATATTTTGAAGGACTGCCTACTACATTTCTGTATGTATAAGAAAACCCTTTCTAGCTCTTTGACATGACCGATCCATTCTTCCATTTCTGTCCTTTCTGTCCAATGATATTTGAAAGAGAGTCCCTTTGACCAGTCTTGGGTGGAGCAGAACCCACTGTAGATAGAGAGAAAAATATCTGTAGAAATATCTAAAGCAAGGAGGAAACAGAAAGAATTAGCTGACGATACAATTTGTAAAAAGCTGATACATTGCTACTCTCAAAAAGATATCGGCTGGCACGAGTATAATTTGATGTATCCATATGCATTATGCATGTTTTTAGACCATGTTATACCAGCGGAATTTCGTCGCTCCCATCGATTACGCAATCTGAACGACGACGGCGACAGAGATATATCCTGAATATCTTGTCCGACAGCAGACGACACATTAAACAATTGTGTATGTGATTGCCATTACATTCCGTAGCAGTGTTTATCGTCCCGCGACGCGTTACCGAGAAGGCATCGCCAACTACGTATATTTTAATATTCTGCGAGCGTTTGGATGCGGCGCGGAGGCGGCGAGGGCGTTCATAAGAAAACAGTCACGAAGCGTCGACAGACGAAGACGGCACGGGATTGGTACGTGCGACCTCTTACCGCACGTTTATCGGTTCTTTCAGAATGTTGGAATACCTAGCTCAATGGCTAAATGATGATTGTTTTAGGTTAGGCAGGGAATCGTTTCTGCAAGTGTCTGTGTTACTTGGAGCACTTGGTATATTGTACGAATTAAAGCAGATATTTTGACTTTTTTAGAATTTTCGGCTATACGTAGTGATTGTAAGGTTTCCGTCGGAGTTTGTAACGAAATGTATCAGTATATCCTACCCACTGCGCCAAGTACTGGTTAGCACAATAGGGTTCTCTTCGATCTCACCATTTCTGCTCGAATGCCAATAAACCCTTCCAATCATCATTACAACAACACGAACACTGGTTTTTTCTTGCTAAAATTGCTAAAATCTGCAATTGGCCTATTATGCACGATTGATTTTTGACCAGCCCGTTAAGATTTTTAAGGTAGAAAATCTCATATCGTCATGATGGGTAAGAGAGAATGCAATTTGTTAAAGCATAGTCAGACAAAATTTTTCTTGAAGCTCGTATCATTCATTCGATTGCAGCTATTGTCTTACACTACATACTAGTTATCACCGTACTCATCATCGTCATCGAAGTTCGAATAGTTCATATAAACCCTTTCAAATTTGAGAACAGCCGGATCAACTCGATGAATTCCGACCAGAGTTTCCCAACCAAGTGGATATCCCGAACCTCCTGTATTTCAGTTAATGAAGTTTCATTAGAAAATATTGAATCTAGAAAAAATCTCCAGTTGAAAACCACTCGAATGTAGTGTTTGAGTAGATAAGCCCGTATACTTGAAGCGAAACAAAAGAGGCAATAAAGTTCCAGAGACCGCTCCCAGCGTAATCAATTAAGATCATAATAGATGACAATCTTTTGTGATTTCATTTACCACAATTTATATGGCGACTGAATTGTATTGTGTTTTTTGTGTCATTCGTTTTGTTGAGGAAGAAATTTATTGGTCGACTCTCGAGTTTGTCATTTCAATACGTGATCGTTTATGATTTCCAGTAGACTCTGTATTCAAAATATTCACTAGGAATTGGGGATGGAATTCATGCCCTTACGTTAGATAAGTTATTTCTTTCATTAATAGTTATATTATTTATTTTGAAATTGTTACATTATTGAGTATAAGCTGTTTTGCATAACAAACAGGACATTTTTCTTCAGCAAGGTTTAATTACTGTGAATTCCAGTTATACCAGTGTGACTCACACCGAGTCTTCGGAATATATATTCTCAATATCATTCTGAATTGCATGCATGCAATAACCAAAGAACATGTGAAAAATCTGTAATTGGTTATTATAGCTGTTAATAAATGATAGATGTCTACATCGACTTCAATGGGACAAAAAGAAAATTAAATGATAATATTTACTACGATGGCCGAATGGCAGATGGTGGCGCGTGGGCACATGGCAGGTGCTAGTCATTGTTCTTGGTGAAATAAATAACACAAAAGCCATAAAAGATATTTATTTTCGAAGAGCTGAAACATTTTAACCTCGAGGTATTTCATTTACAGCTATGTGGAGTTGACAAGTCGATGTTCTGAGGCGATTCACTCGCAAATGGAGCTCTACTGATTTCATTGTTCGCATAACCACTTAGAATCAAACATAATTCCAACTGAAATGAATATTCTCTTCAGACGATAAAGAATAGCACTAAAATCTACGTGTTCGACAACCAATAAGAAGTGTTCACATGATGATGTAATTTTCAAGTAATATGAAAGAAAATAATCAATCGGGCTCGGATCTGGAGAATGTGGCGGCCACTAGAAGGATTCTATTGATACCGAATATTTGAAAATTTCGGTCTTATAACGAAAACGAAATTCTTTCGGGAAAGTTCTCCCTATCGACTAGGAGAAAAATGAAATACTTGCAGAGTTTAAAAATCAATTATCAATTAATGATTATATTGTATTTATTGTATATTGCTCAGAGTGTCAATAAATTCAAAAATTTATTATGCATATAACTTCAAACTCAAAGTTTTGGCTGGGAATATTCGTGAAAGGGCCTAAGGTTGGAACTAGCGATTATGCATGAGTTATAATAGTAGATATACCACGAGTCATTAATAATAGTCATTATTGCGAGTCGTATACTCTACTTTATTTACGACTAATTTATTTATCATGAATACATGATTCTTCAGTTTCATTCATCCCAATACAAAAACACAAACACTACCAACGCGTTTGACACTGACACTTTGGAGTTTGGTTATATTGTTTCCATGGTAATAAATTCAATTCGACAAAATTCAAGCTTTACTAAAATAGCTAAAATCACATAGGTCTGGGGCTCTTGAAGTATGAATCATCACGAAATCCTTACAGTTGTTTCATCACAAGCTCTTGGAACATAATGAAAGAATAATTGTATCATCCCTCATTACAAAACAACTCCACCGAGGTCTTTGCCCTCTCCCCTTCGCTTTGAGAGTATTGAGAACTCCCGATATTATCGCAAAACAATATCTTGTACACTAAGCATTCCTTACGTCAGGTGAAACGGAAGGAAGAGCAGCCGAACACTATGAAAAACTTAATAAACTCCCTAACAAACCCCTCACCGAGCAGCGTATGCTCTTAATCCGATATCAAGTGAGCCTTTCTTGCCGAACTCGTGGGGAGCGCAAAATATAACATTTCTCATCGATGTAGTCCACTTAAAATAGAACATTCAAACGCCAACATTGAAAATATATGTCCCCTGACCAGCTTTGGAGAATCACAACATTTTCAGGTATGGAAGTATGTCGACAGAAAATCACACTGAAAATAGGTCAGAGAAACATTCCAAACCATATATTACTTTTCGTCCAAGAAATGATTGAACCAATCTGATTCAGTTTGGATTGATTCGGTAGAGGTCGAGGTACAAACGAATTATAAGAGAGGAAGTTATTTCCAAAAAAAAATAACTAGCTTACTCGCAGGAGCTTTCCAAACAGAAGTAGCTGCTATCAAACACTGCATAGGGGAATCAAGTTCGCAACAGGTTGCGAAAGAAGCAATTACCATTTTCTCTGCTAGATATGAGTCATTAAATACTCTTAGCTCCTACCAAGTTTGGATATTCGGACTTGAAGGTCACGAGGTCAACAATATTTTTTCCGTGAAAGATCATCCGAGGCTATGATTGACACTAATCTTCTGTGGGTTAGCAAAAACATCCATCAACTCTTAGATGCCAGCGGAATCGCAAGATCTGTACAAAACGCCCCCTATAATGAAGCATGCTTAAAAGTTTCCTTGGCCCAATTCCTGCTGAAAAAAAATCGCAAGGTAGTGGTGTAGTGGGCTGTCTACTAACGGGACATTGTCGGCTGTGAAAACAAGAGCACTGACAGAAGAAACTCAATGTAGCATATTCCAGAAGGAAGGCAATAGAAACGCAGCATTAGTAGGTTACCAAACCTGAGAAGCGGGGGAGAGAAACCAGAGTCGAATCACAGAGAGCAAGTTAGATAATGAGTTATAACAACCAATAGCCATCGCAATTGGGAGTTCAAATTAAGATCGCAGCGCCACATTCAAGAAAACTACAACTAATATGCACCAGGGGGGGGCGGGGGGGTCGGGAAGGGCAGGGAGAGGCCCCGGGGGGGAAGGACTCAAAAAACTGAGGGAGTAAATGTTTGTAGGAATGCCGAGAGAACAGAGGAGGAAGCCCCCAGAGAGGCCCCCCCCGAAAGGGAAAACGGGTCGTAGGAAGAGAGGTATGGCCGGAACAAAGAAGGAGCCAAAAAGGCGAACAAACCCAAGGCCGGGGAAAGGTCGAAGGGTCAACGAGTACCCCAGAACCGAGAAGGGGTTGAAAAAGAAACAACGACCCCGAGGACAGATCAGGGATACAGACCCCCACCACCCGACCCCGTCAAGAACGCGGGGGGGGGGGGGGGACGAGGAGGGGGGGGAAGGGGGGACCACGAGGGGTACGAGTTACCGCCATTTTCTGGCTCTCCTCACTTTGAGAACTATTGCTAACTGAGGTTAGGACTCCGACGTTACAAATAGTGAAAGTAGACTACTACAGTTTTTTCACTTTCTATGTGAACGTTAACCATGAATTGTGCTTGATGAACATCAGTAATGATTTTAATCATATTCCATAATCTCAAAATAATATCGCTGTGCCTCTTGGACCAAGAAGTCAACCAATGAGCAGCACTTTGATATACACATTATTTGAAACTTTTCACCAGAGGACGTCTCGCTTATCTTGCAATCCCAATAGATCTATCCGTAAGGAGTAGTGAATCAGGGCGCTTATTCTAAATTCTTGATTTCGATTGTCGAGTAGCTTAGACTGTGGCTGTACCATGCACTGTCTGACAATATACGCATATTCTAAGCCATTCGATAATCGAACTCGTGAAACAGAATTCCACCACAGGTTATGGGTCAGTTCCTCAACTTATCGACTGTAACTTCTTCACTATTAATTGATTGTTGATGGTTTGGGACAAATTGCTGTTTTCGAGTTTTTACAAAAAACGCTTCAAGCATCCTGTGAGAAATGTATAGCAGGAAGATATTCTTATTTGCTTACTTTTTGCTGATAGTGTGGCCTGAGGAGCGTACCTCTTCAAGTATTAATAACATTCCGATTTGTTGCTTCAGCTAGTAACAAATAATTTTTCAATATGTTCTAGCAATTAGGGTTGAGTGTTAAAAATCATTTTGAACGTTTATTGTCATAGATTTTAGCGATGAAATTCTTATTTCACCTTAATATAATAATAATTGTGCTAATGGCTATTTTGTTTCACATAATATTGTGAGCGTTTTCATTTAAAATCACAAAGACGTCAATCACTTTTGAACCATTAACAATGGGATGAAAATAGACAAGGCTGCTTCGATTGGAAACACACTTATCCAGGGGTCTCCCCGCATTTTTGTCTATTTTGGGCGGACTAAAATAAAATTCGTAATTAAAGTGGCAAGTCGCAGATACCGAAAGGGGTCAGATATTGGCTTCGGCGGTCGTTGGATAGGTTATGTCGAGTAGGCCCGTCGAACATATGCGACGCAGGTGCTTGTCTTTCACACACTCACGAACGCGACTCGCCTCCAAAGTCTGCTTGCTTTACCGGAGAATTACGTTTTTTTCGTTGGCGCAGGTACACCTGCTCGCCGATGACCGATGCTTATTATTATTTTTACGTAATTAATCACCGAATTGTTTGTGGGAAAGTCGGTTCCTCGGACTGAATGTGGATTGTTGGCTGGACTTGGGGGACTTTTATTCGATGTATCTGCAATATTTGCGGAAAGAAGTGGACGAAAGATGACGATTTTTTTTTCATTGACACTCATTCGAAAATATGATTCTTTCCAACGAAGTAGAAAATGAGCGAATAACGTTATTAATTTCATCGGAATTTACGGAGTGTTTAGATCTCGGCTAATATGTTCACACCAACATAGTTCAACAAGCTAACTCACCTGACACAATATTATATCTCAGTACAAAAAATATAGCTACCTTCTTCCTAAGAATCTCAATCCTCTTTAATACCTGAAGCCCCAGAAACGATTGCCACTCATCAGGGCCAGTCCATTTTTATTGTTCAAATATTCCAACGAGTAATCCAAGCACTGCCTTTCAGCAAACCTCGTGACACAACTGATATTTGTGAAATATTCTTGGTATACCATACGTACATTCTTTAAAACGAAATCAGCATAATAATTCCTGTATATTAATATTTTCCAACCTCTAGGTAGGTAAAGGTCATTTTGTAATGATGACATCCGTTGGGAGCTTCATGAAATTCATCTATTCGCAATGCCCATTTGAAACACAGTGTACTAAAATTAATTCGGCAAATATTTCTGTGAATCTTATGAAATCATTCATAACGATTGGGAATTAAATCGTATACGAACCACGGCCAAAGTTAAAGAATTCCTTTTTCGAGAAATGGCTTTCCTTGGATTTCATCTTTGGTAACCAATATTTTTCTCCAGACAGAAATGAATCACTGTGAGCCTCAGTACGTAATGTACTATTATCTACACCCGTACTCTAATAATACACTTATATGTCCACAACCCGTTTCATAATGAAATTACGATACAGTTTTTTCATTACGATAGAGATTTTCAACCAATAGAAACCTATTATTTTTCAATCGAGCATGATGTGCATGCTCTGCATATAGCCAAACTTCAATAATCATAACAAAATGTCTGATACCAGCGATATGGGAGAATCACATTCGACACATTCACCGGCAGAAATACAGTTAGAATGATTAAATTTTTCATTTGACAAATGCATGATTTATTCTTTTTTTTTTTCAATCAAGTTTTCTGAGCTCTCCGTAGGCGAACGCTCTAAGGTGCGGAGATTATATGAGCTAGTTGGAAGAGACATGGGTTCTGATCCTACCTCGAGTAATCTTTTTTTTTAATTTTTGATCTTCTCTTCATTTCTCATCGCTTTATTCCTCGAAGTAATACCATTAATTACAATTTTGTAGAATTTTTCAAAGAAATGCGTTCAATTATTATTATTGTGTGCAATACAAATAATATAAAAATATTTGTAGTTCTTCACTATTCATCGGGTGTAGATAAAATAGCGTATGCAACTCTCATGTAATGGTTATTAATACACTCGTATCGGTTGATGCTCGTGTATTAATAACCATCATTACATGATCGATGCATGATATACTATTTCATAAGGCCTTTTTTCAATCAAGGCATCTATCTTTTTTTAATCTTCAGGTGAATACCCTCTCACTCCAATGCCTTTTGTAGCATACGGATCCTGGAGTAGACATAAATAACTTATATCTTTTATTGTTAAAAACATTCAGCATTGCCAACTAGTTATATCTGATTGATTTGGTGGTAGCTTGATGTATATAAGATTTGTTTTGACGACCATAAAAATCTAAGACGTTATACGGCTTTTATTAACTAATCTCGACTCAAGCATTTTGAGCATTTTGAGCACAGCGAACTCAGTCTGAATATTTCAAACAACCAAAATACATAACACAATACAATATTACATTTTCAAAAATTGGCTGGGTTTGATAATAACTAAGTTATTTCAACAATTTATGAATTGATTATGGCATTCCGTCATTCTGACAGTTCGGACAGAATTTTATATTCACCAGTATTCGAATTCAATTTTTTTTCATAGGTATAATCGAGTGTTTCAGTTCATACTTTTCGGGAAGGCTCTCCATCAGATTTCAACGCCATTTCGAATACTGTTTGCTGACTATCCTCTTTCACAATACGAGCTGCAACACTTCATGAGCTGAATAGATTAATTACATCGGTGCCATCGAAATTCAAAATTTATATCAATGAATTTCCGCATTCATGGTGAACAATAAACTTTTTCCTGTATCACGGTCATAGCTCGATGTTTGAATACCAAATTACAAAATGTCGGACGAAAGACCTTGGCCAGAGCCCCTTGGCTTTAAGATAGTTGCCCTCGAGGGATGAACATCTATAGCATCATGATACACAACAAGTATCTGAATGATGAATAGCACTTCTATGATGAATCATCTCAAAAAACGCCATATTTTTTTTTTGCTCTAAACATATGGAGGCAATCGCAAGTTTTTCGAGAATGAATAGCTCTAAGAAATATATAACCAGAATTGGAATTTTGATTGGATTTTTCGTTCCTATTTAGACTAGATAAGATAGCGACACATTTTTCTATGTCGAAGAGTACTCCGAAAATTTCAGTTCTGGAAATAATCCATTGAGACAATGGAACTGGATTACATATTTCCGGTACATGAGCGCAGACTGATTAGTAGCCAGAGGTCACGATCGATAATGACTAGCAACATCCAAAAATTTCAACAAAATGTTCAAGAGTGTAAAATTTGAAAGATGCATAATTCATATAAACAACATATCACACGTTGAAAAACGAGACTTTGTGGCTGGTAGAAATTTAGACTTTTGATTGGTTGCCATAGTGCAAGCACAGGAAAAATGAAATTTTGGTTCCTGTCAAAACCTCATTCAGCAGAGACAAACTGATGATGATTTCTATTAGACGGATGACTGCAGATTGACACAGCTCGTAAAAATCTTCGAGAATGCTACGGAATGATCGACAGAGAGCTCACCACAGTGTGTGTGAGCGTCTTTTTCAATTCTCTTCAAGTAGGTCCTCGAAACGAGACTTAATAAACCACATTAACCACGTAAATTACGCGCAACATCTAACCGACGGAAGTGGATGTTTAAAGCTCGAATTATTTCATTAAATTTATTTTGGTTAATTAATATTAAACCCTTGACCGACACTGTACAGTGTGTCATGCATTTCATAATACCACCCCCATGAAATTAGCCGAAAGAAGATTTCTATCAATTTTGAACATTTAGGGCTGGTATTTTAAGACTTGATTAACACTCGGATAAAAAAATCGGTGCAGAGAGAAAACAATTTGTACTTTGAATTGTTAGTGTGGAGGCACAGTCTAAGTACCGATTATTCTGAATGACTGTTAATCAGGTCAAGAAGTTACAGCAATCAGAAGAGTTATGAGACAACAAACTGATTTTTGGTGCAACATTCTTACATATTCCTCAGGATTTAGAGCAGAAGAAGTGAACAATTCTGTCGAAGCATATCAGTTTACAAAGAAAAAGAAACTCTTGTACCAGCCCCCAGTAATTTCACATCAAAATGTGTTTTGTCAAAGTATTCGGATCAATTTATTTCCCACCGAAACAAAAGTTCACACATTTCAGTGAAAGAATAACCTCACAAAGAGATTCAATTGAGGAACGTCAAACGTGAGCTTCATTGAAAAAACTGTGACGTCAAAAACTGAATTATAATGCACACAGCATCCCGACGAAAACATGTTCATACATCTAATTAATGTGAGATTAAATTCGGGACAGAAATCTAATATAGATCTTGTAATTATCCCATTTTCAATTAGGAACATGACGCTAATTTACTAAACGTGGTAATTTTTAATAGTTCTGCCGGTTTAGCTGATTACACTCAATTGAACCAACAACTTTCGTTTTGTTTTCGCGTTCGATTAGAATTGCGGATAATTTCTGATTAAAACGAAAACAGCATGAGGAATTTCAATGGATTCACCGGGTTCACTAGGTGTTCGCAAATGTTGTATCTACATACAATGCGGTAAACACGATGTTTTCCCGTGAGCATATTCGTGGGTTGGAAGCCAAACGAAAATTATTGAAGAAAGGTTAGTGATTCACTGTCTATCATATCACATCTGACTATCGAGATAACATAATTTGTCATTTACCGAATAATGGTGGTATTTTCTGTTATTCCTGTATACAATATTATCATACACTTCGATAACGTTTTCCTCAATGGGGGGGATTCGTTTAGTTCCATGTATATCAGTAGCAACATGTGACTTGAATTTGATGATATTCCATAGCTCCTTGAAAACACGAATATACTATTGGATATATGAGTGCACATAATGAAATATTGGCTTTAAGATGGATTTTTTCGTTGCCCCAGCTGAGACTTCTAACGCCAGAAAGCCTAAACTAGTGCGAGCATTAACGAGGTCTTACCTTTTAACAAGTGAACCTATCAGTTTTCGAAAAAAGTTATTGAGAGGGTATTTCTATCAGAAGGATATTCAGTTACAAAAATGTTTTATGAAATTTAATTGAAAAAATACTTGGAAGTGAAGGTGTTCTTTCTGATTGATATAATATTTACAGTGTGGTCCATTCATTGAGTTTTCAACAAATGGAAATTTTCACTATCACCCGCCTAATAATTTGAGCACAGCCAAAAGTTAGGGAATGTTCGATTACTTTATTTAGTTTACCTAAAATGGCTTCAAATTAATTAGCATACAGGGGAGGTCAAAAAATATCGAATTCGTCCAAGATGAAGTGCCTTGTTTAAGAGAGGTGCAATAAAATGTTATTTGAGAAAGTTGTTGGACTCAAAAATCTTTAATTTCTCCTGTATGATATGATTTCTGAGTATCCCGATTTTATTTCATTCTCATTCAGAGTAACCACAATCAAATCATTTCGACACGATTTTTCATAAGTCGAGGTATAGTTGTGAAATTTTGTTAGATTTTTACTTTCACAGGCAACCGCAAGCTTAAAAATTGTTGCAATACAATTTAACATAAGTTATTCTAAAATTTCGGAAATATGTTTTAACAGAGCCATATATTGTACTCATGCAATTTAATAGCTATAATCCTATGCATTCTTTCCTGAAAAATGTCGAAGCAAAGTGTTCTCAACAGTTGGAATCGTTTTCAAAGTTTTTTTTTTTGAAAAAGGTAGTATAATATATAAGTTTCAATTGAAAATATTTTTCTGATAGGCATAAATATATGAAGATTAATCGAAAGTGAAAACTTCTCCCCAAAAAAACGAGGTTTTGACTAGGTGTCAGTTTGAAGATCACAATCCTGTTATTGAAAAAAATACCGAATACATCATGAAGGGCGAAAAGCTTTCCATTCGAATCGTTGAAATGATAGAATTCGATCAATAAACCTCGAATGAATTTTCAAAAAATCAGGTAGGTACGATGCCCATTATATAAAAAAAATAGTTTTTTCCATACTTTTTACCGTAATGTTCTTACAATACCTACCCAATAAAAATCCATTTATCAATACTATACTAATTGATATTTTCGAAGATTTGACTATTGTGTACGTCAATTTACAATTTTATTTTCGTGCTAGCAGAACTTGTATAAAATTTTCGTAAAGTCAACACTGATATTTTCAACCTGAACCGAATCTGCACTCTCAATATAGGTATTATGGGTAATTTGGAATCGGGTGAAAACCAAATAATGGAACATAATTATAAAACTGCCACCCTTCAAAGTTTTTAAGTAAATAAAAGCCGCTTCGAGGTAAAAGAGCAATTAAGAAACTGAGGAGCACTTTTCAATATTCGGCAGGCAGAAAATATGGGAGAGGTAGAATGACATAATTACAAAGTCGGCTATTGACTCTCATCAATTACATCTTATATTTAGGCAATGTAGATGATGGAACTATGCCGGGGGGCGATGAAGTGAAGTGGTTCATCTATGGTTTCGAATTTCTGAATCATTATGCGAAATAAAAAAAATACAACTAAAAAGTAGCATTCCATAAAAATTATCTTACCGATAGACTAATATTTTTTGGGGCACTGGAGATATATATATATATATACATTATATATATATATATATATATATATATATATATATATATATATATATATATATATATATATATATATATATATATATCTCAAGAAGTCTTGCGAATGGCTCCAAAGTGGGAGCCGAAACGTCGAAAGAAGAAAAATTCCAGACGCTGTTCAACCGGAAGTTCCAGAGAGCACATATCCGACCACGGAAGCCTATCCAAGCACACACACACACGCACATATATATATATATATATATATATATATATATATATATATATATATATATATATATATATATATATATACACACACGATTCGATTTTTAGTATCAATGAAGGATTTTTATCAAATCCATTTTTCCACCAAGCAAATAATCGGTGATTTCTAGATTCAGAAAGTTTTTTTCATTGAATTTTTCAAGTTTTTTTTCATTATTTCATGATGGATGTTTTATTCATTCCTCAATAGTTCATGTTTCAAATTATTTACACTTAAAAATCATGGAAAACTTGATAATGAGATTAGAATGGTGATAACTTTTGTGGGGTGCATATTCACTGTTTAAGTATATAATTATAGATAAGGTGATAGCGTGAAAAATAGTTGAAATATTTAAACTTCATTTCTAAGAGTTATCTTTATTTTCTCTGATTATTTCCGTCAACATAACTAAGTTTTCTGAAATATTTGCTCACTTTCTGCGAATGCTTCATTAGACCACTTTTCTATCAACAACGAATAAAAACAAACAACATTCTAAGATTGTTTGTTGCGTATCCATTCCTGATCCGGACTTATTTCCAGCGAATAGTACGGAACCATCGACGAATAATCAGTGATAAGAGATCGAGATTACTTTGAATTGAGTCCTATTTATTCTTGAAGAATGTGATGTGGCCAATATGAGATTAAGGCGAATTTTTCAGTTCTAACATTCATGTCTGTTAATATCAGTAATTGAAACAACGATTTATGCTTTATAAATCAGTGGGTTTTATGAAAAACCATCTCTGTCGAAAGAAAATTCTGGGTCATTGATCAACAGCAAGGGTGTTGGCCCCCTTTTTACCAAGAATACCTAGTGACTGATAAGGAATAATCGAACCTCGTTTGTACAGACATATGAGCAGTTGCAAAACTTGAGATAGTGAATTTCAGAGAAGTGTGTGTACCGACAACGATACATTTCTTTGAAACAACATTTTGACCTCTCGATGTAAATAAACCGTTTCATTCCAAAGTATATCGAAATGGAAGACATTGATTTCAATACAACTGACTTGATTTCATCAGTCATTTTCATTCTTTGTCCTGATGTTCCGAAGTCATTTCTAGTTTCAGTAGTTGTTTTTACTTCAGCAACAATAATAAATCTTTTTGTTCCATATCATCTATAAATTTTTCCGGATTCCAAAATACCTGTATCTCTCGGCCCACATTAGAATTAGATTTGAGGAAATTAAAATTATCCATCGAGTATGTATGATAAATCGATCCATGCAAGCGTTAAAATATTGTAGAAAATAGTTGAAATTCAATCAGATTGAAATTGTTGATAAAGAGTTAGTGGACAATTAGGAAACTTAAAAAAAGGAAAGTAACCTAGATGATTAAATGATCAGATGAAAACAAAAATGATGGTAACAATATCGACAAGCATTTAGCCGAAATCAGAAACCAGGTGAGGTGAAGATAACCTTTTTAAAGAGCATCATGCCTTCTGAGTGAGATTTTTCTCAAAAAAATAAAACGTTCCTCATAGTGATATGACTTCATCGGTAACAAAATTGTGTGTACCCCTGGATGCATATTTATAAATGCATTATTTCCTTGAGACCCATTCGCATGCATATCACTGTTGTTCCGAATTTCATGCATATTCCATCAGATTCGGGCTAACTGACTTCAAAAATATCCAACCTCAACTTTCGATGATAGGTAATCTGTTTTATAGAAAAATGTTTCAGTTGAAGAATCGTTCTTTCAAATTTGTCTATTTCTAATAATTTGTTTCAAAAATACCAATGCAACCAACATTGCACTGACAATTACCATGGGCCTCTTTCACGGTTAGTTACCACGATGTTGAAAGATTTGACATTTCATCAATTCAATTCATTTACTACATGTCACCGTCCTGCCAGAAAAAAATTCTAACCAAGTGTCCCTCGAACATTGATGAATAACAGCCCTCTGCTTTTGTGGTCGAGATGTTGCCAAATATGGTACTTTCAAAAACTGTAACGAAATTATTTTGCTAATTATCAATTTCCTCAGAATGATACAGCTGAAAATGTGACGATTTGATGAGGGGTAATAGACCGAGACATCATGTATTCAGTTTTTGAAGAAAAGCATTATAACCTGTGATTTTTTTTGCAGTGTATATACCTCCCTTAGGTACGCTAATGAGTGTTAGTGGTTTGAGTTTATTTATATTATATTATATATATTTATAACGGTTTTCAATTATTTATTACGCACGGAATAGGTAGGGAGATATATAGTTCGTTGTGAAGAAAGAGAAATGCTGAATTTTGGAAAGTTTCCAGTGCCGCCCTCGGGCAAGTAAATGCCAATAAGAATGATATATATAGTCCTCTTCGACCACCAAAGTGAGACGGTATTCGTTACTGAATTCACGAAGTACCAAGATTTACCCCATGAACTCCGTAGGCTCCACCTATACTATTCTGTCGAATTGATTCGCTAAGTTTGCTCAGGGCTAACGATTCCCGGAGTCAATGATCACTTAGGGTTAGGGCGTCTGCTACTGGGTCGGAGCAGTGGGACGTACAGAAGATTAAGACGAAATAATAATAATAATGAAAGTCGACTAAGGTTGACGAGTGTTGGAAAAACGAAATTGCTTACTACAGATACATATACACACTCACATACATAATGGACATTCATTTAGTTTTCTCCGTTGGCTCGACCTTCACAAAACAGTGAAACAGAACGAGCCCTCACCAAAAAAAAAAACCGATTAATATTATCATATCAGAGTGAACACATTCATGATATTCATT
Source organism: Zygogramma bicolorata (assembly GCA_032362365.1). Taxonomy (NCBI): domain Eukaryota; kingdom Metazoa; phylum Arthropoda; class Insecta; order Coleoptera; family Chrysomelidae; genus Zygogramma; species Zygogramma bicolorata. Next base: position 190,959 of record JAVJAQ010004902.1, on the reverse strand, counting down.
CGTTTTCATGTTCGAATAATCATCACTATTTACATATTATCATCAGTTCTGAATGAAAAAAAATCCAGTCGCGTAAAGCGAAACGTTCTCATGAAATTCACGGGGTTTCAAACATATTTCGAGACGTACGAATGTAGTGTTTCACTCCTACACGTTTTAACCGTCTCCAATTCATAATTTCTTTCCACATCTCGGTCCCCATAATAGGCCAAGAGCCAGGTACTTTTTTTCTGCAATCTTCTACAGAATTGATATTCTTGATGGAAAATGTTCGGGGGTGTCCCCTGAATGTAAATTCAAGTTGGCGGGACGGGGGGGTTGAGCTTCAGCCGCCATCTTGGAAAACACGTTTTATCGAATATCTCGTGAACCGTGCATCGTACGATAAAAACAGTAGGGATCGTTTTTGTATATAATGAAATTCTCTGCAACTTTTATTTGAAACTTTTTTTTGTATGAAGCATAGGTTTTTATTTATGGCGCGCCAAAATACTGCCGTTTATACTGTTTCATCAACCGTTAACTATGTATTTAGCAACAATAGAGCAAGAGCCCGCGTCCGCCAGACCTTCGTTATTTTATAAAAGCTGAAAGTTTCTCTGCGTATTCCCCTAACACAGGTGAGAACGATCAGCGACTATGAAGTTTGGATGATAGTTACTTCTTCAGATACCAGGTAGCAAAGGCGTATAATATAGTACCTCACTTTCGTCAAAGTATAAAGCTCAGCTTTTTCATATCTTCTTCGGAATTATATTAGAAATCACATCATCCATTGCCAGACACTTACTCTGGTTCCAACCCCCTGCCAGACACCCCTCAACTTCATTAAATCATAATTATACTTACGTTTGACAGTATTTGAAGGGTTTTTGTGACGCCATCTTGCCTATAATGTCGATATTTCTGTTTACTTGTCAATGTAAGAGAAATTTATCTTTTCTGAAGGGTAAAGTAGGTGCAGATATCTATTTGTCAGTTTGTTAAAATGGTTTGACTGAAATATTGGCAGAAAGATGATGAAGCTTCACAGGAGTGTTAACAATAGAAGTTTATACGGAAAATAATAGTTCAATCCTGAAAGAACTTATAAAAATATGAATGATCTAAGATATTGATGAAATTATTTCACATCTGTTGCTGAATTGCTTGCCATCTTTTGACGTTATGTATAAGTAATCAAGAAAATGTGCGCTTGAAGCTACGACATCCGTAAGAAATATATAAGAAAACACATGACTTGGATAAAAATCTTTGCTGTCTGTTTCCTGGCCAAGCAACCAAGATCTTAACTCCACAGTCGCTGATTGTTTTCACCTTTGTTGGGGACACGCGCAGATGAACTTTCAGCTTTTATAAAATAACGTAAGTCTGGCGATCGCTGGCTCTTAGGCTATAACCATGCTGGCAAAAGTTTGGCGCGCTATAAATGAAAACCTATGCACTATACGGAAAAAAGTTTTGAATAAAAGTTGAAGAGAATTTTTTTATCTACGAAAATGATCCCTACTGTTTTTGTCGTACGATGCACGGTTCACGAGATATTTGATAGAACGTGTTTTCCAAGATGGCGGCTGAAGCTCAACCACCCCTGTCCCGCCAACTTGAATTTATATTCAGGGGACATCCCCAAACATTTTCCAACAAGAAAATCAATTCTGTAGAAGATTGCATTATGAACCTACTTTTTTTGCTCTGGCTCTTGGCCTATAAAGAGCGAAGTGTTCGAGAAAAGAAGGTACACGTCCATGCACACACACATGCTCCAGAGAAACATCTGCTCGCCACATTCGGCCATCTCGAAACCCGAATTAAAATTAAATATAGCTTTTCGTACCTTTTTGCCTGCTGAAAGCCTTCATTGTTTTTATTCCCATGCCGCTCGTAATGTCTAAGCACATTGACTAGATAATAAATATATTTGTATGTACATGTATTGTTTCGAAAATAAATTATATCACTGGAGTATCATCACAAGGAATGTCGGTTTTCTTCTATTTTGCTTCAACATCGGTGTCACTTGATTTATTTCGGGATTTTCGATAATTCAGAGAGTTCTCGTTGCGTCCGAGGCGGGACGAGCGGCAATTGTTTTTTGCGCCATCACGTCATTCTGAAAATTTTGATATTCGATTTCACAGTTGGTCCTTATTCACGATATCTTGTTCAATTTGATGTGAGAACAGTGGTCAAAACACAATTAACTGGGCTATGTCCGATATAAGTACTGAAATGTGCTGAACATGTCTATAAATTAATATCTGCTTTTGAACAGAATTCCCCTCGAAATCAAACTGTTGTCCTTGAAATGTCTTCAAATGAAAAAACTTGCTCTAGAGAGAATACGAGATGCTCTGGGCACTTCTCCATTCATCAGCATAATTCGACTGTTATCAAGAGTGTCGTTTTATTCATTATTCAGATTCGTTACAAAAATGCAATCGCGTCTTATTACGGAGTACTATAACATCCGGTACTATTTTCTTTTAGATTTATTCGAGAGCTTGAAATTGATAAAAATTAGAAATGAATAGAAATGTTCGGAAGAAAATCGATAGGATTCGTTCCTAGGGAGAGTATGATATAATGAAACTTTTTGGGAACAGAAACATAATTATTTCAGATGAGTTCAACCATTTTAGAATCACCTCTGCAGTTGAAATCGACTTTGCATTCAATAACAGATTTTCCAGAAAAAGCATTGATTTTGTTAACGATATTAACCTCCTAGAACAGGTTCTTCTCTATAGAGTTGATTTTCACTTATCTGTCTCAAACTTGGTTAGAAATCAGAAGGAAGCCATTCTGAAAATACCTCATACTACCATAAACACAGAAATTACTTATGCAAAGAGTGACACTAGGAACATTAAATTGATGCTAACGTATTCACATTTATGGCACCTAGTTAAACCGTCTACCAATAACTTTTTTGAATGATATTGCTCGATAGAACATTTTTGAAGACAGTTTCAACATGGAAAAATTTCAACCATAAAACAATCAAGACATTTGAAAAGTCACATTTTCCTGCTTAAATCAAGTAGGTAGATTCAATATTGGGACCTTACGAACCGTATATATTTTTGTTATGAACGAAGTTTTCATACGTGAATTACTTATACTGAATTATTTGAATTGAAAATTTTTCATTAACTACCGATTTTACGATCGTAAGTGTAAGGGCATGCCCTTAGGAGCTTAGTTGTCAAAATTTCCAGTTTTTTGTATAACACAAACTTTCTAAGTTCTCGTTGGTGCCAGTGTATTTACCTCTAGTCTTATATATAATTTTGGGTAATAATTGAATCATATTTTCGGAATCTTCTTGTCGAATTTTCCGTCGAAGATCACCATTTTTTGGTAGGTCTGCTGTCATTAAAAATGGGTGATTTCCCATTGAAAAAATTGTCAACTTGCCAGAAGTGATTTTTATTCAATGTTAAATATTTTAGCTTATCAGGAAACATTTCGAAAAAATAATCAGTAGTATGTTAGTATTGCACTCATATTAGTGTATTGTTGTGTATAATGATCAAATTACAGTTGATACGCATAAATAACAGACGATTTCGAGAAGTTTGAGATAAAATATCTACCCTGCGTTTACAGATTCATAACCAACGTTTCGGCGTGATCAGGGTAACACTAGATATGAACCTGTCATTCACATAATATGTTACAAGAGACTTGAATACTGATTTTGAATTCTTTTGAGCATATGCATTGAAAATGATGGCAACTCGATTGATCATAACAAAATGACAAATCAGTTACTACAATTCTATTTTTACGCTATTCAGCCGAAAATGTTTCAGAATGACAGTGAAGTTTGTGAGGTGATACGAGTATCATCAATAATATTTTGGGAATCTGTCAAATTATATCCTGAAGACTAACACAGTAAATTGTGGTACGTTTACGTTCGATACAAATTAGTACTAGAGCTGTCACAGTCATCGATGTTTTGAAGTAAGTTCTCGTCGGTATTTATATGTCAGTATACATGTCAACGTTTTGGAGTATGCTATGGATCACGAAAAAGAGCCTGTAAAGACCAGAACGGTTCCAAGAAACAAAAAAAACCCCAGCAAATCGTGTCAAGACCACTCACTGAAGGCGAACCTAACCTGCACCGACCAAAATATCGTGAATACGACCAAAGCGCACTAGATTCGAGGATGCGAATTGTCGCGAGATGTCATTCCAACAACGATCTCGTCCCGCGGCCAGAGATCGCTTCTTTCACAGGTCTCGCATTCCACGAAATCGTACTATCCTTCGTCGTAGACGGCGAAAACACTCACGAACACGCACACAAAAGATTTCACCGACGACGACTACGCATCGGGCTACAGAGAAAAACGCGCACCTGTGTTACGGCCAGAGTATGAATAGAGTCGCGTTAGCCGAGAACGCTCCGTTTCCCCTTCCACGCGACGCAGCTTTCCGAACTTATGAATGAATAGCCTCCGCGCGGGGTACCGCGGCCGGAACTGACGTACGCCGCTCGGTTTCGGATAGGATTTCGAGAGTCGTTCTCTTTCCGTCTCTCTCGCTCGTCTCGAGAATCATCTCCGCTTCGTCTTCGGATGATGGTGATGATGATGCGTACGGTTGTCGGTAGTAGTACGGTTTCGGCAAAGGTGCTCTGTACCTGGGCAGGATGTCCTTCCGGAAGTTACCCGTCTCGTGATTCGAGATCTCGTCGGGGGATGATCGTTGGAAAAAACTTCATACTGAACGGAATGAAAATCATTGTATTCCGAAAAAAAACGGGTTGAATGCTACAGTTTCACTTTCAATATATGGGGAAGAGCATCACAAATCACAGATTCGCTGTCAAATTTATACAGTGCTTAGTGTTTGGACTCGAAATATTGAAACTTGGGATGATGAAACTGAAAATCCAAAATATTTAAAGTAATAATGAACGATAAATCCATTGCGTATCATGGAAATCATGAATATATTTCCTCATGGAATCATGATAGTAAATGGATGCATATAAAGGAACTGAATGCTACAATTTCATACACAGTTTCACTTGAAAAACTCAATCACGAAGAACAACATAATATTGTCAATTCAATGATATTTACAAATGTGATGATATCCAGCACACTAGGCCTCTATCTAGTTTATGGAGTATTGTCGAAAAGAACAGCACCACAAAGGATACTTACTATATACATTCTTTAAACCTGAACCATAGAAATTCAAAAATATATAAAGCAATAATGAACGGTACATCCACTGCAAATCATGAAAATAATTCTTATTATAGAATCATGATAGTAAATCAAAGCAAATGAAGGAACTGAATACTACAATTTAATACAGAGTTGCTCTTGAAAGACAAAATCACGAAGAACATCATAATATTGTCAATTCAATGATATTTCCAAATGTTATGATTTCCAGCACACTAGGCCTCTATCTAGTTTGTGGAGTATTTTCAAAAAGAACAGCACAAGAAAGGATACTATACATTCTTAAATTCCAAAATGTATAGAGCAACGGTACATCCATTGCAAATCATGGAAATATTTCTCATGGAATCATGATAGGAACAGTTTCAATCGAAAAACATAATATCGTCAGCTCAATGTTATTTGAAATATGTTATGATTTCCAGCACACTAGGCCTGTATCTACTCCTTGAAGACAATATCACGAAGAACAGCATAATATTGTCAGACTCAGTGATGACAGAATTGTTTAAGAGAAGATCCGCAAAAACAATTCATTGTAATAGTATTTTAACATATTGCGCAACATCATCAAGAACGAGCATGCATTTCATATCGTGGGATTATTTTCTACATAAAATTAACCATAGGAATTTCCAACATGTATAAAGTCACTAATAAGCGATACACGCATAGCAAATTTCATGTGATAAGCCATGGAATCATGATAGTAAATTGAAGCATATAAAGGAACTGAATGTTATAATTGCCATACGGAGTTTCACTTGCACAATAAGTCTCTGACTAGTCCAGGTGACACTCGTCATAAAGAACAGCACCACATCATGAAACGCGGCTTCGTATTGTCAAATCAATATGAAAACATCATGAGTCATAGTACCAAGCAAAAGACAATTTATTGGAATGCTAAACTAAAATAGTACTGGACAACATCATAAAGTACGACAACGACATAATATAGTCAAATCAATATTGAGCTGCTTTTCCTCCTAATCAATAGTATATTATGTAACGTGGAAGATAAGTAGCCTATTACCACCCCATCATATCATCAAAAGACCAAAACTATTGGCGACGACAGTGGTTTCTACTTTTGGAGTTTTTGGGGGACTTTTAAGTATGGTGCCTGAAAGAGATTTTACGATGAACCGCGAATACTCACCAGAAACCTTGAATAAAGTCTCATTCTTGTAATAATTATGTTAAAAGAATTCTAATATGGTAACAAGCTCCGAATTGCTTTATATAAATTCATATTTATATGCATTAGACAAAGTGAGGTTAACTCTGTTGATAACTGGTGACCGAGGTAAGAATTATGGAGAAGAGTAGGATTTTTGTGTAAGTACGATACACGCACCCTTAACTCAAAATACCATCATTAATGGTCAAAAAAAAAGATCTGCAATTGGTGAACGAATCGAAATTGAACCTCATCCACCAATCATGCACGAGAAAATCCACTGCATTGGAGCAATTAGGGAGCATGTTCTTCCATATTGATACCTACCTAACTCACTTCAGGGAGTTGATCCAGTTGCTTGCTCAATTCTTTCAGAAAGCGCGAATCTCTCGGGAATCGGATGATATTTATTAATAACTACTGACTTACAGAATTTGAAAAAATAATATAACATCCGTCATTCAGTTTTTTAACATTCTATTGTTGAAGAACCTTGTGGAACTCTAAGACACAAAAATGAGATTACACATTGAAATTGTTTCAATATAATTCTATTATAACTTGTTGGATGCAGTCATTTCTATGTGATAGATTATCATAAGAAATGGGAAATAAGATTTCAGCAGTTTATAGTATTCGTTTGATTATTTCTGTGTAGGACGAAACTACAGTAACGTTAGTTACAAATATTTAGGTATAAAAACATAGGCTGTTTTATTTCTCATTAAAGAAGAAAAAAATAAAATCACTTCTTCAACTTAACTATTTCTGAATGTTTTTTTATGTCAGGTTCTGGAATCCATTTTTTGAGTTTTCTCTCCCCAATAAATGAAAGGAAAAAGCTTTTAAGTTTTTATAATTTTTTTTTTTGGAAAGTTGGTATACTTGCCCCGATACATAACTGAAATATTGAAGAGATGCAAATTTTAATGTCTATTTTGTCAGTTACGTATCGTATTTTTATTAATTTGGCGGTTAAATGAACAAATGTATTGATTCCCTTTGCGACGTTTTTATCATTAACTTTGTTCATTAATTCTTTAAATTTATGAAAATAAGATACGTAACTGACAAACTAGTAACTCAATTTTGTATCTTTTCGATATTTCAGTTAGGTATTGGGGCAAATATACCAAATTGCTCAAAAAAACAGATATTATAAGAACTTTTTCCTTTCATTTCTAGGGGAGAAAAAACAAAAAAAATGGACTCCAGATCATTTTTACTTCCTCATCAAACATTCGAAGAATATTTATATCATCAGGCCCTAACCTCAATAAAAACTCGAATGATTTTACCGTACTATTTCCCATCGCCGATCATCTGTACCTAATTCGAAAACCCGTTTGTTACATGTAAATCAGCGGTCCGAGTATTAATCGGTCCATTAAATGAATCGGATGTGATTGTGGTTTGATTTTTTCTCCATTTTCGGTTAACGTACTACTACGTCGTCGACGCTCATTCAAATTTGTCGACACTATTTCTCCGTCCGATTTCCGGCCGGCCGAGATTTCGGCGCCTCGAGGAATCTCTTCAGAGATCGATGGTTCCCATGCATTTCATTAAGAGAGCGATCTCTGAGTCACCGAGAGGAAACGATCGTACCCAAACGACCTCAATTCCGTTAATTCGGTGCAAATTTATTCGTTCAATTTCGTATCTCCCACGAAAGGAACACAAGACCGTATTGAATTTTGAGAATTTATCGACGCGTTCTCAGAAATCGTCGTGAGAGTGGATATCGGTGATGTAACGAGGCGATTTGAATGAGCTGTAGGTCAAGAACCAGTCTGAGGTCTGTGTGGGAATTTTATTCGGAAGAACAAAAATTCGGCAATGGCAATGACCCTGGGAAAACACTAAACTTGGACTTTTCGTCTACCGGACAGAAATAAGGAAAGGAGTGACCAAATATCGAAGAAATACGACTACAGACAAGGTATATCAGAAAAATTCAGATTCTGCAGAGCCATATCAGTATATTTGAAAAGAAACAGTATTCTTAGTCAATTCAGAAACAAAAGACATACCACAGATCATACATACTAGGCACATCCCAAGGTTTAATGAAACTCATATGAAAAGAAGCATATTTTACTTTGGCCCTAAAATATTCAATAGCTTACCGAACGAATTTAAAGAGTGCAATCATTCCAAAATCTTCAAGAAACTCATGGAGTTACACATCAGACATAATCCGCTAGAAACTGGAATTTTCCTATAAAGATAACCTCGACTAAGACAAAATGGTTGAGGCTTTTGCGGCCGAGGTTTTCAGTGTCACTATTTTTCTTCGATAATGACTCAGTCATCGGAAAAATAGTCAAGATGAGTGAGCGTCTGAAGAAGCTAGCCACTCGCGCTAGTGAAACGACAGGAAGAAATTCCAAAGAACGACGGCCCTCAAACCCGAAGAAAAATGATAACACTGAACAACCTCGACTAAACCAGAAATCAAGCAAAAATTATTTGATCTTATAGATATTTGTAGCCCTTCGCCATCCAGTCTTCTTTTTCTTCATCATTCAGTCTCCTTCTTCTTTGTTTTTCCCAAACCATTCATTTTCAAGAATTTTATATTCTCTATTTGCTACACTCTATTTCACTTTCATTACAAAACTTAAAAAATCCTTTCCTTATGAAAACTCCAAGAAGTCCTAGCATTTGTTCGAATTCAGGAACGCTTTGTGACGTCAGTACCCTTATTGAAAGGCACACGGGCATTTCACATCTGTTCTTTACTTGCTCAGAACGCTGCGGTCATTCGTATTCATGCTGCAAGTTCAAGTGTGATTATTAGGCAGCTATTGTTTGTTACTGTTAAAATCGAATAGTTTGATGCCAACGTATTTCTTGTGCTGCGTTCAATAGTTATAAAATGGAAGAAGGTTTTCAGAAAGCCCATTCACATAACCACCCAACAGTAACTGTTACAATGGTCTTTGAGATTTTTTGGCATCGTGCAGAGACTTCGACTACAAACTAGTTTGGAAATTAGTTTTTCTCTTCTTGACGTCGAAGGTTTATACAATTAAGTCTCACAGAAATGAAGATTATGAAAACTGGTCTCATTCTGATCCCAGCTTGAAAGATTGTCCTGGAAAAAAATTACTTGCTTCCAATGATATATACAGAACTGGAAAATAGAACATGTAAAGAAGAAGACTGAAAAATGGCTTGATCTCATCGATAGAAGAATAGAATAGAACGATATTCGATTTCGAGTATTTTTGTTTTACCTTTCACACAAAAATACCTACACTAAAACGATTTGTCCGAACAATAGAAGTACCTGAGTAACGAAACCAAAACCCTTTCTCACATTCTGCGTTTCGAGAACGCGAGGTACCTCTTGATGGGATTTATCACGTGCAATATTTCATCATCTGACCCCACTTACCTCCGAAACGCTCTTTTTTTTTCAACTCGTAATCGGAAAACAAACTTCGGTATCTCGCCTATTCCAGTCTCGGCGACTACCTTTAGATCGCCTTGATGACTACGACACAATTGCCCTTTTCGTATACCCTTGTCGGAGGGCAGATATAATAAAAGTGTTTTCCTTATTGGTCCTTAAATAAATTTTAACCTTCCGTGAGTTTCTACCTGGAGATAACGTAATGCTCTAAGTGAGCGTGTATGCACTTGTCGTACTACATTTTTACGATGAATAAGTGATGCCTCAATGGTCATTACGAGCCGGATCATACAGGGTGTTCATGAATATAGCAAACAGAAAGTGATGAATTTTTAATATTTATACTCAATGATTCAAGTGCAAACCTGTATTATTGAAGATCTTCAGAAGTTCAAAAATGTATTACCTGACTTCATTAATCATTTTTCTTATGCATAGTTTGGTATGACTATAACAACAGAGCAGTTGAGTAAAATCACAGACCTGATATATATTTTAAAATGCTTACGCTAGCAAAAAAAGAAGCTGTCGCAAAATTCCAGAGGCTCACTACGGCCATCAAAATTCATCAAGAACGGATATCACCGAGAATAATTATAGTGAATTCTAAAGTTTTTGTACAACTCCCATCAGTACCGTCCGATCATTTGGGGCATTTCTAGATTGAAATCAACTACGAAAACATCAGGGGATTCTCTGTTCTGTTCACTTTCTCCCTGTTCAAACAGATAGGAACAAAATTTCAGAGGGGAGATAACCATCTTATCTGAAAGTGGTCAGATCTGCTGGTAATTTCCATTTCAAGTGAAACTTGAAAGATATATCTGATCTCCTAAAAGTGTAAATATTTCTAGGGGAAACTTTCCCTGAGTAGCCCTAACGGTAAAAAAAATGGTTGAGGCTTAACACTCCAGACTACCTGCATCAATATAAATACGCCTTGAGAAATCGAACTGTTTAGTCATCGGAGATGAATAAGCCTCTGAAGAAGCTGGCCACTCGCGCTAGCGAAACGTCAGGAAGAAATTCCAAAGAACGACGGCCTTCAAGCCCGAAGAGCAGTAGTTATACTAGCCCTAACGGTAATTGAATAATTCTTTCAGCGGGACACTCCTCCCTACCCCCACTAAATTCTATCACACTTATATAAAAGAAATTAGTGCCTAACTAAATTTAGTGTCTTTTCGATTCTAGATACAATCACTACAAATCAATCGACACAATCGAATCAAACATCACCAGAACACCTGTTGAAATTTTGGGCTATCAAATGAAAAACAGGGAAATATCAGTGGCGTTATGTCTTAGAAAAAAACAATTATGAGAAATGCTCAATCGGCATACAAGGCTGAATAATTTTTTTTTACATCCATACTATAATCAAACACTTACATGCCGATAATCTGTTTCATAATAGATATCATTATAAAACGGGTTGAAAAGCTGTGTCGTGATGAAAAATCTGTATCATAATTTGAAAATTCGGGTCAGAATAAAATCAGCATTTTCAATACAATATGAAACTCTTTTGAGACTAGCAGGAATGAAATGATTGTAGATACTCCTTCCACTTCCACATCAGTGGGACTCACAATACAAATATAATATTTATAGTTCTTCATCATTTATCGGGTATAGAAAAAATAGAGTATGCAACTCTCATGTGATGATTACTAATACACTCGCATACACCATACGAAACTCACCTTCGGCTAATGATCCCGGTTAATGATTGTTAATTGGAGGATTGATTAACATGATCGAAGATTCATAATAGTCTACAATGACAACAGCACTCCTAAAGTGAGAATCTCACTTTAAAAAGTATATTTTTGAATGGGGTTCCTCATCAATTATCGGCCAGTTTCATTTATTATATGAAATAATTTCTTGTCTAGATGATCTCTGATCTTATTACTGTTTAATATTTCACTGTCCTTGCATTTGTTCTGTTTGTGATGAATATCCATGTTTAACATTTCATTATAATTTAGTTTAGTTCTGTAAGAATATCTGTTACTTCAATGATAATTTTAGTGTTCAACTCAGAAAGAAATGGTGATCTTTAGCAAGCGTAGTAAATTTTCGGGAGTACACTTGTATCGATCCCCTATCGATTTTTCACATTGTGGCAGGTTACAAACTACGAAACCTACCATTTCATTCATCCACATCAACAAAAGCAGAGATCGTATCGAATCCACGTTCTCACAAACGCACAGATAATTTCGAGGACCATCCTGTACGTACCGATACAACCGATTATGGCCTGTCGGTTCCGATTTGCAATAATAGGGAATATTTGCTAAAAGGGATTCATTCATAGATCGAAGGAGAGGCGGCACCCCTAATGGAAATCGTATATTCAGACTCGCACAGGTGTGTACGGAGGATTATAAGAGGATCTTTCGTTGTAAAGAGAATATTCCATTGAAAAAGTAAACACCGAGTTTCCCATGAGCAATAAGATATATCTCGCAGGTCAAGTGTATTAAAACACCGAATTGAATGGGTGTGTGAACTTTCGGGTAGAGGGTGAACCGAAGATGATACCATGACGATATGAAATTTTGGGACGATTCGGCGGGTTTTTGTGGATAAAAGCTCAAAGGAATTGCTGAATGAGGTGAGAAACGGATCCCATTCGGGTTGATATGAAACTATTCTTTGATGGCCATTGACTTCGGTGCTTGCAAGTAGTTCACAATGAACAGGTGAAACGAACGAACCTGTTTTACTGGCATTATTTTGAAATATCTTCGAGGAAGTATAATTACTCTACAAGCGCTCTCAATTATGCACAAATTTCCATATATTATAATAGCATATTGTACAGCCCACGCAATATAATTCTGAAGATCAAACACGGCATGTTCTAACAACTATATTAAGAATGTGCCGAACCGTGACTAAACCATAGGTAAATGCAACATGCAAATGGGATACCAATAATATTTTCCTTCAAAAGTTGTAAAAGTATGGCATTTTGTAACTAGCATCAAACATTGAGGTTGATCTCCTATCATGCCAGCCAAACCCCAATCTTTGATAAAGTGATCAGTATTCACAGAAATACATTGGGTTTAGATCAAATTATATCACAGAGACAATAAACAACATGGGGAGAGGGTGTTTCCCACTTTTAAAAACCTTGAAAAGCTGTTTGGGGTTGAAGGTATATATATGTGTGTTCTAATATTGAAAATGATGAATTTGTTTCAATTCACAAAGAAATTATGTTTTTTCACAACCCTATTCAGTGGATACAGTAACATACAGATTTACTGGGTAAAAAAAATGGATTACAATTTATTAGGGGTGCAAGGCCCTGCCAGTGTATTGTTCCGGGACTCTACTAGGTGGTCATATATTCGACAGTATATATATATATATATATATATATATATATATATATATATATATATATATATAGAGGTTATCAAATTCTCTGGTCTATCACAATTTGCATTCAATTCGAAATGCCCACCACAAGACAACTAGCTGTTTCTGGCTTTGGCCTTCATCAGCTGTGGGTTGGCACGGTCCTCCTATCGAAGACGAATTGTGATAGATGCCCAGAGGTTTTGAAATGAATTGTGTCTTCGATACGAGGACCGTGCTGATGAAGGCCAAAGCCAGAAACAGCTAGTTGTCTTGTGGTGGGCATTTCGAATTGAATGCAAATTGTGATAGACCAGAGAATTTGATAACCCATTTATCAGTTTCTTGATTCATCTTGCTTGATAGCAAATAACACTTTTTATATATATAAATATATGCTGCTGAACCACAACCGTAAGGTTGTGAGGGTAGTGGTGGGTCTACTAACGGGACATAGCCGGCTCAGAAAACATAAGAGCAATATTGTTCTGACAGAAGAAACCCAATGCAGGTTCTGTCAAGAAAAGGAAGAAACCGTACTGCATGTGCTCTGTGAATGCGAAGCGATAGCAAGGCTGAGACACGCAAAATGAAGAAAGAAGAAACCAGAGGCTGCAAGCTATATGAAGGGGTCAGTGTCGAGGCTATGGAGTTTCATCAAAGAGATCAAGCTGGACAACGAGCTCTAACAGGCAAGGAGCATCACAATAGATCACAGCAACTCGTATCTTCGAAACGAATTGTCAAATCTCTGCTCTTTGAGAGATTTTTCACGAAACCACCAAAATCAAAACTCACTACTAAATTCCAATTCAATTTGAGTTTGAGTGTCCGGAACGTCAACTAGATAGATATATTCTGTATTTTTTTAGTAGTCAAATTGAAGATGACAAGCTGCTGTGTTTACCCCATTGACAAGAGCAACAAGTTCTTAAACATCACATGAGAGTTGCATGCGCTATTTTTCCACCCGATAAATAATGAACTATAAATATTATATTTGTATTATGAGTCCTATTGAGTGACAATTGGTATATATATATATATATATATATATATATATATATATATATATATATATATATATATATATATATATATATATATATCCATTTATGGAAATGCATTGGAACGTTTATGTTGGATTTCAAATTTGGCGCCTGTTATTCTTTGGCATTTGTTTGAAGTAGTATATTACCAAATACTAATTGTCACTCAAAAGTAACAGTTTAGGTCTTTTTGGTACTCGCTGCCAAGGGTTGGTAACATCTTCGATAAGTTATGTCGAAAGAGAGCGTGATAAGAATGTCCCTAGGCTTCCCTTAACGGCTGTTAGAGTGCCGAATTGAATACGACATAGTAAATTATATTTATAAGCTAGTCAGATATTCAGTTTTATCGTGTTATAGCAGATTTCATTTCAAGTATGTATACTGTCAGTGTGATCATGGGCGCCGCCAGTAAAAATTTCAGGGGGGGGGCACATTTTTTTTGTGTGGCAATAAATTGAATAAGTATAACAACACATTAAAAAAATGTATTTACTAAATGCCTAACACTCACATGTAAACAAAAACATGAAATACATTTTGTAATATAACTGAAATATACTTATACCCGAGAAGGTATATATATATATATATATATATATATATATATATATATATATATATATATATATATATATATATATATATATATATATATATATATATATATAGGAACATTTTTCCAGGGGGGGGCGGCCGCCCTCCCTTGCCCTTATGTGGCGGCGCCCATGAGTGTGATTCCTCAAAAGATTAAATATAACAAAGCTCACAAATCAAGAGGCTTACAAATGTTGCAGTACTGGATACAGGCTTTATTCAAATTTTGCTTGATTTTACTATTATAATATTTTATAATTTGTAACAATATTATTTTTTGATCGATTCAATTTTTGATTTTAGTCCACTATTTGATTTCGTTTTGGACCCGATTATCTTTTATTTTTCACCTTTACTATTACTTCTCGATTAATTGATGCACATTCATTTTCAAAGTTCAAGAGTTATATATTTTACTATGAAATTCAATTTTTGCTTGAAAGTGGTTGACAATGTTCCTTGCTGAATGGTAATGGTTCGGACTTCCATTGTCTATATTTTTTTTACTCTATTGAAACCTGTTGCTAAGAATGGAAGGATTGAAATACAAATCGAGTGAGAAAAATTAAATCAAAATCAAATTTTTGGTCAATAATGAAATCAGGGATTGATTGATTAAAGAAAATAGTGTTGTTACAAAAAATCGAGATTTCGAATATGAAATATAAGTCAAAAAAAAATTTTGAATAACGAAATAAGTGAAATAATATTGTGACAAGAAAATTGAGTAATCGAATATGAAATACTAGTCAAAAAATGTAAATAAAGAAAGTGAATGAAATATTATGAAAAAATGTTGAAACCAAGTTTCAAGTTGAGTGTACTCACGACGTATCAATTGCTGGTATCCGCAATCGTCTTCGGGTGATGACTGAAATTCAATTCCATTATTCGTAATTTATTGGTTTGATCAAATTTTTCATTCCATCTCATAAGTTTTTTTGAAACATGTTATAATCTATACGAAGTAACTTGGGACGGCATGAAAACTGAAGTTCCATTAACATTCGGCGTTTTTTTGATGAAACACTGGCGGCGAATCATTACTAATCCTACAAGCTGGCATAGGGATCTGTGCTGTCTCAACTGAGTTCGTAAAGACTATACAATGATGTTATTATAATTATACAGACAATGTAATTTCGAACCAATACCAATAATTGAGTCTATGCCTTTATGTAGTTGATAACCAAGCAATAGTAATACAATGGTGAACAAGTCTGTCATAGTGTGAATTTACGAACTGAATTGGCATACATTTGTTTTTGGTATTCTATTCAATTTACGAATTTTTGCTCCACAGTATCGTAAATATTATTTCAAATTGTGAACAACTACCTACAGTAAATTAGTGGATCATTCAGAAAGATTACGCATTTTTCTGATGACGATGTCATTTTCGTCAAGTTTATGTAAAACTAAAATTTATGAAATGAAATTACAATTGTATCAAATGTAGCAATGCTATTCGTTGTAGTTATTTCTTCGTTGGTGCATAAGACTGAAGTCAATCTCGAGTAGTCCTTCCCACTCCTAAGATACCGATATAAAAAATGAAGATCGGAAATATCCCACCATCGGCTCGGCACGCTCGAACACCCTGTACCGCAACCGAACGCGGCCATAATTAATGTTTATTTACGTTTCGATTTCCTCATTAGACACATTTCATTGATCGTTTCATTAATTTTCCGAGTAACAGGCTCTCTGCATTCCCATCCGAAATAAACAATCTAGCGAGAGTCTGGTGCGTACGCGTTTAGCCTCGCTGCGAGGTGTCACGGCACTTCCGGCCCTTCGGGGCGTGCGAGGGTGGCTTCCCCCGAGTGCCGTATCCGGTCTGGTGTGTCGGTCTTCCTTACCCTCGAGCTGTGCGCGGACCAGCGTTGCCAGACGTACGATTTTCACTGTGTTCGAACGATATTTTCGACTTAGGTCCACGTACCGATACTAAGGACCGGTTTTTCATTGCAAGTTATTTATCAGATAAAAATAACCAACAGTTTCGATCCATATCGCCGACAATCATTACTAACGCACACCCTCTAATATCCTATATCTATCTATCTGACAGATAACTCATTCATCTTTGTATTGAAAAACTGATCCTTAGTAATCTCTGTAGAAAACAAGTTTTTGAATTCATCATAATAATTCATCTGATTGATACCATAGATGCATCTGCAGACTCTTTCAGAATGTGCTCTAAAAATAATAATAATAACCTGATTTATTTTCTAGTTAGAAAGTATTATACAAATATATACATACCCACACAAGAAAAACGTCAAAAAATATACAGGTACCTACTTGCAAATAAGATCAACAAAATGATTAGTTCGATGTACTTTGATAAACCCAAGGATACAAGAATGGGACGACCATTCATTAAAAAAAAAAATCCACTATTACATTGACAAGTGAAGGTCGAATAGAAATTGAAACTCATCTATGGTGTGTTGCAATTCTTCTCAAGTAATGCAGATTTGAGTCATGCCTTAAACTTTTCAATATTCGGTGAAATTTGTATTGATTCATCCACTTTCTTGAGAAGTTTTGGCTCAATGTAGAGGAACCTTTTTTAAAAAAAGGGAGGTACGATACATATTTGGTTCAAGTAAGTTCAAGGAAAGCGTGCAGCACTTATGAGGATTCAACAGCAAAGTTTCTTTATTTCTTAACATTCATTCATTTCATTTTTATATACGTAAATACGTAGTTTTCCCTAGTTTTTTGTACCTGAAAACTTTCAAGAATATCTTATGAAAAAGTACCTCCCGATCAAATATCTACTCTCTACTATCAGTTCGTAATTTCCCTATTTCTTTTATTTTTCAGAAATTTTACTCATGGATTTGACTGAGACTGATTCAAATATGGTATTTCAGGTAAATACGATGTAACGGTCCACTTTCCCAATGGGTAAATAAAGTTTCGCAGCACACCATTTTGACACCCTATACAAATCTGATTTTTAAATTCCTAATAATAATTAATTGCGTGCCCTAACTCATATATAAAATTGTAAAATCCCTAATGTTAATTCCGTTAGAAGCCGCCGAATACAACAAAATTCAATATTTCATTGTATCTGTGAACGGGAGCTGTTGAATTCCATAAAAGACACCGATAATTTTTTGTCGCCCTTCAAGGTACCGATAGAACGGCTGCTCGATATTTTGAGCAGATGTAATTGATACGGAACACTGTCAAAATCTTATTGAAAATAATTTTTAATGTTGAAAGGCCGACCACCACCTAAGGTAATTTTTCTGTCACGAGCAACTGAAAATGCTTATTGCTTCGATTATTATCGTCAATCAGATATATTACATGATATATTATTTTAGGCCTTTTATATTTTTGTTGTGGTTTTCCATTATACCCGGCATGGTGATTGCCTTTTCATCATGGTATGTTACAAAGGAGCTTGAGAAACTATCTTGCGATGGATGAATTATCGATAACGAAGTTGAGCGAATAGGATAAGAAAAGCTAACTTGGAAATTAAATGGAAATTGATTACATCTGTGACAATGGTGTATTTTATGGAATTCAAAAATCACATAAACTCATTATATCTACCGGCGATCCTGTAAGTACTTCTTCATTCTTATTCTTGAGAAAGTGGCCGATAAAGGAATTCCGAAGATAAGTTATATAACAGCACACGGAGTACCTAACTAGAATTTGGAAACGATATATTTTTTATGAATTGTTCCTTGTGAAGTGTTCATAACCTAACTGAAATATTACGAAACGATATATATATATATTTTTTTATCATAAATTGTCCCTTGTGAAGTGTTCATATTTGTCACGAAAGTATTTTGTGAACTTTAAAACGGCCGTTTTAGAAGTGTATTTCTTGTTGGTTTGATCTTTGATCCAAATCGAATTTTTATTGATACTTAGATAATACTTGGTTCTAAGATACCATTTATTGGTTATTTCATTTTTGCTTGGAGTTTAAATTCCTCTATATGAGTTAGATGAAATAATCCCCATTCTTTTTTTGTAAGCTGATACTAACCATCAATAGATTATATATATATTTTTTGTTAATTGGCGTATCTCCTTTTGTTTTGTACAACCCCTTCCTTGTCAATATTTATTGTCTGGCGCCCTTTGCTTACAGACATTCTAGAAAACACGACCCCGCCTCCGACTATATGAGTAGCCAGGCTGTGACGACATTAATTTTTGAATGCCCGAGTGAATTATTTAACCAACTGATATTTTTTTTTTGGTATTCACCTGATTCTAGTTCACTTCGATAGTAGAACCCAAAAATAACGTCACATAATTTTGGCGCCACAACGTCTGGGGCCTTCTATTTTTTACATTGAAATATTTTTGTAATACTTTGAATTACATACTTCATTGACTTTTGGATTATTTTGTGTAGTTGGAAGCATTCTAGCCGGGAAAAGTAAGCAATATCCTCTTTCCTTCCCATTTCCTTTGTACAAAACAATAGGTAAAAAAAAAAACTTGTTTTCATTTGCAAGCAGGTCACAGTACTGCCTGTGTGTTTTTATTACATTTTTTCATACACCTTCTGTTCTGATAACTGAGTATTGGTTGTCTTCAGTTTATCGCGAATTATTATTCAATGGTGGATATACAGAGTGGTTCGTAAGTTGTTTGCTGATACATGTATTTTTCTAAAACTGGCGTAGCAATTATTATCGCCTAGGCTCTAGCGAATTTGACATAGGGAATCAACAAAAGTGACAGGGTGCAACATAAGTAATACTTCCAAAATTAAATTTTAATAAAATTTTTCATTTGTAAAAAAAAAAAAATGGCAAAAATAATCAGTTTTGAAATAGATCCAAATCATTTGAGGGTACATGAATTAAACTATGAATTGTTGATTCGTGATGTAGTTACCGATAAAGTTGACATTGCTCAGAAACGAAAATTTTTGAGACGTGAAATAAAAAAGGATATTGCTAGACCAAACGTAACCTATGAAACGCCGAACTTTGATTTTGAAATAGAAAAAAAAGAAATTGATGAAAGTGTGAAGTCCATTTCGCAGATTGTAGATGATTATGATGGTAGCAATGTCGAAACATATAATCGTTTAAAAAGCAGAATTAATCACATACTTGGTAGACTCTATCGTATACCAGAAGGAATAAAGGATGAAATTTCGAATTTCAAAGGAGACAATATTGTGAGGGTTTCAGTAGTACTAGATGACTTGGAGGAGGTAAGAAACGGTCATGTTATTGGTGAAATGCCAAACAATCATTCTAGCTCTCAGCTTGGTGCATTGGGGGAGATAGGAGCACAATCGAAAATGATTCCAATTTATAAATGGGGTGTCACTTTCGACGGTAATGCGGCTAGGTGTTCGGTAAGTGGATTTTTACAGCGGATAGAGGAACTTAGAAAAGCTAGGAATTGTAGCAAAAATGATCTTTTTCAATCAGCTGTTGACCTTTTCGAAGGCGTTGCAAGAGAATGGTATCGTTCACAGGTTCGTCATAATAGATTCAGTGACTGGGATGAGCTGTGCACTTGTCTTCGGCAGGATTTCCTTCCTTCGGATTATGATGATCAACTCTGGCAAGAAATTCAGAATCGTACACAGGGGCAGAATGAGAAAGTTGTTATTTATATTTCTATCATGGAGAACCTTTTCAGTTGTTTGGTCGATTCCCCGTCCGAAGAGAAAAAGCTGAAGACCATTCGGAATAATTTGTTGCCTTCTTTCCAGTCACATTTAGCTCTACAGGACATTCCGGAAGTAGCTACTTTAACCAAACTTTGTCGTTCTCTTGAAGAAGCTGCGCAGATTCAAAAAAAATTTCACCCACCTTCGAGATTCGTTTCGTCGTTAGAACCTACTCTAGCTTATGACCCATTGTTCAATGCTGATGATAACACACCTAGCACGAGCAACACTTCAGCTAAAAATTCTTTTTGTCGTCCAAGTGATTTTGATTCGATAAGGGGTTCTCAACGGCATGGAATTTCTCAGTGTACTAGTAGCAAAGGTTATCGGAATTCTGGTTTTTTTCATTCAGATCAAGGAAATCGTCGGCACGAATCACCTACTAGGCAAATGGCAGCCATTCGGTGTTGGAAATGTAAGGAAAATGGGCACTTACAGCGGGATTGCAGGAAGCGTACTCCAGTTTGTCACGGCTGCGGAAAGTTGAACGTCATTCGCCCAAATTGTCCAAATTGTACAAAAAACGCAATGCGAGGAAGCACTTCGTAGGTCAGTGTTACCCTTTGGCATGTAAGATCTACGTCGATAAACTCAAGACTGAGTGGAATGATTGGTTGAAAATGGTTAGAAATTTTTATAAATCTAGTCGTACTGATAATAATATTCTCTTTGTTGAACAGGAAAACGATAATAGACCGTATATTTCGATAAATATTTTCGGCCGAGCAGTTGTTGCGCTGCTGGACAGTGGTGCAAGTAGGTCAGTTATAGGTGGTCCGGGTATGCATTTATTGCAAATGTTTGATGCTCAAATAAAACATTGTAGCTTAACAATAAGTACTGCAGATGGTAAATTGCAAAAGATATCGGGCACGGTAGAGTTGCCTATTCAAATAAATGATACTTTGAAAATTTTAGATATTTTAGTTGTTCCTAATCTCACACATAGTTTGATTTTGGGTTCAGATTTCTGTAGAATTTTTGGAGTCAATATTGATTATAAAACTAATTCATATTTCATTGGAGATCACGGTTTGAAAACATTTGCACATGAAAAGGAAGAAACTGATGAAGTTTGCATCGTTAACAGGATCTATGATGAATCAGACTTGAGTAATAATGAAACTGTCCTACTTAGTCAAATAATTGAAAAATTTAAAACTCTCTCGAAACCCATTTTAGGGAGAACGAACCTTATTGTACATAATATCGATACTGGTAATGCCGAGCCTATAAAGCAAAGACCACACGTGATGTCACCTTATAAAATGAAAGTACTCAAGAAAGAAGTTGACTCCATGTTACAACTTGGGGTGATACGACCTTCTTCTAGTCCTTGGTGTAGCCCGGTATTGTTGGTGGAAAAATCCGATGGTACACAGCGCTTCTGTTTCGATGGTCGAAAATTAAATGAAGTGACAAAGAAATGTGCCTACCCATTGCCCCTAGTTGATCACATTTTGAGTAAGTTGTCAGGTGCTCGCTACCTAAGTAGTATTGACATGAAATCTGCATTTTGGCAGATTCCTTTGTCGTCAGACTCTTGTGAGAAAACAGCTTTTGCTATACAGGGCCTTGGACTGTTTGAATTTGTCGTGATGCCATTCGGCTTATGCAACGCCGCTCAAACACAACAGAAATTGATGGATTCAGTTCTGGGACCAGAGTTGGATCCTTTCGTATTTGTATATCTTGATGATATAATCGTAGTGACTCCGTCTTTTGACCAACATTTAGAAATTTTATACAAAGTGTTTGAAAGGTTACAGTCCGCTAATTTAACGATCAATATTCAGAAATGCAAATTTTGTCGTCCTAGTTTGAAATATCTTGGTTTTATTGTCGATCGTGAAGGACTCAGAACAGATCCTGAGAAAGTCCAAGCTATGTTAAATTACCCAGTCCCAAAAACAGCAACAGAAATCAAGAGGTTCATTGGTATCTGTAGCTGGTATCGCAGGTTCGTAAGAAACTATTCAACCATCACGGCTCCCATTACAAAGCTGCTGAAGGGTCGACGCAAATCTCAAAAAATTCTCTGGGACGAGGAGGCGGAAAAAGCATTTCATAAAGTAAAAGAAGCCTTGGTTTCTGCTCCTATCTTGGCTGCACCTGATTTTTCTAAAACATTTTACGTACAGTGTGATGCGTCCGACGTGGGTTTAGGGGCCGTTTTATGCCAGAAGGTTGATGATAATGAAGTGGTCGTCGCATTTGCATCCAGGACATTGACAGAAGCTGAAAAAAAATTTACAACAACTGAGAAGGAATGCCTCGCAGTTATTTTTGGAGTTGAGAAGTTTCGTGCATTTGTAGATGGCGTTCATTTCGTTGTAATAACAGATCATCAATCTTTATTGTGGCTTGGTAACCTCAAAAACCCAACAGGTAGACTCGCTAGATGGGCTATGCGGCTAAGCCAGTTCGACATAGAAATAACACATCGTAAAGGATCACTGAACGTAATTCCTGACGCTCTTTCCAGAGCACCACTCGAGACCTGTGTGGTGAATCTTGAGGAAGAAGATATAAATACGGATGTGTGGTATAGTAGGATGTTGGAATCAGTTAAAAATAAACCAGAAAGTTTTTCTGAGTGGTGTATTCGGGATGGTGTTCTCTATAAGTATGTGCCAAGTGAATTCAGTATACGAACAAACTTTCCTGATTGGAAACTAGTCATTCCAAAAGGAAAGCGCCTTTCAGTCCTTAAAGCTAACCATGATGATGCCCAAGCTGCTCATTTTGGAATTTTCAAAACACTCAACAGAATAAAGGAACTTTATTATTGGCCAAGGCTCCTGAAAGATGTGAGAAAATATGTAAAATGTTGTCGGAAATGTAATGAACAAAAGGTAAATTGTTCAGCACGACCTGGTTTTATGGGTCAACCAAAGAAGGTACAATTTCCATGGCAGTACATATCTGTCGACTTGTTGGGTCCTCTTCCTCGATCTAAACGTGGAAATTGTTATGTCCTTTTAGTATCAGATTATTTTACGAAATATTGTATTCTTCATCCGTTGCGAAAAGCAAGTGCGGCACAGGTTGTTGATTTTATAGAAAATCAAGTTTTTCTTGTTTATGGTGCCCCACAGGTTGTAGCTTGCGACAACGGTGTCCAATTTGCAGGTAAACAGTTTCGGAATTTAGGAAAGGATTATGGCGTGGAAATATTTTTCAATGCTAGATACCACCCTCAAACCAATGCCGTTGAAAGGGTGAATCGTGTTTTAGAGGCCGCTATCAGGTCTTATATTAAAGAGGGAGATCAACGGACCTGGGACGATGAAATTCATAAGATCGCCTTTGCAATGCGCACTGCAGTGCATGAGGCAACGGGTCATGTACCTTCGTTTCTGAATTTCGGTAGGTATGTCCCGTCGAATGGCAATTTCTATAGTAGAGTGGTCGACTTAGAATTGGATGTGGATTCTGCAGATGTTGAAAAATACAAAGAGGAAATCGACCAACTACCTCAAATGTATTTTGATGTCCGAAGACACTTAGCAAAAGCTTATGAGAACAATGCTCGCTCATATAATTTACGTAAAAGACCAGCCGATACTTACCACCTTGGAGATCTGGTTTGGAAACGTAACTATGTTCTTTCAAAGAAAAGTCAGAATTTTTCAGCAAAGTTGGCTCCGAAGTTTATACTTTGTAGAGTCAAGAAAGTTATCTCAAACTTAGTGTATGAACTTGTAGACATGAAGGGTAGAAATGTAGGTAAATACCATGTCAAGGATCTCAAACCTCATGTTGGTAGCGGATAATCAGATAGGCCATGCATTGTGAGAGTGCTGCGTGAATGTGGCAACGCGTGTTGATGATTGGAGATGGATTTATGTCGAATGTATTCCTATTGATTATGTCGAACTAACAAGTTGGTTTGGCTCGGAAATTCTATTCAGTTCGTTACGTTCCACTATTTCACGTCTGGAATATATTTTTTGAATTGAAGGGGAGTTAAAAAATGATTTTATGATTATAAAACATTTTTTTAGTGGGAAGAGGGAGTGTGTAACGGTCCACTTTCCCAATGGGTAAATAAAGTTTCGCAGCACACCATTTTGACACCCTATACAAATCTGATTTTTAAATTCCTAATAATAATTAATTGCGTGCCCTAACTCATATATAAAATTGTAAAATCCCTAATGTTAATTCCGTTAGAAGCCGCCGAATACAACAAAATTCAATATTTCATTGTATCTGTGAACGGGAGCTGTTGAATTCCATAAAAGACACCGATAATTTTTTGTCGCCCTTCAAGGTACCGATAGAACGGCTGCTCGATATTTTGAGCAGATGTAATTGATACGGAACACTGTCAAAATCTTATTGAAAATAATTTTTAATGTTGAAAGGCCGACCACCACCTAAGGTAATTTTTCTGTCACGAGCAACTGAAAATGCTTATTGCTTCGATTATTATCGTCAATCAGATATATTACATGATATATTATTTTAGGCCTTTTATATTTTTGTTGTGGTTTTCCATTATACCCGGCATGGTGATTGCCTTTTCATCATGGTATGTTACAAAGGAGCTTGAGAAACTATCTTGCGATGGATGAATTATCGATAACGAAGTTGAGCGAATAGGATAAGAAAAGCTAACTTGGAAATTAAATGGAAATTGATTACATCTGTGACAATGGTGTATTTTATGGAATTCAAAAATCACATAAACTCATTATATCTACCGGCGATCCTGTAAGTACTTCTTCATTCTTATTCTTGAGAAAGTGGCCGATAAAGGAATTCCGAAGATAAGTTATATAACAGCACACGGAGTACCTAACTAGAATTTGGAAACGATATATTTTTTATGAATTGTTCCTTGTGAAGTGTTCATAACCTAACTGAAATATTACGAAACGATATATATATATATTTTTTTATCATAAATTGTCCCTTGTGAAGTGTTCATATTTGTCACGAAAGTATTTTGTGAACTTTAAAACGGCCGTTTTAGAAGTGTATTTCTTGTTGGTTTGATCTTTGATCCAAATCGAATTTTTATTGATACTTAGATAATACTTGGTTCTAAGATACCATTTATTGGTTATTTCATTTTTGCTTGGAGTTTAAATTCCTCTATATGAGTTAGATGAAATAATCCCCATTCTTTTTTTGTAAGCTGATACTAACCATCAATAGATTATATATATATTTTTTGTTAATTGGCGTATCTCCTTTTGTTTTGTACAACCCCTTCCTTGTCAATATTTATTGTCTGGCGCCCTTTGCTTACAGACATTCTAGAAAACACGACCCCGCCTCCGACTATATGAGTAGCCAGGCTGTGACGACATTAATTTTTGAATGCCCGAGTGAATTATTTAACCAACTGATATTTTTTTTTTGGTATTCACCTGATTCTAGTTCACTTCGATAGTAGAACCCAAAAATAACGTCACAACGAGTACTTTCAATTTCCTTATTTTCAATAGACAAACACAAAATAAATACACCACCATTAAGTCGCCCTTGAACAAGTACAATTGAGGTGTTTCCAAATTGGGAGGGTATTTTTGAAAAATGTCCATTAGACAAAGATTTTCTTTATTTAGTTTTATAAAACACAGTTTCTAATGTGCCCAGAAAAGAGCCTTTTTTGGGCAAGGGTCAGCTAATTGTCTTGGGTGCTGAAGGGCTATGGGGCGTCCTATAGATTTTTCGGTAGCTGAGAAAGACCCACAGAGCTATGGGGATAAATGAGTACTATCTGAATATACCTTGTTTTTTTTCAAAAATATTAATATTTTTGTTACACATTTTCATGAGCACTACAAATGTTTCAGAAAACGGCTCTTCCAAATCATTATGATATTTTGATTTGCAGCATATCTGCCTATCAAGCGGAAGGCCAGGGTTCGAATCCTCGCCGGTCCACCGTGCTGGGTAATCGCACGTTAAAAGGTAAGGCCTCGTTGATCCATTGCTCGCACAAGTTTCGACTTCTGAGGGTTGACGTTCGTCAGCTGGTTAACGGAAACGAACAATTTTAGAACAATTTTTTTTTTTAGAACAAAGTGCTGCGAGACTATAAACAATCAAAGTAGGTGAATTTGTCATTTCAGAAAATTCACATAAATAAAGAAGTGGGGGATTGTATACGATAAAATACGATAGTTTTGATCAACTTCCATAATAATCAAAATTAGATGAACTGGCAACGCTGACGCACACCGTTCTAGGGAGAATCCTTATGTTTGGGTTTTTCAATGGGTGTTTACCTGAGTTCTTGTAAATAGGTTAAAGGTTCGAAAATTCTGGGTAGTGGGTGGTGGTAACAATGTTGAAGGGAAGAATGCGTAAAACGAGTAGTACTACTACTAGCAGTATTATTTGCGATTTCCAAGAATACCTAATTGTTATTCAGGGGATATACCTACCTAATCTTGTTAGAAAAATTGAGAAACTCAACAGGAAGTTAACGGGAGCGGTAAAATGAAAATTTGGACAGAACACATTGATTAAGTAATTTCAAACTAAAATTTCTAAATTATAGTAGAGGCACATCGATGTATTTTATGACTTGAGTTTCATTGTATTATGTAGCTCTAGAAAATCACAGGAAAATTCAGAAGAATGTTGAAAAACTTGAGTATTAAGACCTCGGTAATCCTCAACCTACAATAGTTTCGACATTTTAGCGTGGTTCGATCGTGAGAGGGCGACAATAGGTTGACAAAATAAGCATTTTTAACAAAGAGAAAGGTTTACGAAAATCCAACAACCGTAACACGAAACTTTCAATGCACTAACAGCCCACGATGAGAAAACCGACATCTCAATCTCATATTGGAATCAATTTTGTCACTCATTCGATTTCATTTAATAGCCATTACGTAAGAGCGAAATATAAAAAAACACCGAGTCATATTTCACGTTTCAATTTCAACTACTCTCCCATTATCACATTTTGTGATACTTCTGTTAGAAACTGGTTTCCTCAACTCATAGTAGTCTACCTATATGCTTACTTTCACTTCATTTTATAACCCAGTTATTCGTAATTGTTTTATAACAATAGTAATTAGACCAATTATGAATTATGAATCACCTATTAACAAATTGTTATTATTTAATACACTCCTTCGCAGTTGCATATCACTCATTTTTAACAATTTATAGATTTTATTTAAAGAATGTTACTTTTTCCTTCAGACATTGATTTGCATGACTAATAAGAAAGAAATCACGATAAATAAAATATGAATCACGTTATCATTGGACAACTATACAGATATTTCATGGTCAGTATATGAGGCGTCATCTTCAATGTATTTTCTGAAAAATACGAGCAGCTCGAAAATATAGGGGAAAGAACATTTGCTCAGAGATTATCAATACTTATCACATTTGATAATTAAACCAGAATGAATGAATGCCTGAATAATACTCTTTCCTGTTCTATTCGAAACAGAATGCTACAGAATCAACAGCAACACCACGTGCATTTTTCATGATTTCAACAATCTAAATACAATTTGCACAAAAATTTTTTATCAAAGAATTCCCAACATATCAAATATTGTGGAGGAATGGAAATGGGACTACTAGTAAACTTTCCTCCACTGAATATATTTCAACAAGGATCTATTTTTCACTAATTCGACTTACGTAATATTGTCACATTAGGTCTTCTCAACAAAATATTTATGAATTTTGTAATTAAGGCACTTTATGGAGGTTTTAAAAGCAGCGGATGTTTCGTCAGTTTATCACCGCTATACCATCTTTTTGCAATGTTTGAGGATACTGCTTTTAAATTTATTAATCATTTCCTGTGAATAGGTAACTCTTAACCTAGTTGTAAATTAAAAATATGGTAAATTGTAGAACAGGTTTGATTTGAATTATGAATCAAAACATTTTTTCCTGAGCAAATGAATGAGTAATGGAAGTTTATTATACCTTATCTTCCATAACGATCTGGAGCTGAATTATATTGTTCGTGTTTAATGTTTACGAGCATCAAACAATTACCGAAATTACCGAAACTAGTAGACCACTTATTGACATGATAAAAAGCACTAGAGCTACATCAGAAAGCCATTTCAGAATTTGATTTTGGGTTTTAACTTGTTACATTTCAAAACACCGGATGGCAACTTGGTTGTTTCTCAACTTTCCCCCCCTATCAATCCAGTATGATGGAATTGTCGAATGAAGGTCTAATTTTTAGAAATTTTTCACACGATAAATGTTTTTGCGACGTTGCCAAAAAGGCAGTACCAACTTCATTTCTTCTAAATGGTACAAGGTCCTTCAATTATAAACTATGGAACGCTGGTTCATTTTTGAAAATTCGTTCCGTTTCAAAATGATAAGCGGTTGTGATTTCTTGAAATTTCAAACTGATATGATCATGATTTCAATGGAAGTTTATAGTCCAAGATCCCAGAGCAATCAGACATAACTTATTTTCACACGGATGAAACCTGAAGTTTTCAGTAGCGTCTCGTGTGCCTTGAATACCTACGCGCTTTGTGGAACTTGCCGAGTGACACCTGGGCAGGTACCAGGTGAGAAAGGTAACTAAAAATAAGAATTATTTTACCTAAATTCACATGGCTGATTTTTATATATGTCATGTAGAATATTATTTTGAAGTAATATCATAAGTGTCAGACACTTTTGATGGACCAGAGCTTTTATCAGACGCTTTTAAGCTACCCAAAAAATAAATGAACTTTACTTATTTTTACATGTCTGATTTTTTAATATGTTATTGAAGTATTTATTTAAAAGTTATATTCAATCAGTAAGACAAATTAGAGTGACCAAACATCCTCTAAGACAAAAATTATTCAGCCAGAAGTATGAGGGCGAGAGTACTATGCATGCGCTTCAGAGTGAATGAGACGTCCATAATAACTCGGTTTCCCTTCTCAAACTCACCATCTGTTTCAATCTACTGTGTATGTGCTGTTTGTGTGTAATATAACTTATAGTATACAGTATAGTCAGTGTTGTTTTTTAAGGCACAATTGTGCCAAAAGGGGCATTATGGTAAGCACTTTGAGAAATTGGTCGAAAACGGGCACAATTTTAAGATTCCGTATTTTCGTGGTTCCGAGGTAATTTTCACTTGTCTAAATTCTCACTTTTCATTTCATTTTCCTCAACAATCCTGTTTCCTGTTAGTATGAAATAGGTTCATCATCAGCTGAATTTACATTGAATTCTACAATAAAGGAAGAGTAATATAATATTATTTGATAAATGAAGTATAAAATTTACTTACATGGAGATGAAAAAATAGCAAATTCACATGGTGAAGTTCAAAAGGACATAAAAAATTTGGTAGTGACAATTATGATTAATTTAATATTAGGGGAATTTGGGACATCCCTAACACCATAAATACATTAAAGATTGGGGGGCTTGGAGCCCTTATGCCCAATATGCAATATTAGAAAAATAACCTAACCTTACCAAATTTTTTATGTCCTTTTGAACTTCACCATGTGAATTTGCTATTTTTTTTCATCTCCATGTAAGTAAATTTTATACTCCATTTATCAACTAATATTATATTACTCTTCCTTTATTGTAGAATTCAATGTGAATTCAGCTGATGATGAACCTATGTAGGTTCGAAACATGTACTGAATCACCGTACTGAACATCTTTCAAATATTAAATTGTGGAGACGACTTTGAGTTTTTCTGCATCGTAAAAATATAAATATATTCAATAATATATTATAAATATGAAAAATTGCCACTTGAGTCACATTCGAGTTAGCGTTTGTCCTCGCAAAAAGTAGACGGTTTGTCCAAAGCCCCAAAGGAGGCAATTTTGGCCCCAGAAACCTGCGGAATTCCATCAATTGCATATCAAATACTACATGAAGCTCCATTTTTTAATGTTTACCAATCTGAACGTTGAGAAATCATGTATATATTGCATAGAAATCATAATTTTTAAATTTCATACTAACAGGAAACAGGATTGTTGAGGAAAATGAAATGAAAAGTGAGAATTTAGACAAGTGAAAATGACCACGGAACCACGAAAATACGGAATCTTAAAATTGTGCCCGTTTTCGACCAATTTCTCAAAGTGCTTACCATAGTGCCCCTTTTGGCACAATTGTGCCTTAAAAAACAACACTGACTATACTGTATACTATAAGTTATATTACACACAAACAGCACATACACAGTGGATTGAAACATGGTGAGTTTGAGAAGGGAAACCGAGTTATTATGGACGTCTCATTCACTCTGAAGCGCATGCATAGTACTCTCGCCCTCATACTTCTGGCTGAATAATTTTTGTATTAGGGGATGTTTGGTCACTCTAATTTGTCTTACTGATTGAATATAACTTTTAAATAAATACTTCAATAACATATTGAAAAATCAGACATGTGAAAATAAGTAAAGTTCATTTATTTTTTGGGTAGCTTAAAAGCGTCTGATAAAAGCTCTGGTCCATCAAAAGTGTCTGACACTTATGATATTACTTTAAAATAATATTCTACATGACATATATAAAAATCAGCCATGTGAATTTAAGTAAAATAATTCTTATTTTTAGTTACCTTTCTCACCTGGTACCTGCCCAGGTGTCACTCGGCAAGTTCCACAAAGCGCGTAGGTATTCAAGGCACACGAGACGCTACTGAAAACTTCAGGTTTCATCCGTGTGAAAATAAGTTATGTCTGATCGCTCTGGGATCTTACTCTATTACTTCAGAATGCCTCAAACTGATGAAAGCTCAAGATATTTACCATCCTCTGTCACACACAATACTTTACTTGATCAACTCGAATTATAATATTCCAATAATCTTCTTGGAACTTATCTCTCTGACAGAACATAATTAACTCTTCTTTTCAGCTCAATATTGGATCACGGTGTACCTTATCCACCTCAAAATAATGACTTTCAAATAATATCGACTGAGATATGCACAACTCTACATCCAATTTGGTATTGAGGAAGTTATAAAAGAAACGATCGAAAAAATTTGTTGAAAAAAGCGTTTGTCATTAAAAAAAGTTTGGGAAGTTTTGTGCAGAAGTGCAGAGCTAAGAAAGTAATTATCAGGATCAAGTAATAAGAACTCTATTAGAGAATAAATGGAAAAGAGCCCTTCGAAAATTCAAACACAGGTACTCTTCTCAACATGCAATTCAGGAAAAATTCATAAACACAAACATGTTGAAGTTCATTTTTTGTCAACAACATGCGACTAATGAAGTAAAAATGGATGAAAAAGACGATGACACATAAGGTGAGGAAGAGCGCACCAGAAGCTTCTAGCTATTTGAAGGGGCCAATATCAGCCTGTGAAGTCTCACCAAGGAGATCAAGCTAGATACAGAACTCTACCAAGGATCACCACAAAAGATCTGCTGATGTTGCAGTGAATCACATCATGGGACAGCTTGATTACAAATATAATCAGTCAAAATCAGAAGATCCTATTTCGTAATCAAGTGAACAAAGTAGAACTTCTTCAATCGCTACAGTGAAAATGTCAAAGATAGAAAAAATACGTTATCGTAATTTGTTTCCAGAGCATGAGATTTTGTGGTTCGAAACAGACAATCTGTCTAGGATATTCCAGCACTGGATGAGACGACTACATAACGGAAAAACCTAGGAAAAAAAATAGTTGATAAGATTAAACGTTCATTACTCAACGTAACGTCAACAATCTTGACTATATTCACTATCACGACGATCATCTGACTAATCCAAACAAACGGCACGCAAAAACAGCGGCACTAGTGGCAGCAGAAGCCAGATTTACGATTCATCTGAAAGAGGGCGTTCACCTTCGACAAGAAAAACTAATAATCAATGGCAACAACATGCGACTACCGTAGTAAAAATGAATGAAGAAGAAGACGACGACACATGCTCGACGTTTATTTATTTCGCACCGTCCCTGGATTTTGGAACAATAAATAGTTGCGAAGTCAAAGACACTTGTGGTAACAACGCTGGTCGTGTTATCGTCGTTCGAAGGCGGGTGTACACTTTTTTCGATGTTTTGTCTTCAATGTATGTTGCAGGAAGCAGTGGTGATGCTAGGTTCATTCTGTATCAAAGAGGCTTTTCAACACCCCCACCTCCAATCATTTTTCTTGTTGCTATTTGTTGCCATACACCTTTAACAGTTGTTGAAATGGGTCTTACAATTATTTGTCACCTTGACTATTTCCATAAACCTTCCTAGAAATCAACTTTTCTCCAAGCTACTTGAAAATACTAAGTTCAACGCAGAAGATGAGTGAGTCTTTGAATTATTGAGAAGTTCCAAATGTGCCTTTCTAGAAACTTATGTTTGATTTTCCGAAAAACCTGACCAATGTGGAATGAGACCTTGGTATGATTGGAACCGTTGGGAAAAGGAAACCTTCCTCAACATACCTGAGAAGCCATACGCAATTCTTTTCTAGAATATGCTAACTTGTTAGCAAAACACGCGTTGAGTGTATTTTCAATTTGGTGTTTGGATAGTTTAGATGTGTTGAGGAAAGTTTCAGTGGGGAATGAACTTTTTCTGAAATGCAGTCAACGTGAGTGTTTTCAGTTTTGTGTGTTGGGTAATTGAGCTCTTTAATGAATCGGTGTGTACAATATCTGAGATGCAATCATTGATGGATAGAAAGATAAGCGATAAAACAAAATATTTTTTGAATAATTTTGGATAAAAACCATTCATGATTACATATGTTTTTTGAACACACTTAGCTAACGAACATGTAGATACACCAGTGAGGAATAAATGAAATCGAATTCGATACTTCATAGCCCCGCAAAATCTAGTATTCAATCTATGATGACATGAAATATCTTTCATACAATATCGTAAGCATCGTTTATATTATGAACTAGCTGACCCGGCCACGCGTTGCTGTGGCTAAAGTTTTTGTTATATTACATTATAGTAAACAATCTAAGAGGAACAATAAGAGAACATCAGTCACGGAGTCCACTATGCTTTTTCACACAGATGGTATTTGTAAAAAAATATGGCGATCTCCTTATTTGACTTTCTACTACTATAACCCTTTAGTACAATGAAATTATTTACGAACAAAGACGAAAGTGTTGATGTTGGTATACAAATTCACTGGATTGAGATTTGAAGGGGAAGTACGTTGAACACAATTAATTAAAATGTTCTTACACTTGATATTAAGCAGAAATCAATAGGTACAAAATAAAAATTTATCAGATTTATTATTTCCATTTAATTTTATAACAAATATAAGTATATTACAGTATAATACAGTAAATAACATGTGACGCTTAAACTCATGAATGAGGTAGGCAAGGCAGACAGTCTTAAACTTTTAAACATTAATATCTATATTTTTGAATTATAAATACTATCAATTTCAATTTAATTTAACACCAATCGGTGCACAATGTTTTTGGTTAACCTGTCTTTAGCTAACACAAATAGATTCGACGGTTTCCCAACACGTGAACACGCAACATATAGTTGCCCATGAGAAAAACATGGATTTTCCAAATCTAAACTATTTGTGGTTGTGCATGACCTTCTGCTGTCCTGATTCTTTGGGCTGGATTTCTTGATTCAATTTGTTCTGCCAACTGATGGGCTCAGCAGCGCCATCTATTGATTACTTACTCAACCCAGTCGAAAGGTAGCCAACTGATGGGCTCAGCAGCGCCATCTATTGATTACTTACTCAACCCAGTCGAAAGGTATCGACATCTGTTAGAATCATTTGGAGTTAACAGATATACCACGTTTTATAGTGACTGATGACGTTTCATGTCAAGTCACACGGGAACGCTGTCGAACGGGATAAAAAGTATCCTATGTCCATCTCCTGGCTCTAAGCTACCTCCCTACCAATTTTCAGCCAAATCTGTTCTGCCGTTCTTGAGTTATAAGTGGTGTAACTAACACGACTTTCTTTTATATATATAGATAATTATCTTTTCGCACGAAGACATACCAGAGACAAGAATATAATAGTTATTTATGATATGAGAGCTAAAAGTGATATTATATTTTGTGAGGAGGGAAGTTTCCCTTCAAATAAAATCACTTTTAGCAGGTATATCATGCACTATTTTTTCTACAAACACTATTAAAAGTCCAAATTAACGCATACCTATTTTACATTAATTAATTGTTGAAATAATAGCCTAGAGATTATCAGTTTTGAATCCAATTTCATCTGCCCCCAGATACTATTTCACGAATTCGATTGTCGAGTAGCTCAGACTGTGACTGTAGAATGCGCTGTACCGAAAATATACGCATATTCTAAACAATTCGATAATCGAATTCGTGAAATAGAATCTGGGCTCTAATCTATTCATGAAACAAGTTGCCAAGGTAATCAAAAACAGAATTCGTTGATTTGTCTTTGTTGACAACTAACGTCAATAAATCACGAATTATTCTTTCTCGTTTCTTCGTTCCTCGATGGAAAATGGAAAGTGATCCAGAAAATGAATTTCTACCTCCGGAAATTCAAGAAGCTGCCAATAAAGCTGCTTTCGAATGATTGCCTAGTAAGTCAAAGCGACAGTACGAGCAGTTTTCATTCGATCGTTTCTTGAAATGGTGTGATCAGTGAAAAAGTGCTTCTTGCATACTTTGAAGAAAAGTCCAAAACATGGAAATCGTCAACGCTTTGGTCGAATTACTCTATGTTGAAGTCGACGATGAACATAAATAATCATGACATAGGTAAGCAGATATTACAAGCTTGTGGTTTTTTTGAAGCGAAAGGGTGAAGGATATCGACCGAAAAAGTCAAATGAATCACTTTTAGTACTGGTGCTAAAAATGATTTACTCTTAACATCAGTGTCATAAAGTGGCATTTTAGACACTGACAGCATGCGTCAAAAATTATACTTTTACTGATGTTTGTAGAAAAAATAATTTATTTGGTTAAATTTGTCTTTTCAACCATAAACTTGCATTTGATTCATTTAACATTCCCTTTAATATTATTCCTTTGTCTTTGGGACACATTGTATCATACGCTTTAATGGGCAATCATCAGCTAGCACTGAAATTCTCCAAGGATTATTAACGACACCATGCACAGAATCTCACCCGTGTATCACCATAGTTATTACGATAAGTCAACAAACATTTACTTTATTACCCGTTCCCTTACAAAGAGAGATACTTCGAATTATTATTATATAAGAAATATAATATCGTCTGCAAACAATCTGTTCGAGCACTTACATAACTAATGATTCGCTGATTGCAAAATACCGAGGAGAGAAAAGAAAACGGTGAAAAATAACCCCTCGACGGTACGCATGAATGGTTAGCAATTTGCATTTAGATGTTTGAGATAAATAATTAGACGGTATCAGCGAGTCGCCTGTACCTATTTAATATAATGTTGGCAGGATAGCGCGGATCGCGTCTATAGCGGAGCCTGGCGAAAACAAAAAACAAACCTTGAATAAATAATGTTTCGAATTACTTACAGGTCGGTTGTACTTTCAAGAAGAATATGTGTATTTTATCGTGGCTAAACAGGAGAAAAAAAACTTACATGTCATTCCGCGGGGAGAAAAATATTTTACAACTATTACAACTGTATTACCAAAAATATCATAGCAAAAATTGTCAACAAGACGACGCGACACTAACTTGGATTTGTCATATAGCCGCATTTAGTTTCACAACTTACTGTTGTCCTTATGAGTATGCACGCATTATAATTTTTATCCGCGATTATTGTATAATGTACCCACCATACGTCTGTTTGCTCGGCCTTAATAATACCCATTAATCACGGCAATGATTAATGGGTCAATTATTCACTGCTTTCAGGTGCTTTCTTGATTTAGCTATTATATCTTATTGTTTTGATGTTAATTCTATCCTTGCGATCACCTTGACCAATAGTTCAAATATTACAATTATTAATAACTATAACTATATATCTTGTGATATAAATATCATCTTGTAAGATTAGATACGTGATATTTGTTAAGTTGAATACTTAGATTTTTGTGTTGATTATTAAGAGATATCATACGATTATTATAATTTTTGATAACTATGTACTGTGTATAGGTGAACAATAATGTATTGTATGAAAAATTGGTTAGAATAAAATAATACTGTTCCTTAAAAAATGTATGTAATGTAACAAAATTTTTCAACAAAAATTTTCATTAGTCGTGGATAAATTATAGTATTCTATTCCCGTATAATGTATATTATTCTCTCGGTGATTTAGGATACTCGCAGTATACTTCTATACTCCTGCAGTATAATGCCATATATTATTCCCTTAGAGAAGAATTGCGAGGGATTAATAGTAATAGTCTTTATTCCCTCTCTCCTATCAAAACATTTCTCGAATTGAATTTTACCATGGAAACGATATAACCAAATTCCAATAAGTGTCAGTGTAAAAACGCGTATTTGTTTTAAGATGAATGAAACTGAAGAATCCTTTATTTATGTTAAATAAATGAGTCGTAAGTAAAGTATATTACTCGCAATAATGACTATTATTCTCTCGGAATATTACTCCCTCGCCGCTGACGTGGTTCGGTTCGTGAAAAGTCCTCGAGAATAATAGCTATCATTATTGACTAGTGGTATAATCTACTATTGATACATTGAGAAAATACCGACCTCAAATGAAGTAGAAGAAACATTATACATACCTCAAGATGAAAATGCTTTTCCTTCACTAGTAAATTGCTATTTTTAGTATTTTGTGAATGAAACTTGTTCCGTTGTCAATGACATCTATTAGCATCTAGTTCTGGTATCTATACTAACTACTATTATAAGGAGAAGATTTTAACTTTGTTTGTTGAAGGTAATTTTTGCTATAATTACAAATCGTCATACGAGATATGATTCTCGAGATGATTCCTACATAAAACTAGAGGGATTTTCAACTCATTTGTGTCAGTAGTGGATGCAAGGGTCATTTTCCAGAGCTGTGTGTATCGTTTTTCCTTTGTAGCCACGACTGCATATTTTGCTGCAAAGTTCATTTCAATTTCTACCTAAATAGAATAATATGAGATACTAGCTGTTACCCGCAACTTCGTCCACGTAGCAGTCGAACCAAACCGTTTAGACAGCGCACGCCGGTAAAGCTTCACGTCTCGTCCAACTTTATTACATATACATTTATCATGATAAAATAGAGCGTATATCACTCCTGAATAGTGAAGTTTTCTGTTAGTGAAAGAATGTTCATGAGCGGATCAGTATTTCCGAAGGTTGCTCCCTACAACCCAACAAACTAAGTAACAAGCGTTATCCCTTTATAATAGTAATGATAGTATAGAAGTATAGATGACGGTCGTGCCACCTAAACATTTATAAAGCCATTATCTGATGGCTCACTTCTTTAGATGTGTATTTTGCTATCAAGTTATCTCTTTGTCAGATCCTCCATCAAGTGCTGGTCTATCGAGTTTTGTTTGACGCCTATCTTATAAATGATGGTGTTCCGTAATCATTTCATTCGCCAATAATCTGTCCCCAATTGTTTATTTTGGTTGAAATTCAATTTTATTTGGAACTATAAGTACTTTATGAAAGATCTCAAAGGAGCTGAATAGTTTTAAATTTTCATTCTGTTATAGTTCCTACCCAAACTACTCAAAACAAATAATGTCTCCCAAAAATAGTTTTCGTCATAACAATTGATAACGATGCCTAATGAGTAATTCACAATTGACTAATAGGTACAACAGGATCAATCACCATTGATGCAACATCGTTTTTTCCGAACCCGTCATCCATTTCCGAAGAATTTATTCAAACATATCCCCTTTCAGAAAGAAATTCCAATATTTACAGCGCAAATATTAACAAAAACAACGAAAGTGTTAACTGTCAAATAGTATTAATTATTATATTTGATTGTTCAAACTCTTTGACGCTATTTGCCAGTGTCAACATGTGTACACAATAAGTGTTTGTAGTGTACATACAATAATCGACTCTCTTCTGAGGCCTGGAATCTTACGAATGTCCACTTCATATAGACACAAGAGACAATCACCAAAATGAGGATCTTTTTCTCGAAAAAAATTCAGCCGAAATTCCAGCGACGTGTGCTAGGTACACACGTCCTTCTTTTGTTTGTCAGGGTATTTGTTTATTGTCAAGGTATTCCATTTGTGCTGAGGAATTTGAATTTTAGGTTGTTTGTACTGAATACGTTTGGCTTTATAGAAAAAAAAGTATATCGCCCTGTTGGTAAAATTGTAGCGAAATGGCGATCCCTTTATAAAGAACAGTTTGGAAATGGCCAACCGACACGGAGTTCAGAAATGTGGCTTCCCAAAAGAGTAACCACAAATCGTTTACTTTAATTCCTCGCTTTCCCTTATCATACTTTGATTTGCAATCATTTCTATCCTCTTAAGAAAATATTATTTCCTCTTCAGTACAGGAATTTCCTAGTAGGTATACTAGGTTCCACCACATTCAGGGAGATATTAATATATTTTTTCAAGATTATTGTCATATATGTATACGTTTGAGAACAATTTTTTAAAAAGACATTTTTCATTTCAATATTAAATCAAAGTTTCCAATTGGATTCGTGGTGTTTTTCCTCTATTTCATCTGTACAGGTGGACCATCAAAATGTAAGTGTTGTGTTTTTCATTCATCAATAGTTACCTATTCTATATTATCGAAAAAAATTAATTTGGACACACTCTTGGCTCTTTTAAATTGAAAAAATGACTTCGGTTGATGGTCAGGTTGAACATCCCAATGAATGAACCAAGTTATTTTTTGACATTTCATTTCCACATTTTTGAAAGCTTGATCTCAGAAGGAATAGTAGAATGACCAAAGTTGGGATTGTAACATTTAAAAATCTATGGGATGGAACCCAGGACCTGTCGCTCATGGGACGGGCGCACACACATAACCACTTGCACTAATTCTTGCCCATTTTATTACATAATATTATTTTTCAGTTTTCTTTATTCAATTTCATAGGAGCTGTATAAATTCATTTTACCAACGTATCAAATTATCTGGCATGTTTTTTTTAAGATTGCTTTGAAATAGAAAAGATATTGTGGGAATGTTCTTGCTTCTTTTGAAGCCCAAGGAATACATATAGTTCTCATTAAAACGAAAAGAAATTATTTTTCACCAAATATCTGATTGTATTTCGTATGTCAAAAAACTCTGCAATAATCATGTTTCGAAAACGCACCAAAACACTTGTGACACTCGATCAGAGCACTGTTATTCGTTACCTGAAAATAACGAATCGATTGAAACGAAAACAAAAAATTATTACCCATTGACCCGTGCGGTGAACCACGGATTGGAACAGTGCTACCGAATTAATTGGTACTCTGTATTAGCGGCACTTCTGCTTCCTTCTTAAGGCAGATATCCCGCATCCGGTGCACGCCAGAAACAATCTCGTTAGATAGCTATTAATTGGTGGATGGTTGTGAAAATTAGTTTCTTGTTGTAGGAGTTTTAGAAACCTCGACAGATTTCATTGAGTGATACTTCAAACGTAATGGAAGAACAGCATCAATGAATTACGATATTGAAAACTACTTACACAAATCATTTTCGGAATTATATCTTTTCGAATTGGAATGAATCATACAAATATTAGGGAACACAAATATGTTTCAGCATTCAAAAAAGATTTGTAAAAATATTTATTAGCAAAAAATATTTTTGAAATCATGACTCGATGTACAACCTTGAAACAAATTTAATTGTCGAATTGCATTTTATAGTTTGACATTTGTATGCTTTTTATGGTATTTTCTGTATTGTATTTTGTTGTCTGACACTTTCTGTATTATATTTTATTCCATCCAAATCTAGTTTTAGTTAGACACTTACAATTCTCATACAATACATCTGTCTGTCTGATGGAAATAAAGGATTATTATTATTACTATTGAATATGAAGGAAAGCAATTTTCTAGAAAGTGTTCATAGATCAACGTAGTTAAACAACACGAACTTATCTTAACACGTTATTACACACAATATCAGTCCCTAGAGACACGAAAGATATACTCATAACAACGACATCCCTCTAGTTTCCAGAAATGAACCGTTGCCTGATTCGGCCAAGCATAGCATGAATGTGTCCTTTATATTATCGGTCCCTCTCGCTCAGGGAGTCCATCTTTTTAAGTATATGGTACTAACATCCAGTGGTAGACGAATTCCATTCGTGTCAACACCTTGCAATTTAATATTCCATCATAATATTTTATTTCTCTTCCATCTCTGTTTCATACATCTCCTGTAATTGGGTTTTTTCATCTATTCGAAATAAAAGACTGATATTCTAGTAACTACTCCTAATATAGCTTATTCGTAGCAATCCGCGTGGAATATCAGACAACTGAGGTGAATATAAACAATTTTCAACTTCTGAAAGAGGCATTTGTTGTTTATCGAAATTAACCTGAAAATATTTATTTCTTATTCATCGTGAAATATTTTTTAAAATGAGTGTGAATATAGTATAGTAATGTCGGAAAAACATATCGTTCCTCTCTCAAGAAACTGGAAAATTGTAATATACTATGTTATGAGTTCGACAGGGAGGATATATTATATTGAATGATACCAAGAAACCGATTGGGAATCTTTCAATTTCGAAGATATACAAGAAGTACAAAAAAATACGAAAACCTTTTTTGAAAGTATTGTACTGTGTGATCAGACTTTGCCATACCAATGGTCTCCCAGAATGTATTCACAAAGTTTGTGCATAGGGGTGTTCTACTTCCTCCCAGGCTCAAGTTCTTGTAGAAATGTTTTCATCAATGTCATATTTTCAAAATTTTTTGCAATATATATCACATTGCATGTGTAATTGGTGAATATATTTAGGTACGTCACGTTTTGATTCCTGGAATTCACATCTTTTTATCATGGCTGATGAAAAGATCAAACTATCGATTATAACAAAACCATACCCTATGGTTTTTCGGTACCTTCAATCGATTTCATTGAATTTCTTATCGTTTTCGAGATCCCTATGGAGAGATTTGAATTTGATTGAATATGCGCAAAAGTTCGAAGAAATATTAATAGTCTCTTTCGAAAACTAATTTGTCACTTTCTACTAGTAACACCTGAATTTCACGATACAATTTGTCGCTGGAACTCAGAAAGTTTTTTCATTCGATTTGTTCGAATTGCAAGTAACAAATCATGTTCTATTTGGGGGTTGAAGTGCAGCGACTTAGTTATTTTTGTAGTAAATTTGTTGCCGCAAACTTCGAATATAATATGGTGACACCATTGTGAAAAATGGTAATTTTGTACGTTTCGATGATTTTTTTAAACTGAGGAACTTCCAGAAGTAATTTATTGCAATTTGGAAAATTGGAAATGAATGGAATAAGATATCACTTGTATCATTGCATGCGTTAATCTTTGTAACATTCAGTGCTAGTTTTCAATGTTGGCAATGAAAGAAAATCATCCAGATGCATCAAATGACAGATTGATGATACTTCTGCAGGACTTGTCGCGGCGAGAAATCGCATCAACAAATTGCATCGTGGAATTCAGGTGTAACTTGAATCCTTGAATGAAATTGAAAAAGAGCAGTTTGTCGATGACTCATTCCAGATGCCAATGGTTACGCGTTTCTTGAATAACTTTAGGTTACTTCCTTCGATGGTGGTACTGAAAAAAGCCTCTATGAATCACGAGACGGTACGGTGAACGTTTTTTGCAGTCCGGCCCCAACATCAGCCACCTGTCGGATAGATGAATAACTCTCGACGATAGCTTTTTATCCGAGTTGAAAGAAGTGTGCCATTTCCTCCCGCTAGTGCAAAATTCAATTAGCCGCGAAAGGAAACGACAGTCCACCGGAGAAACTGAATACATAATTTTCCGCCACTCTTTTATTATGCAGATTTCGCGTTTTGATATATTGAGTTATTCGACTGAATTGAATACTTGTCAAGAAACTACAGAATGCTATTATTTTTTCTAACAGTGATTGGCTCGGACGACGGAATTGGGACATTTTTCAACAAGAAAATGTTACCTCACTTCAACATTCTTGCAAATTATGACACGATTAAGCAAGGTGTGTTTTGTAAATTTTTTTGTCTTTGCTCATTTGAAAATTAACATATGGAAAATTATTTATTCGCAATGAATATTTATTTCGAAATATGGAATACTGTGTACAATGAAAAAGAGAAACTACGTTAATATTCTGACTAAGGAAATGATCGTAGGTGTGTGAGTCGAAAAGAGTATATGAAAATATGGCATGAAAAAATGGATAATATTTTTTTAATATTCAGAACAGGTTCAGAACTATGATGGAACAACAATACCAGGAAAGAAACAAATTTCAATAAAAAATGCACCAAAACAAATATGTTATTTCTTCACAGAAACTACCTATGATTATTCATGGAAATATTATCAATCTGTTCTGAAGACCTTTCGACTGCATTTTAAACTTCATTATTACTATGGATAATTTCTTTTTCATTTTTTAGTAATTAGGTCGTTCGAAAAATTTTCTTGAAACCCTTGTACTCTCCATACTAAGAAAACTGCGAAGTTCCTTTCTGATCCCCACAGTGTTACTTCGTCCATTTCAGCTATTTATTTCAATGAAAAATCACTATCCATATGAAAATATGGTGTAGGTTATTTCCGATCTGTGCTCCGTGATTAAATAAAATGGAAGATCCGGTTGCAATATCATTATAAATCTTTCAAACTATTACGTAACAATTAATATGATAATTCAAGGCAATTGAACTGAAAAAGTGCTGAAGATAATTTTTACCGGTCACTTAACGGACACCATTCGAATTTTTTTGGTAATGATTTTGCTTCACCTACCGACTGGTTTTTGGTAGATCAAAATCTGGTACCGACATATCAATTTCCTGTAAGGCATAGATACATTATAATTATGAATGATGGTTGCGTTTAAGTCCCAATTAAGGATTCATTACGAGAATATTCGTCGCAATCAGTGTACGAGATTTTGCTGTGTTTCAAAATAAAGTTCGATGCTTCACTCGCTTTTTGGGGAATCTGTCTTTAGATACGGATTAATATTGAGGTGAAAATTTTAAGAAGGGATTGAGCTGTAAACGTTGAGATTGGAACCTTTG
This sequence comes from Zygogramma bicolorata, assembly GCA_032362365.1. NCBI lineage: Eukaryota > Metazoa > Arthropoda > Insecta > Coleoptera > Chrysomelidae > Zygogramma > Zygogramma bicolorata. Next base: position 147,279 of record JAVJAQ010004902.1, on the reverse strand, counting down.
GTGTAAGAAGAGATCAATTACCTTAAGACCAAACTGATATTTTTTGCACTCGACGCGCGTTTCGCTAAAAAGGTAAGCATCTTCAGGAGAAGAAAATTGATATTCAAGGATCAAGCTGTCTATACAATATATCATTCCGTCAAACTGAACAACATTGAACTGAAGAAGAAATATCTGTACTTTTTTCAATTCGTAAGAAAATAGGATGATGTTGAAAAATGTTGATTTCTGCCTGGCTTTCGGATTTCGAGTTGAATTTACTGATATGAAGATGAAGACGTGGGAACTGGACTTGACCCAATCAAATTAAAATCTTCGAAATGTGTTTCGAAGACGTTCATTTATCAATAATTTACTAATGATGAATGCCACTTTTGAAAAATTCAAGTGAAGTGAATTAAAGATTTTTTAATTGAATTATGCTGAAACGCATTTTAATGTAAAAAACTGATGATAATATGACTATGAGGAATTAATTAAAAAAAAAGATTTTTAATCTGATAATGATTTTAGAGTCTTCATTGCTGAAAACAAACAATCGTTGGACGTGTTCATTTAAACCTCGTTGATTTTTTCAAAATGTCTTCAATGGATTCAAGAACGATTAAGATTTTTTTAAACTGAAATTAGGTTGAAAATACTACGAAGATGAATTTATTAACCATAAAAAAATTACAACTAAAAAAATTTTAAGTACAAATGCATTGAGAATATGTACTGTTTGAAAGTCGTTGTGGTGGATGGATTCTCTCTATATAGTTTTTTTTGGTCCTTGAATCTCGATAGAAAATAGGAATTCATATTGAAATCTATATTCATAAGTGTAGAAGGGCAGATTTCCAATCTATTTAAAAACAGTTGCCTCTGAATGGCACATGTCCTATTGAGTCAAATTTGCCTATAAAAAATACAAGAACAAATATTTATTGAAATACTTCTCGTTGTAAAAGTTTCGTTATCGAAATCTGTTTTCATTTTTGAAAACGAACCTAAAAAAATATTTGTATTTCAATAAAAATTATTTCTTGTATTTTTTGATAGTCGAATTTTCGTTATACGAGAAGTTGCTGACAAATAAAAGAAACTGTTTTTAATTAACACAGCAACTTTTCAGGACAGATTCGAAATCTGCCCTTTCAAACTTGTATAGATTCCAATATTTATTCATATTTTCTCAGTTTGTGGTAGGTTAAGAATTGTAAAATGCTACGAAGAGAGAGTGAGAATATATATAAATCGTACAGAGAAGCGAAAGTCCCATAGTCGAACAAATATCATGAAAAAACGCAACTTGAGACTGAAATGGTTTTTCACAACACCGATAAATTAGGAAAACACCCGCCTGTTCGGGATTCTACCTAAAAAACTGAATTAAACGATGGATGCTGTTATGCATCCTCAACTCCCACAAATTCTACACCGGAAATGGGCCATAATCTTCATCAGTAATTTAACACGAGAGCCATATGCGGTCTGCATCTCGGGTACTTACTATTATAGTGATTTTTTTTTCATTCAGGCCGCAGCCCTCGGCGATATAAGATTTAGGAGATGAATTAACCAAAAAAATATTGCATATATCAAGCATTATAGGTGAAATTTTCGTAACTAACAGTCGTATAAATTTGTTAGGGGAAAGTGGCAACTATGAATTGTTAGCACTGTTTCATAACTGGTAAAATACTTTCCAAATCCAACTATCATTCCGGATTAATGATAATAGCCTAAAAGGAAAAATCACTCTGATTTGTAGAATTTTCAAAGATGTGGATAAGGCAAGCAGTAAACTAAAATATATAGTTTATTAAGGTGTTAGAGTTTTATTGTGTTGAAAGGGGATTCAATAGTCAATATTGAAGACAGTTTCTGAAACAAGCTCCACTTAATAGTCGTTGATATATTTTTGAATATTGATAATAATTACTCATTATTTTGGCTTCTAGTTTTTCCTGAAGTTGATCAATAGTCGTTTCGCTCACATTGATAACCAATGCCAGATGAAGCATAGTTGATTCTTGAAAATACTGTGAATGTTCCTCGGTTATATTTAACTACCTTATGTTACAGCTTATCCAATCCATCTTGGCACAGAACTAATAATGTATACCTAGCAATCTCTGTGAAGTACAATAAGATAAAAAAACACCTTTTAAATGTGTTCAATGTGTTGAAATTTATTCCTGGACGGTGTTTTTTCTTTCGTCATGGTCTACATTACCAGTGTGCAACTGGAAAAGTATCTGAGTTTGTGCCAAGATGGATTGGACAAGCTGTACGTAGTATTCGATGGGGATAAAAAACATCTACAAGCTGGAGTACATTACCCAAGAATTCATCAGCTGAGTGGTCTGATATAACACACCCCACTTTCCCATCTTCTTTTTCATAGCATAGGGCATGTTGGTCTTCTTATACTAGCCTCAGGAGTAACTCGTGATCTCTTGAAGGATATCAGTGGTAGTCTGCTATTGGTGCGAATATGCATGATTTTAGCATTTATACCACTTCTGGTTGTTGTTGAAAGTATTTCTCCTCCGAAAGAATTAATAAGGGCAGCATTCAAAAGTGGACATTACAAAATTCAAGGCAGAGGTAAGGAAAAGAATTCTAGAAAGATCATCTTCGTCTTATCTCTGTGATGATAGGTGAGAAACACTCTTGGGATCCCTATCAACCAATTGAGGCATAGGGGTTTCATCGCGAAACCACAGAATCAAAGTTAAGAATTTCAGTTCAGTGGTTTTCTTCAAAACCACCTGAATAAATCCACGCTAACATAAATGGGAATTTTGTAATGTCACTTGTGCATTGATGGTAGATAAGGGATTCAAACCTTTTTGGTAGAATTACTGGTTTATACAATATTTTATTGGTGTTCACAAAGTATTTTCGTTAATTGTAGTATTATAACATCGGTGAACATGGAAAATACGCCACTTTTGAATATTGTTTGAGGTTTGATGTGTTTCATATTGTGGTTCTACAGTGAAACCACTGTGATAAAAGTAATACGCCACGAATAGTTTCTACTGAATCGAAATTTCGGTTTCAGATATAGAAAACTACTCTTTGAATGAGCTGACTTCCTCTGAAGTTATCAGATTGATAGAAAGTCCAGAAAATGGTGATATCGATTATTCTGGCATTTTTATGACATCACAGTTGTCAATTCATTCATTTTATACCGCAACTGTCCAAATGAACGAAAACTTTGAAAAATTTCTGGACTCATCGGTGCACTGTCAGAAAGAAAAACTGGCATGAAGGAGATTAGATACAAGCCTGCACGTGAGATATGCACTTCATATGCATAAATACGGCTCCTCTTGACGTACTGCATCACAACATTGAAATGCACCACTTGCAAAGTTGGCTTCTGTTTGAATAACGATAAGAATTGTTTTCTTGACTGTCATAAGCAAATATAATGTAATTTAGGCAATTCGATAATATATTTCATTTCAAAAATTGTAGGGTGTTTGTGTAACAGGAAATTTTAGGAATGATTATCACCATTGAATATGTTAATTGATCAATGTGAATCATGTTTTTCAGGGAAGAAAATTCGACCAAGGAATTTTTTTTGTGCCTCGAAAGTCTGCTTATAAACGTCGATGTTCTCATTAATAAAAAAAAGTTAAAAAGTATCATCTCGCAAAAAGTACCATCGACTACCACAATTGAAAGTCCTTGATTTCATTGTACGGACATCCGGCAACCGAAACAGCAGCCCAGATAGAATCGAAATTACTAATTATTAGACAATCTCTCTTGTCAATTTTTAACGAATTAAAATCCGTAATTTCGCCTCGCATCCCGACATTATGCTCGATTACCGAGCAGTAATTGTTATCGAGAAACGGACCGCGGTAATCACAATGATCGTAGTTGCTATAGTGACCGGTTCTCGAAATCGATATGCGGAGCAGTAATCACATTCATCTAGCCGTATGACCTAAGTGAATGAGATTATACGGATAATCATTCTATTACCTGTACCGTTCTGTTTCGAGGGACTTGTCGGGATCGTTTTGTTGCGATCTGATCGACCCAAAAAGATTTAACCAAAAAAGTTGAACTAACAACAGCAATTATTGTCTATAGTATGAAATATGAAAGGGGCAGTGCGAGATGAATTATTTTGCACAATTTTTTTTCAACACAAACGATATAATGTTTTTGTGCAATATTTTCCCTGCATGTATAAATTATTCGAAAATTTATACTTTCATTTCTAAAAGTAATTTAAGAATTAGAGAAATTATAGAAACTCAAATTATGCATTAAAGACGTCGTCTGGTTGGATTCCTTCACAGATCTTTCGAACTAAGCACTACAATCCTCTGAACAGCGAAAATCATCATCCAATACATTGCGCTATTTGCATCATTTTCAAAGAGTGGAATCTACAAAATCACTTTCAAACTAAATCAATTCTCATTTGGATATACTGACCTTATTCTAGTCAGTCAATCATATAGTATATTCTCAACACAAACGAATAAATGTTTTGAGCAACATCGTTCATACTATAACAAATGATTTGAAATTTTGAAACCAATTATTTCGAACCAGCATATTTCTAAAATCGAAAATGATTCAATATACTACCAATCATAACGATAAACTATATATCCAATGTAATGTAATGAAATTACAAATTGTGCAATATATTTCTTCAAACAAACCCAACCTTGATTTACATATATTACAATATACAACCTATTATACAATAATAGTTTAGTATATATAATTTAATGCAATAAAGTTTCGAAAGACCATTTGAAACTTGCCTAAAATATATTAAATAAAATATACAGTGTGTAACAACGAAAACTTAACAGAGCCGTTTTTGAATATAAAAAGTAAGAGTTTTGAAAAAAGCTCGGACACGTCGATTTCTAATTGAAGGGGGACACCTTTCAGACTAATCAGATATTTTGTAGTACGCACTCCCTCGGAGGGGTGCGTCCGACGCCCCTTATTTAGATAGGGAAAGTAGGTTGAGTGGCACCTTGTTTTGAAGGTCTTTCGAATACCTTCACAACTCTGTTAAAAGAAAAGTTTAGTAACGATTGGTAACCAACCCCAACCCCCGAAAAAATCTCCTCGTAATAAACAAAAAATACGAAATCACATGGACACATATTAGCAGGTTGTCATAAAAAGCAAAATCTTTTTTTTTGAAAGTTATGAACATAAATTGTACCTTAAAAACAATTTAATTTTAAACAGCATTGAACTCAATACAAATATCTTTAAAACTTCAAATTATCTCGAAAACTAATCGTCACAAAAATTTTCTGTTAACAGAGTTGTGAAGGTATTCGAAAGACCTTCAAAACAAGGTGCCACTCGACCTACTTTCCCTATCTAAATAATGGTCGTCGGACGCACCCCTCCGAGGGGGTGCGTACTACAAAATATCTGAGTAGTCTGAAAGGTGTCCCCATTTAATTAGAAATCGATGTGTCGGAGCTTTTTTAAAAATCTTACTTTTTATATCAACAACGGCTCTGTTAAGTTTTCGTTGTTACACACTGTATGTTGGTAATATTGAAGAATGTTGTAAACAGAAACGATTTGAAGATATCGTGCAATACCTGCTAGTTTGAATTGGAAGAATGTTCGACAATTATTATATATTTTTGCTTTTTCAAAATATTAAACAGTATTTTTCCTACCCATGTTTTTCAATAATGCGCGAATTATACCAAACAAACACAATCTTCATTCAATAATCACAAAATATTTCAACTACTATACCGATGTGGCAGATAATAACATTGCACAATGTCGAATATTGTACGCTTGAGGTCGCTTCACACTTATATGCTATATATTGTGCAGAAACAGTCTTATCTAAGGGTTCCCTACCAACGTTCAATTATATTACATTATATTGTGCAATACTTGTTTGTATATTGAATACGTGATATATGAACATGGGGAAGCAAATATTATATACTTTTTGATTTTCAAACTCATCTGTAAAAGATTATTGAATATTTGACTGAGGATCCATTTATAACAGTGACTGACCATGAGGTCAACCAAATTTATTTTCGAAGTAATTTTTTCTACAAGAATAATCGAACGTATGTGCTTGTAAAGCCAATAATTTATTCCCCGATCAACATAATTTTAAAAATGGATAGAGTTGATCCTCTACTGAAAGAAAGTGAAAATAGATATTCACCGCCAAACCAATGAATACGAAACAACTTCCTGTGAAGATTGAGAACAACTCGTCTATAAAGAAGCAACACGATAGTATCTGCTGGACATCTTCAGGAAACTGTTAAACGGTCGAATCGATATTAAATTCATTTATAACCATCGACGTCCACGACTGAAGCAGACAAACCTGTATACATGGTATTGCTCAGGATGTGGCTCATTAAAATGACGCAATTTATTTGAACATTTTAATATTTTTCACTTCCGCCACACGTTCACATTTGTAGAATCGAAAATTACCCATTCATTGACCGAGATGCTGTCTGCTTTTTTTGGTGCTGAACTAGTCATTTTTATTTCAGTTTGGGAAAGAGAAATTGTAACGAATATCAAACAAATTAACGGAAAAATTATGATATAAATATGGTTCACAGGTTATCTTAGACATTAAATTATATAGTTTTGTTCGGTAGTTTTCTACAGTGACTGTCGAAAAATACCTACAAACTAGAAAATCTTTGTGAACAATATCAATATCATCATATTTTTGAAGTGGTATATTTCAATATAGAGCAGATGATGTTATGCTGATATTGGCGACAAGCTATCCAATTGATATTGTATCTATATTGAACTCTATATTGAAGCTAAACGTATGCATATGGAATTTGTTGGGTCAATGTCGAACAATATCCAAACACATTCGACATAGTCGGTGGGCATACTTGAAGATTGCTTGTAAATCAAACCATCTTTTCAATTCAACTACATACGCATACGCAGTATGTTTCTGGTGTTGTAATATATCCGACCGGTGCCAGTGCAGGTTTCTTCACAGAAGAAAATCCTGCATTTGCTATTGGTGCTACAAATGCGGGAATTTTACAAAAGATGATTTGATTCACCGCCCAACGACTATGTCGAATGTGTTTGCATTTTACTTTTACGAAAAATTGTGGAATTCAGTTTGCTTTCGGGATACCTGTCCGTAGGCAGAAGGCGCAATGACTTCGTGTTGTTCGCATCAGCTTTGTGTAAGGTTTGATACTATGAAGGGTATTTGGTTTTTCAAATATGGGCAGTCAGCCACTTCATGTTGATGATGGCAAAACCTTGAAGAAAGGCCAAAAAACCCAAAACCGCTGCACAAGAGTGACCGTCCCAGTAATTCAAAATCAATCCCGGCATTTGTATATATATATATATATATATATACGTTAATCCATTGCTCGCACAAGTTTCGACTTCTGAGGGCTGACGTTCGTCAGCTGGTTAACGGAAACGAACAATTTTAGAACAATTTTTTTAGAACAATATATATATATATATATATATATATATATATATATATAAAGTTTTTTTTATATCAGGGCTTCGGTCTGATGAAAATGATAACTCTTTTTAGCTACCCGAGCTTTCGCTAATTTTTATTAGCTTTTTCGAGGGAAAAAAAAAATTTACAATTCTCATGTTTTATCTTTATATTCCATTTATCAAGAAGAACCTCAAATACCACATCCCTCGAAAAAGCTAATAAAAATTAGCGAAAGCTCGGGTAGCTAAAAAAAGTTATCATTTTCATCAGACCGAAGCCCTGATATAAAAAAAAGAACTTTGTGTACAAATATATATATACTAGCTGACCCGGCCACGCGTTGCTGTGGCTAAAGTTTTTGTTATATTACATTATAGTAAACAATCTAAGAGGAACAATAAGAGAACATCAGTCACGGAGTCCACTATGCTTTTTCACACAGATGGTATTTGTAAAAAAATATGGTGATCTCCTTATTTGACTTTCTACTACTATAACCCTTTAGTACAATGAAATTATTTACGAACAAAGACGAAAATGTTGATGTTGGTATACAAATTCACTGGATTGAGATTTGAAGGGGAAGTACGTTGAACACAATAATTTAAAATGTTCTTACACTTGATATTAAGCAGAAATCAATAGGTACAAAATAAAAATTTATCAGATTTATTATTTCCATTTAATTTTATAACAAATATAAGTATATTACAGTATAATACAGTAAATAACATGTGACGCTTAAACTCATGAATGAGGTAGGCAAGGCAGACAGTCTTAAACTTTTAAACATTAATATCTATTTTTTTGAATTATAAATACTATCAATTTCAATTTAATTTAACACCAATCGGTGCACAATGTTTTTGGTTAACCTGTCTTTAGCTAACACAAATAGATTCGACGGTTTCCCAACACGTGAACACGCAACATATAGTTGCCCATGAGAAAAACATGGATTTTCCAAATCTAAACCATTTGTGGTTGTGCATGACCTTCTGCTGTCCTGATTCTTTGGGCTGGATTTCTTGATTCAATTTGTTCTACCAACTGATGGGCTCAGCAGCGCCATCTATTGATTACTTACTCAACCCAGTCGAAATGTATCGACATCTGTTAGAATCATTTGGAGTTAACAGATAATTGTGACTGTCAAATAATAACAGACAAATAATTAGCAATGAATTAAAATTGCGACTATAATTTGAGATTTAAACTATCCTATCTCTCAAGTTGGATCGAACTGCACATGGTGTGCGAATTTTATTAATATATATATATATATATATATATATATATCTATATATATATATATATATATATGTATATATATACATATATATATATATATATATATATATATATATTTATATATATATATATATATATATATATATATATATATATATATATATATACTTCACGTTTCATGTCACGTCACACGGGAACGTTGTCGAACGGGATAAAAAGTATCCTATGTCCATCTCCTGGCTCTAAGCTACCTCCCTACCAATTTTCAGCCAAATCTGTTCTGCCGTTCTTGAGTTATAAGTGGTGTAACTAACACGACTTTCTTTTATATATATAGAAGATATATATATATATATATATATATATATATATATATTTGATCGGCTAGAAATGTGCTGGCTGGAACTTCCGGTTGATCCGCGTCTGGAATGATTTACTTGTCTACGTTTCGGCTCCCATTTCGGAGCCATTTTCAAGACTTAGTGACCTTGCGTCTAGGTCTGAGTTTTCGTACTAGCTGGCTATCATCACTGGAGATCGAGGATTGAAGGTTGGTGGGATTTAAGGGTTCATTAGTAATTATGATCCCTGATCCTGCCCTGATCCTGCCATAATTACTAATGAACCCTTAAATCCCACCAACCGTCAATCCTCGATCTCCAGTGATGATAGCCAGCTAGTAAGAAAACTCAGACCTAGACGCAAGGTCACTAAGTCTTGAAAATGGCTCCGAAATGGGAGCCGAAACGTAGACAAGTAAATCATTCCAGACGCGGATCAACCGGAAGTTCCAGCCAGCATATATATATATATATATATATATATATATATATATATATAAAATATTTTGACTCGGCCATAAATCGGGGTTCAGGTAGTATGAACTGCAATATGGGTTAAAAGCAAATCGAAGGAAAATAACGAATGATTTGTATATTGAACCTTTTTTTGCAACATGGCAACTGCTCTCCTCCATAGTCCATTTCTCGACAAATTGAAACGGCCTAATATTCTCTTATTCTCACTTATATACTCTTCTCATTTACTCTATCACTTAAATCAGATTCATATTTTCTACAAGTTTTTACCAACTCATCGAATGTTAAAAATAAAAAATAATCCATAAACTATTCGATCAGATCCCACTTGCATCCAATTAACATTCACAAATAACAAATCTCATTACACAATTACCCATTGGTCGCGAATTACTAGTTAAGGTAATCACAAAAATATTGAATAATGAATATTCCATAAAGATGAAACTCAATTCATCAGTTTCTAAATGAACTCATTTCCCTTATAGGGAAGAATCCATCAATGATGATATTCAACAGCTGAACTACAGGGTGGTGTTTATATTCGAACACACATTGTTGTGAAACCCTAGTGACTACTCATGATACTACTAGGTATATTATGATATTTCACTTTCCAATGCATCGAAAAGTCTGTTATCATAAAAAGTAAAATATATTTCGAATGGCATTCACTTCGACTATCTGGACTTTCGATCTTCGAAAGATTTTTCTGATCTTCAGATTCGAATATGGACATGATGCTCTTTGAATTGATTTCCAGTAGCTTGTAGAACTTGAAGACCTTTACCAATACGATTTTGGCTATAGTCCTAAACTTTTTGAATGTGTTTGAATGTAAGTTTCTCAAATATATCAACGAGAGGAATCGATTACAATTATAATTTTTTTTATTTTTTCCTACCACTACTACGTTCATTGTAAACACATATTGTGAGAAATACTTCTTTAATTATTATTAGTTCATATTTTATCAAGGATTCCTATCTACTCCATTTACTCTTGCCATGAAATGTGAAGGCTGTTATCAGAATTACACCGCCCAAACAAGGCGAGTTATTGAAACATATCTCAAAGAACATTATGCACACATTCGATACGAAAGATCGGAAGAAAATATTCGTTACTGTCCAATCTGATAAAGAGGTGTCTTCATGATCTTCTGGCATTTAGGAAGTTAACAAATAAGTTGATAAAATGCTTTTGAAATAAACAATCATGTAGGGAATATAAAATGAATATTATCTACCCAAATGAACCGTACTGAAATGGTCGTATTCGGGAAACAAAAAGTGCCGTGTATTTCTGCGATAATCAGACAGTGTATCGGGGGTCAGAATAAGTCACTCTTTTGTCCACACAAATAATACTGGAGCTGTTGAATATTCAATTCTCCCTTCGTATCATATGTAGATTCGTCGCATTAGCATACCCATGCCGACACTTGTTGACAATGAACTATTTTATCGACGTTACTACCGTAAAAGTTTGTTGTCCGTTTCTGGTTTCGTGGAAAACCATACAGAAGGAATTATATAAATAATGAAACGAAGACATGACCAGACAATTGGTAATTAATCTGGATAGGAATCAGTGTGGCGTGCGTAGTGCGGAGGAGGGACTATAAAGCACAGTGCGACCACAAAATATGCGACATAAACGTCTCCAACTTTTCTATAGTTTACTCGTTGATATGATTTCGGGAAAATGGAAAATTCTGAAAACACAGAGGACCAGATTGCTGGCCAACCTGGACAAGCATTAAAAAATTTCTGATGTCTAGACTCACCCACTTGTTTTAATTAATTATGATATCACATATAGTGAATACAATTTAAAAACTTACACGTCATCGATGATGACATGAAATCAACGCACTAGTACCAATCCATTGATATAAATGAATTGCAACGTTTATATTGAATTTCAAATTTGGCGCCTGTTATTTTTTGGCATTTGGTTGGCAGCACTCTCGATGTTTCCGTAATTTGTTTGAAGTGTGTGTACCAATTGACATTTTTTGTTCAAAAGTGACTGTTCTGACCAATTGACATTTTTTGTTCAAAAGTGACTGTTCTGTGTTTAGGTCTTCTGGTACTGCAAATATTAGATAATTGTGATTAAAAACTGTGTAATTCGATGCTTCTATAGAAAGTTTCAATCTCAGGCTATTTGCCAAATTGCCAAAAGAGTTGATAACTATCGCTGCCAAGATTTGGTGACGTCTTCGATTAATTATTTCGTAAGAGAGCTGGATAATAATGTCCCTTCGCTTCCCTTAACGGCTGTTAGAGAGCTGAATTTAATACAACGTATTGAATCATATTCATAATCTACAGTCAGATATTGATTTTTATCGTATTGCAGCTGATTTGAAGTCAAGTATGTATAATGTCAGTACGATTTCTCAAAAGATTAAACATAACAAAGCTCACAAACCACCAAGACGCTTACAAATACTGCGGTACTGGATATAGGTGTTATGCGTAACTGCGTAATAATATTTATACTATGTACGAAAGCAGTTAATTATTTGCAGTTTATAAATATGGGAAAATTTCGATTTTCCAAAATAGTTTGGATGTAGCTATTCGAAATATAATATTTGAACCTTTTTGAAGAGCATATAACTCTAATTTGCCTATTGGAAAACTAGGAGAGAATTTTTTCATTGATGAGCTTTCATATTTCAATGAATGAAAAAGAGTTAAAAACTATCGCTGCCAAGATTAGGTGACATTTTCGATTAGTTATTTCGAAAGAGAGCTTGAAAATAATGTCCCTTCGCCTCCCTTAAAGGCTGTTAGGGAGGTACATTGAATAAGACGTCACTTCGATTCACTTCCAAAATTCCATGATTCTGGCTACAGTGTACTTCAAAATTCAACTACGCTCATGATGACGTGCATTAGCTTTTAGATTGTATCAGCTATATGTCTTACCTATTCATTACAATAACCCTGTTGAAGTTGATACTGAAAAAACAGTATTCAATTCTATAAAATTATAATTCTACCCTCTTTTGTGTACACATTATATTGACACAGAAAATTCATTCTATATATTCATAGCGCCATATATTTATGAGTCTGTCTTTAACATTGAAATCAATCAGTTTTTCTTGTTCAGATGCACTTAAACCCTGGGACGACGATTCAACAAGAATGGGATTGCGTATCCATTCAAATTCAGAATAATTTTCCGTGAAGTACTCATTAAATTGCTTGAATAATTTATTACAGTGAATCTTGAAACTTAACAGTACCCCAAAATTTATATTAATTTCATTATCTATGACGGAACTTCCAAGTGCTGTAAAATGTTGGACTGAGCTATTTTCAAGACTTGATTTTACAAGTTGAAGCGGCGGGCATTCCGACAAAAGGGGTTACCAATACTCCCGTATTTTAGTTTATAAGTTTATAGTTTTTTTATAGTTGAAAAGTAAAATACTATTTTAATTTTTTGTTTGTGTTATTTTTGTGGTACTGGTTTTGGGTCTGTTTTTGTGTACCACCGCCAATAATGATATGTGGTACATGTACCACAGGTTGAGAACCGCTGGTCTAATGCCAACCATAAGATTTTTCGGTAAGCATATTTCAACGGATAACATCAAAAATATCGATGTTACGCCCCTGGTGTGCTAAATGCGATGACAGTGAGGTAGGTAGCTCGATGGCTTCGGTTGAATATATTTATTGCATCCCCTGATTGCTATCGCCGTTCAACATTCACAACAGACTGACTAGAAATTATTATTATTGTCCGTCTTTTTTTCTTCGTCGCAAGCTGACATATTAATGATGATTAATGCACGCATTGTTTATATTCATTTTGTAAAGCGTATATGCAGAGCGTTTGCAGTTGACATACATTCGATTTAGTTTAATAAAGCTGTCCGATACGAGATTGGAAATTATTTCAAATGGAAATTTTCTAGGCTTATGAATACAGAATGAAAAAATATCGTTTCATGCGTTAAGGGAGGATTACGGGTCGATTAGGGTGACAGCAGATAGAGTAGCAGAATTTCTTTTTTTGTCAATTGCTAGACATTGTGAAATTCTTGCACAAGGCCTAGGAAAGAGAGCATCAATCTCCAGACTCAAAACAGATGCATTGGCGTTGTTGGCAATATGACTAATAAACCGGTTACGTCTCATTTCTTACCTAAAAATGTATAGTTGACAAATTTGAGATTTTTTTTAAAGAAAACCTATTCAATTTCAGTTTTATGATATTTTATAAGATCTATGGTCGATTGTGTTCAAGTAAAAGCGATCACCCTGTTCACATCTTATTGAAAAAGTTATATTTGAAAAATGTTATGACTCGTGGCTGGTTACGATTGATGACCTAGAAGTAGATGGTTCTATTTTTGTTCACCCAACATACGGTCACAGCCTAAGTCGAATCAGTTGAGCTTCGATGCATGAGACGTCCACCTATGGTAACTAACTGTCTGATATTTTTCAACGCCAAGTCGTTGAAAAGAACGGATTATCGAGTAAACATTCAGCAAAAAGGCGACAATTCATCATAATATCTCAATTTATGACGCTGAACGTAAAGTAGCATCTTTTTCACATCTTGAAGTAACGATTGAAAGTTCTCGAATGAGTAACTATAGAGTAACTCTCTCGTTCATAAAAGTTGTGGGCAGTTCAAGTTTTTCCGTTATGAAGTAATGCCGTTCAAGATCTCAACACAATCCTCAATGACGTCTTCAAAACAATATTGTGTTCTCAGCGTTAGTTAAAAGTCATATTTGACATTGAAAAGATATAGGTTCACCGTTCGTTATAAGTCATATTTGATATTGAAAAGTGGTAGGTTTTCCGGGTAAAATGATAATATCGTACAGAAGTAAACACTGCAGAAAGAGGCATTGCATCTTATGAACGGGTTCCATCCATACTATAGACGCGGAATTTACATTCAATACATTTATCGGGAGTAATTACACGAGTGCTTCAAAATTACCGATAATTTTCCATGAAAGCATGTTGTCTAAAAACTGAATGAGTTTATTTCCATATTTTGTCGAAAGAGCCCGACTCCGAAGGAGAATGGAAAATCATCAGGTTTATTTTGATGCACGAGTGTAATTCGGTAGAATATTTCCGGAGTTAAAACAACGACGTTCAAAATTCAGTATTTATGCCTGTCAAGATGACAAATGTACATCTTAACAATCGTTACTATAGATACACGGACCGAGCGGGTATTTTTCGATACCTACCGGGTATTAGCCAGCCCGAAAATGTCCCGCTTCATATGGGATTTTTAACATACGATGGAAATATTCACCTAAGTTTCCTCAAGTTCGGTAAATACATGTGTTGAACATTTCCACCTCCAAAAACATCGACAATAGCTTAATATGAATCTCATCCAAAATATGTATTTAAGTATTCTTATTGAAATGCTTATAATTTCACTGGAGAATTGGGGAATATTTTTTCTATAAATCATTTCTCATAGACTTTTATATGATCCAACGAAATATCATCTGAAATCCATGTTTTGTGTTTTCTCTTTCTTGAGAATGAAAAAACTATAAATTCTTATCTTATCTGTTTTGAGGGAAAGTTGGTATATTTGCCCCGATACGGAACTGAAATATTACGAAAAATCATGGCCGTTTTGAATGTAATGTACCGATTTTTTGAATTCAGGGAATCGATCGAAAAATATTTCAAAAAATTGATACATTCCTTTAGCAACGTTTCGTAAACTAGTCAGCTTCCCTTTTCGAAATAATATTATAATATAACTTCTGGGGAGTGAAACTTAAAAAATGGATTTCATGACCTATCCACCTTCCCAAACAACATTCAAACCATTAATCTATCTGGAGGTCATTCTCGAGAACAATACTCTTAACTAAGACGAGCCGAAACATTCCATCCCCAATTACGACCATCGCGCTACTTCAACATCGAATAAAAACCTGCCATGAATGGGAATGGCACAGTGTCTCATCATTCCATTAAACAAAGAACCCGTGTCATACTTACGAACAATTTAGCAATTTTCCAATTTGTTCTCTGCAGTTTATTCTGGTGTGGTGTCTATATTTACATACAGAACAAGCGCATGTGTGTGTTGAGTCGAACTGATCTCTCAATGGATAGCGAGGCGAGTACCTACTCAACGAACTATTTTATTATTTTGCGTACAAAAGTTCCAACCGACCAAAACTCCAAAAACATCATATTGTTAAAAAATGCGATAGTTTCAGAGCAGGGAGGATATCGCATCGATATCGTATAGTAACCATTCGTAAAGATGAAAGTTGTAATGGTTGATATTGATTCCATATAAACTTCTTCACACTAGAGGACGCGAACAGAATTTCGAAAAGTAAATATGAAAGTTGAATATAAACTTGTTATGAATCACAACTCTTAGGTTGTCACGATTGCAACAGGAAGTAAATTGGTCAGAGTCGACGAGCTATGAACACTGGCTCCAAGGAACATGATGGTCATTACATAAAATACGGAAGGGCGGACAAGTCCAGTGTTACCCAGCATGATCTGAGCGTAGACCGTAGAGTTAGTGAAAGAAATCTGAGACTTATCAGGGATGAATATGATAGAAGGCAAATTTATTTGCATTTGGAAAATGATCTTTCGATATATCATCCTAGAAAATGCTTCATGATTTCCTTTCACATTTTCGTATAAAATGTCACACAACACTCACAGCAGTCTACGAATAACTCACTCGTGAAGATATCTTGTAAGGTGATTGCATATACCGGGGGACCCAATAGGGCGTAATATCGATAACTCTAATAGATATCAATAACTCTAATAGATATCAATTTAGAGCGTTCTATACGAAACTTTTATGGCACTAGGAAGGCCACAATTAGAAATTATTTTCAGTTCAGGAACAACTTTTTATTTCATTGTTCGTTCCCTATTCAGCATTTAATTATTTTTCCTCAAAATGCGATGTTGCCAAGATATTAATTTGTCAGGAAGATCACGGAGTGATGTGCAAGTGGAGCTTGAAATTACTGTGATCAGACTGTTTCTTAAACTATCTCAGTTGTCTGGTGAAGTGCGTTAGATGAGTCCAAAGTGGCGTTTAATTTTCCGATCATGATTTTACAGAAGATGCTTCGAATATTACTTTGACTTTCGCAAAATTTTTCAAGTTCATGCCATTTTTCAAATGGATAATCTTCAATAGTAGTTCTTCGCATTCTACATAGATTACTTGTTTGATTGTATTTTTTCTCCTTAGGCGTTATTATATTATTATTGTGTACTTCAATTTCTCCTCGAAAGTTTGAAATGATTGATATTCTGAATTTGAAACATAAAAAACGGTACAATTGAATAAATTTCGACATGTGGCCTCCTTGATGCCATAAAACATCTGTATGAAACGTTTGATGTGTTTCTTTGTACGGGATTTCAATGCTATGTCGCTTCGATCTACGTAAAACTACCAAAAGAAAAGTGTATTCACTACTGATCTGACAATGAACGGTTGTTCAATGTGAAGTATCATATTTGTTTGTTCTTTTTATGTCATAATTCATCAATTTCGATGTAAGTCAATATTCGGTCATTATATTCACTAATGCTATTCACTAATATGCTATTCCAAAAACGTACCATTATTTCCGAAGATATTTGAGTCTCCCCCAGTTCACATTATACAGAAGTAAATTGAAATTGAAAATACATCTATCCAATGCCATACAAGACACCGGTCGTGCTTCTTATAAGCACTACCTATTCCATGAATGTTTTGCTCTATCATGAGAATCATCTTTCACATCTTAAAAAATTAGTTCGAATCAAGCTATCGATTTCAGCAACGAACTCCAAAACTACAAGAAATCATTCGAACGAAAATAATTCGCCCACCTGAAACGAAATTCGCGAGCAGGATCAGATAAAATGATAATAATTCGTCGAATAGCCATTCAGAAGTTTTAATAGTTTCCAGCTAAACTCGAAAGTGGTTAAAGGTCACTTGGGGCCCATAGGGGGGAACTCTGGGACCGCTTCACGCATCGCTAAGCCCCACACAAGCCTCATCGTCGGCTTCCCATCGTATAATGGTCATTGCATGTAAATAAAACGATGAAACGAACGAACAATGAAACTGAAATGTATCGTGTAGACTGACGAATCAAGGACAGGCAGGTTAGAACAAGACAATCACCACTAAAAATACTGGAATGCACTGAAACGAGAATATACGTTACGAAAATTATGATGTTCGCAAACGCATACAAAAACATTGAAGCATCTCGATTCTGGTTTTGTTTTGTGATAAACGTCTTCAACAGAATTAGCTCACTTTAAGGCCTATATTGAAGGTTGAGTTCGAGCACAAACTGAGAGAATATGCATGCATTTTCTGTCAAATCGGTAATTTAAACTCCGTAACACTGAATTTATAAAACTACTCCTTCATTCATTACAATACAAAATGGAAAAACGATTGACTACATAGCCAATTGTTTAACTGAAATAAGTTGCCCAATCTAAAAAGCCAAACCTATTTTCTATCTGTACTTCGACAACATTCTTAAAATAATAAGATGAATATTTCCACGGACTCTTGAATAAGGGAAATTGATAATGGTCTTCATGATTCAATCACAGAACACCCTATCTTACAGAAGCGCAACTTGGAGGCGGCACTTTGATCTTTTGGGGTCAATTTTTCGTAACCTTGATATGAAGCTTGGCTTGTATAATGTCATTTCTAGGCGGTAAATTCAAACTGTCGGTTGATATACATTTTAAGTGATACAACTTTGTAAACTTCCAAGTATATTTCTGCTTCTGAAGTGAAATTTGGGCAGTTTCAGTTCCATTTAAAGATATGGCCCTTCTCAAGTCTAAATAATTCAGAACATGAAGTTCTCTAACCAAATTGGCCTAAAGGTTCCTTTGTTGATTAGCAATCTACATTCATTATTCTCAACACATACAAACGGAGAGCTTACTCTTTTTGTACGTTCATTAAAAGTACGTGTAGTAGACATGAAAAATACTCAATCAATCAACTGAATTTCGCAGGAACGAACGTTTTCAACTAATCTGATCATATTTTATCCGATATTAATAAAATTCATCAGCACAAAAATACCAGAAATTTTTTTAAAAAACAACTTTATTCTACCAAATAAATATATTCTCAAACGACCACAAACATTTTTGTTGAATCAGCAAACATTGTAGAGTAATGCAACAGAAATTGTTCGTAATGAAAATGTTTGAAATAGATATTTTATCAGTTCTTTACAATAATACAAATTCATTTTTACATAAGTTAAACACTGTATTGATCACAGATGATTTAATATAAAACAATTTTTCTGTTTTTTTTTCATTTTGAACCAATAGGGATTCTTTTTCCAAATTATCTATTCGCATATTCAAGGGAATAGAATATACTCATCCTGATAAATAAGAAGATAAGAGAAGGGCCATATCTTCAAATGGAATTTAAACTGCCCAAATTTCACTTCAGAGGCAGAAATGATAAGACTAGAAAGTTTCCAAAGTTGTATCACTTAAAATGTATATCAACCGACAGTTTGAATTTACCGTCTAGAAATGACATTATACAAGCCAAGCTCGCGATTCGGTCGGAACGCTCCAGATGCGCTTCTGTATAGATAGGGTGTTCTGTGATTCAATCCTTGTGTTTCTTTTTCGACGTTTCGACTCCCAAACTAGAGTCATTTTCAAGAATTAATATATAGGTCTGTCAATAGTGTTTCAATAATTTGAAACCTTTTCAAGGTTTGACCAACCATAATACATCAACTTTGACTGCCAGTTTTGCGTCCGCCAGTTTTGCGTCCGAGTTATATACCCTCTCAACCGGTCCGATCAGTCAAACCCCTTGTGATTCCAGCAGCCATGGTAGCATTCATCAACTAGGTCCTTTGTCATTATTTGATACATTCAAAAGGTTAACAAGAAAAACATAACATACTCGGATTAAATCTCGGTTTGAGTCCAAAAAATGGAAAGATGGGACGAATTATGTGATATGTTTCTAACTGAAAGAAAGCACCCATATTTTTCAATATTATCGTTATACTCGGTCTAGTAATAACAAATTTTGGTGCTCATATCACCAGAAAGTATGGTTCGCGTTCACAGCTACTGAATTTGCGACTTCACAGATGCTGCTCATGCCGAAAGATGTCAATCACTTTGATTAAGTGTTCGATGGATTGAAAAGTTGAAGGTATATTAGTATTATGCAGTCTTAGATATAGTGTCCCAAAAAGAGTCGTGCAAACGAAGAGGAGGTCATTTTCAATCGAAAACCATGTCTACTATTATCCTTGAGAATTTTTACAGAGATCAATTATCCTAACACGAATGACTAGTGCAGATACTATCAGTTTGATGTTAGGGTGATTGATCTCTACAAAAGCTTTTACACCAAAGGTTCCAATCATATCGTACACTGTTATACTAATGTTGATGAATATTGTGATTTTTGTTTCTTTGTAAAAATGTCGTGCACTCTTTGAAATTTTTTAGCATAAATATGATACTTCACTTGGAATTTGTTGCGAGTATGACCCTGATGAATGAAGTATGAATTGCATGCCATAATACGTTGGTAAATAAATATTTACCACAAAAAATAAACAGGTTGCATAAAAAGTTATTTATGTAATGCAGATTCCCATGCAGCGAAATACTTTGAGATAAGTGATGAATGCTTTTTCTTATTGCCATTATAAGTGAGCTCATCGTTTTTGGCAAAAGTAACCTTGTCTAGAAAGTACTCTGATGTAATAATAAGTGGTCAAACTATCACTTGTTTTGATAAATAATCGGCAACAACAGATGCCATCCCTTTTCAGGTGAAGGAAAACTTTTCCGTAATTGGTAGTAACGTTAGTCGCTTGGATTATTTATTGACGCACTTCAACTTCACTCTGACCTTTAGTAATGAAAATAATGAAAAGCCGTTTATTGAAATATCTTCATGAAACAGGCTGACGTCAACGGTAATTTCAATGATGGTTGTTTCCGATGCTGGAACCGAACACAACAACAATTCAATTCTGTATTGCCTTTTTGCCATTGTTTACAGTAGATAAGACGTGTCAGAAAGGTACGTACATACAAGCATAATCAGAAATACACAAAGTACACAACATTCACAATTACATGCAGACAATCACAAACATAACAACAGATCATTGTAATACATAATGTCTTGTTTACTCTAACATCAACGTTAAGGAAATATCACAATAAAATATTTTAAAGATATCTTTCAAACTCATTATGAAAACATTGGGCTAACGGTATTGCTTTTAACCTAATTTTGACTTTGATATACGAAGATAAATTAAAAAAAAAAACGAATGCCCACCATATCTGGAGACTGTTGAGAGGAAGGTTTGATGAAAAATCATTCTTATACCTAGTTTCGTAGGTATGTATATCTCTATTTTTCTGAAAACACTTTTGATTATTGAATATATGAGTCAATAATTTATATATATATAACTTTATTGGTCAATATAGGAAATCCTAATATACATAAAAAGAAACAAGAATAAAAATTACAAAGTACTTGCAAGTATAAAAAACTTTTTAGGTGAACGACAGACAAATCAAATACAGACATATATTTAAACAAGAAGTCCAAATATGCTCATATTTGAATATATTTTGTCTTCAGGTATTTAACCAAAGAGTTTTTGAAAGTAACAGTGGGGTAACAGTAAGGATTATCTTCAGTTTGAATATATCACGGCACGACAACCTATATAGTATGCTGAAACTAAGCCTCATAATGCGCTCTTGTAATAAAAATTATTTCTACGTTTTGTCCTTGCCCTCATACGATTTCGTTATATGCAATAACAGCATAGGCATCATTTATAAGAGTGTCAGTTTGAGGCATAGATTTCGAAATTGTTGATAAATTAATATAACACCAATTGAGTTTTTTACAAATAATGCCCGAACAGTCCAAGACAGGTAACTATTGACAATGGTTCCTAAAAACTCAACATATTTTCATTCCGATTGACTCCTGAAGAGAAACCAAAAGTTGACACCTTCAATAGCTCGCTACTCTTGCTCGGAATCCCAAGACGTAACTGGCAAATTATTGATTCAGTAAACTGAATAATTTTTTTCGGGTACTCGAATGCTTCGTTTCGGAGATACAGGGTATTGACATTGTATATTTTGTTCGTTTTTTAAAAATAAAGGACCACGCACGTTTCTTATGGAAAATGGCTTTCCGTGAATTTGTCTGAAATTTTGGTATGGTGTAGATCTCGATGCACTGATCAAAAGTGTCCATGGGCACAGACTCCAAAAATGGACAGTTTTCGAGATATGGCTCTATCAATATCAATTTTTTACATTTTTGTGGATTTTGGCACATAATCAGGTCCCTCTTACACTTAGGAAAAACGGAATTTATTGGATTTCGGTGCAGAAAATGATTGAAACACAGTTCTTTTTTCGTTTTAGAGACACCCATTTGAAGAAATTGTCATACACTGCTCGTCACTGACGATGGAACTGGACTATTTTTTTCGAATTTTATATTCCGAAAAAAACCTTCTGAATTGCTCTAGGTATCACAGAAATACATATATTCGACACATTCCGATTGGTACATTAGAAAAAATAATATTCGGTGAACACTTTATGAACTGAATATTAAATATATATATTTTTTTTTTATTTTTCTGGTCGCAAGAGAAATAGTGGAGAATGCAAGATGAGCATATAAAAAATCGTATTAATAATGTTTGCTGACTAGATAAATACTCGTATCGAATGGAGTTTTTTTATACCGAGTGTTATATATCAATAGTAACAAGGGTATACATACCCAATAATCATTTCTAATCGTTAATTGAACCGTTAAGGCAAACGGATCCGTGAATATGTCTTAATATTTGACACGATATAAATCTCGATGCACTGTTCGAGTGTCTATTACTGCAGACTACAAAAATGGACAGTTTTCAAGATATGACAGTATCAATATTCGATTTCCTTCATTTTTTAGATTCTGGCCCATAGTCGCTCAACTGTTATACTCAACAATGACGAAATTCTATTCATTTTTGTGCAGGAATTGACTAAAAACAATTGTTTATTCGTTTCAGATTGACCCTTTTGAAAACATGTATTTACACTGCTCGTCACTGACGATGTAGCTGGGCTATCATTCTCAACTTTTGTATTTCCGTATTCGTAGAAACAAAACTTTATAATTTCTCTAGTTATTACAAATATACTAATATTCAACACAATTCGAATGGTGCATTTGGGAAAATAATATTTGACAAGCTCTTAATCTGATTTGATTTTTTTTAAATACTCTTCTGATCTTCAAGAAAATAGTGAAAAACGCAAAATGAGCATCTAGCAAATCGTATTCATGATGTACGCGGACGAGATGAATACTATTATCGAATGTTATTTATTTATACCGAGTGCTAAAGATCAATATCAACAAGGAAATAAATAGCCGAAAATCATTACTAATGAAATTGATAATTAAACCGTTGAAGCAAATGAGTCCGTGAAAATGTCTGGATCCTCTATTTGTTGAAGGCAATAGCTCATTCAGTTGGACAATATATGAGTTGAAGGTAAACAATTACTGATATGTCATAAGGAAAATAATCGATTTTGATAATGAACTAAATGAACAGTTACTTAACTGCTTTCACTTAGCTAAATATACTAATTTTTCACTGAAATAAGTTCTATAATTTTTCATGACTTAACTGTGTTAACTTCATCAAACATTTCAATTCTTCATAAAAATTATGATGATAAGTACGGTTCCTGGTTATGCAAGGTATTTGCAAATGTTTCGATGTCTTTGGTAATTGACAGCAAACCCAACTCTTTAGGGACGAAACGTAACTTTCTGGCTGTGGACATTGCTTGACTCACAGCTTAATGATTTAAATATTAGAAAATTATTTCAACAATTCATTTGGCCAAATCCTGCATGACTATGCATAGGATTACCGAAAGATTTTTTTCTTCTGATATGATTCCAAAACAATCTTCGGAAAACAGATCAAGAAGTTACTTTGTGCGCATCGAAGAATTATTTACAACTGTGTGTCGGTTTGTAGACCCAAATCCTGGCAATATTAATCTAGACATTCAACCGTCTCCATCTAAATTGTTGGAGCAAAATCTTGACGTTGATTAAATATTCTTGAGAATGAGTGTTGGCAATTTTTGAATAAAAACACTTGACATAGTCAGTGGGCATACTTGAAGACTGGCGTTAAATCAAATCATCTTTGGAACAATCTGTTCAGGCCAGTCTCAAATTACCTACACAGTAGGTTTCGGCTGGCACCTGTCAGAAAACAACTACTCCCCTGGCTAATACCACGAAGGGCATTGAATTATATCCGACCAGGTGCCAGTGCAGGTTTCTTCACAGAAGTAAATCCTGCATTTGCTTTCGTCGATACAAATGAAGGAATTGATTTTCAATTATAGGGACGGACACACTTGCAGACCGGTTTCGGGCTATTTGGCCACTCATCAGTGCAAGGCAGTGCCATCATCAACATAAAAGTCGATGATTTCCCATAATTAAAAATCAAACTCCCACAAGAGTATCAAGCCCCGGCCAAAGTTGATGCAAACAACGAAGTTGTTACGCCATCTACCAATGGACGAGGTATTCCAAAAGCAAACCGAATTCGCCCATTCCTCCTGCGAGGAAAATGTAAAAACACTTGACATAGTCAGTGGGCATACTTGAAGACTGGCGTTAAATCAAATCATCTTTGGAACAATCTGTTCAGGCCAGTCTCAAATTACCTACACAGTAGGTTTCGGCTGGCACCTGTCAGAAAACAACTACTCCCCTGGCTAATACCACGAAGGGCATTGAATTATATCCGACCAGGTGCCAGTGCAGGTTTCTTCACAGAAGTAAATCCTGCATTTGCTTTCGTCGATACAAATGAAGGAATTGATTTTCAATTATAGGGACGGACACACTTGCAGACCGGTTTCGGGCTATTTGGCCACTCATCAGTGCAAGGCAGTGCCATCATCAACATAAAAGTCGATGATTTCCCATAATTAAAAATCAAACTCCCACAAGAGTATCAAGCCCCGGCCAAAGTTGATGCAAACAACGAAGTTGTTACGCCATCTACCAATGGACGAGGTATTCCAAAAGCAAACCGAATTCGCCCATTCCTCCTGCGAGGAAAATGTAAAAACACTTGACATAGTCAGTGGGCATACTTGAAGACTGGCGTTAAATCAAATCATCTTTGGAACAATCTGTTCAGGCCAGTCTCAAATTACCTACACAGTAGGTTTCGGCTGGCACCTGTCAGAAAACAACTACTCCCCTGGCTAATACCACGAAGGGCATTGAATTATATCCGACCAGGTGCCAGTGCAGGATTTACTTCTGTGAAGAAACCTGCACTGGCACCTGGTCGGATATAATTCAATGCCCTTCGTGGTATTAGCCAGGGGAGTAGTTGTTTTCTGACAGGTGCCAGCCGAAACCTACTGTGTAGGTAATTTGAGACTGGCCTGAACAGATTGTTCCAAAGATGATTTAATTTTTGAATATTTGCTACTCAATCGCAAACCAGGCATGAGCTCGAACTCATTGCAGTCGTTTCTCCTTTACTTCAGATAGGTTTTTCGGAAATGGGGTTCTATCCGCCGCATTCCTAACGTTTGAATATCTCAGCTCACATAGATGCTATCATGATCTATAAGGAGGTCGAGAAAGAAAAATGATGGTAGGCTCTGAGAAAATCGGAGGAAACAATTATTAATGTCAGAGTATCTGTCATTGAGTTCGAATTCATTGTTTTCGATTTGTGAAGTGAATATCTCAGAAGATGGCACATTTTAATAGAATCCAGTGCTTTGTATGTAATACTAGACTTGCTCCTGGTCGAATGCAGTCAATCCGTGGAAATGAAGAACAAGTTAAACGGGAAATAGCAATTTCAAGACGTGATGCGAACGGTTATCCGCCGCTTGCAATTATGGACCAGACAAAAATATGTATAAACTGTAACAAGTCGATTTCAACCGAAATATCCCTCATTGAACAGGATGCAGCTTGTCTTCGTTTGAATGTTTTGTCGCAAACAACGAGCAATTCGTGTATGATTTGCAATTCAGTAGTGAATATTCGAAGATTGTCGAATGAATGTCGGGCTAACATATTCATTCTCAGGAATATTTATGTACCGGAAAGCGCAAGATCTTGCCCCCATCATTTGGATGAAGACGGCTATATGTTGAGGATATTATTGGCAGGATTGAGGTCTACAAACCGACCTTATATAATCAAAGGGCCACAGTTGCAAACTCTTCTGGAACAACTTAGAAATCAGGCAAATGATTCGTGGCAGTACAAAGACGAAAATAGTTTCACAGATGAGGATTTCCGTTCTCTAGCTCCAGTCACTAGAGAAAAATTTCGAGATTTATATGGTTTATGTGTTCCTGTTTTCGAAGATGAAACAATCTTCGGAAAACAGATCAAGAAGTTACTTTGTGCGCATCGAAGAATTATTTACAACTGTGTGTCGGTTTGTAGACCCAAATCCTGGCAATATTAATCTAGACATTCAACCGTCTCCATCTAAATTGTTGGAGCAAAATCTTGACGTTGATTAAATATTCTTGAGAATGAGTGTTGGCAATTTTTGAATATTTGCTACTCAATCGCAAACCAGGCATGAGCTCGAACTCATTGCAGTCGTTTCTCCTTTACTTCAGATAGGTTTTTCGGAAATGGGGTTCTATCCGCCGCATTCCTAACGTTTGAATATCTCAGCTCACATAGATGCTTTCATGATCTATAAGGAGGTCGAGAAAGAAAAATGATGGTAGGCTCTGAGAAAATCGGAGGAAACAATTATTAATGTCAGAGTATCTGTCATTGAGTTCGAATTCATTGTTTTCGATTTGTGAAGTGAATATCTCAGAAGATGGCACATTTTAATAGAATCCAGTGCTTTGTATGTAATACTAGACTTGCTCCTGGTCGAATGCAGTCAATCCGTGGAAATGAAGAACAAGTTGAACGGGAAATAGCAATTTCAAGACGTGATGCGAACGGTTATCCGCCGCTTGCAATTATGGACCAGACAAAAATATGTATAAACTGTAACAAGTCGATTTCAACCGAAATATCACTCATTGAACAGGATGCAGCTTGTCTTCGTTTGAATGTTTTGTCGCAAACAACGAGCAATTCGTGTATGATTTGCAATTCAGTAGTGAATATTCGAAGATTGTCGAATGAATGTCGGGCTAACATATTCATTCTCAGGAATATTTATGTACCGGAAAGCGCAAGATCTTGCCCCCATCATTTGGATGAAGACGGCTATATGTTGAGGATATTATTGGCAGGATTGAGGTCTACAAACCGACCTTATATAATCAAAGGGCCACAGTTGCAAACTCTTCTGGAACAACTTAGAAATCAGGCAAATGATTCGTGGCAGTACAAAGACGAAAATAGTTTCACAGATGAGGATTTCCGTTCTCTAGCTCCAGTCACTAGAGAAAAATTTCGAGATTCATATGGTTTATGTGTTCCTGTTTTCGAAGATGGATTTCAGAGACATATAAAAAAAAAGGATCTTCTGGTATTCCTGTGCAAACTGAAGCAAGGTTTGTCAGATGAATTTTTAAAGGTCATTTTCAAATATTCAACTCGTCAAGCTGTGAGTCAAGCGATATCCACAGTTAGAAAGTCACTGATGTTACATTTGCGAATACCTTATATAACCCAGAACCAGATTCACCAAAAGTTATAGTTTGCATTGATGGGACTTACTCTTATATACCCAAAAGCAAAAATTTTCGGGTTTTAAGGCAAACTTATTGCATACACAAGGGTCGACATTTAGTTAAACCAGCTTTGATCGTAGCTCCGGATGGATATATTTTAGAAATTCAGGGTCCATACTTCTCAGATTCTCGAAATAATGATGCCGAGATTTTACGGCAGTAATATGAAACTGATGGAAACTTAATGAGAGAATGGTTTAGGGATGGTGATATTTTCATTTTAGATAGAGGGTATCGTGATATAACCCCACTTCTCGATGATGTTGGAATTCACTTTGAAATGCCCATCAATTTGCCTAGAGAACAAACTCAACTCACGACTGAAGAGGCTAATAAATCTCGTTTGGTTACTAAATCCAGATGGATTGTAGAATCTAGAAACGGTCATGTGAAAAGTATTTTTCAATTTTTTTCTAAACTTATAAATATGCACCATGTAAAAAATCTGGGAGATTTTTATCGTATAGCAGGTGCAATCATCAATAAATATCATCCTCTTATTTCAATGGAAGGAGCAGATGAGCCATTAGCACGAGAATTGCTCGAAAAATCACAGATGCCTAATGTCGTACAGGCTAGGGTAGAGGTAGACCGGCTTCATCTAAGAAATGGAAGATGGGTAGCGTTGAATCAACAACAAGTACCGCAATTTCCACGGCTTACTATGGATTATCTGAGAAAAATCACGGTTGGAATATATCAAGTCAATCTAGCTCCTTCCTACATTCAAGATAAACTCCAGAGAGAACATCAAGAAATGTTTTAGTTGGACGAGTTATTAGAAGAACCTGGATTTTTGAGAGTGAGGGTATATTCTAGATTTCGGAATCATGCCAAATATCAACTGTGGATTGTGTACAAATCCCAAAATGAAGAAAATGAAGAGGCCATAGAGGGCTATTATTGCACCTGTAAGTCAGGAGCCAGGACAGTTGGTTGCTGTGCTCACGTCGCAAGTGTCCTCTGGTTTCTTGGATATGCTCGTCATGATGAAAACATTCGATACTCCTCTACAAACTTGTTGAACAATATTCATGATGCAACCGATAGAAATCCACAATTACATCCGAATGATTTGTTCATAGTGAAATAAATACAAAATAATACACTTGAATTTTTAGTGAACAGCCAAAATATTATTTATTTCTCAATCTGACCTCTCACAAATAGAATAAGATTACAACAGCAACCACATCATTATATAGTATTCTACCAGATTTTATTCAAACCGTACATTTTTTGTTCGAGCTCACTATTCAGCGAATGCACCTACATTTTACTTCAGTAAAAGTGATCACTGTCAGATTTTTGTGCTTTGACTCTGTGCTCTGTAGTTGATGTCCATGAAACTCTTGATTTAACACTCGGTATAAATAAACTACATTCGATACTAGTATTCATCTCGTCCGCGTACATCATGAATACGATTTGCTACATGCTCATTTTGCGTTTTTCGCCATTTTCTTGAAGATCAGGAGAGTATTTAAAAACAATCAAATCAGATTAGGAGCTTGTCAAATATTATTTTCCCAATTGCACCATTCGAATTGTGTTGAATATAAGTATATTTGTGATAACTAGAGAAATCAGAAAGTTTTGTTTCTACGAATACGGAAAAACAAAAGTTGAGAATGATAGCTCAGCTACATCGTCAGTGACGAGCAGTGTAAATACATTTTTTCAAAAGGGTCAATCTGAAACGAATAAACAATGGTTTTTAGTCAATTCCTGCACAAAAATAAATAGAATTTCGTTATTGTTGAGTATAACAGTTGAGCGACTATGGGCCACAATCTAAAAAATGAAGGAAATCGAATATTGATAGTGTCACATCTTGAAAACTGTCCATTTTTGTAGTCTGCAGTAATAGACACTCCAACAGTGCATCGAGATCTATACCGTATCGAATATTTAGACATATTCACGGATCCGTTTGCCTTAACGGTTCAATTAACGATTAGAAATGATTATTGGGTATGTATTCCCTTGTTACTATTGATATATAACACTCGGTATAAAAAAACTCCATTCGATACGAGTATTTATCTAATCAGCAAACATTATAAATAAGATTTTTTATATGCTCATCTTGCATTCTCCACTATTTCTCTTGCGACCAGAAAAATATTAAAAAAAATATATATTTAATATTCAGTTCATAAAGTGTTCACCGAATATTATTTTTTCTAATGTCCCAATCGGAATGTGTCGAATATATGTATTTCTGTGACACCTAGAGCTATTCAGAAAGTTTTTTTCGGAATATAAAATTCGAAAAAAATAGTCCAGTTACATCGTCAGTGACGAGCAGTGTATGACAATTTCTTCAAATGGGTGTTTCTTAAACGAAAAAAGAAATGTATTTCAATCATTTTCTGCACCGAAGTCCAATAAATTCCGTTTTTCCTAAGTGTAAGAGGGACCCGA
This sequence comes from Zygogramma bicolorata, assembly GCA_032362365.1. Lineage (NCBI taxonomy): Eukaryota > Metazoa > Arthropoda > Insecta > Coleoptera > Chrysomelidae > Zygogramma > Zygogramma bicolorata. Next base: position 117,409 of record JAVJAQ010004902.1, on the reverse strand, counting down.
TTATGTGCCAAAATCCACAAAAATGTAAAAAATTGATATTGATAGAGCCATATCTCGAAAACTGTCCATTTTTGGAGTCTGTGCCCATGGACACTTTTGATCAGTGCATCGAGATCTACACCATACCAAAATTTCAGACAAATTCACGGAAAGCCATTTTCCATAAGAAACGTGCGTGGTCCTTTAGTAAAAAATAAGTTATGCGAAATTTGAAATTCGTTTTTTTTTTCAAGTGGAAAATCATAATTTGGTATTGTTTTCATGTAACGTCTTGAGGGCGTTGCGTACGCTGTCATTTCAAATCGCCCTAACTTTTTTGACGGTAACCCCTTTGGTACTTCTCATGGAAAAACCAAATTCCCACACCTTTTGTAAGTTAAAAAGGTACACTTCCTCAACAACGCTGAAGGTTATCAGAATTTGCGTGTTCGAAATGATTGCATTCACAAATCCAATGCTGGACAGCTGTTTCGACCCACCAGGTCTCCTCAGTGCACTTGGTAGGACTCTGAACACAAACATTTCGAACTATCTACTCCTTACGAAGTAAATCTCTGAAAATGTTTAGTGCAGTCACGCCATCTGCCGGGTGACGACCAAAGTCTCAAACTCCTACTGCACTAAGCATTTTTAGATATTTACTTCGTAAGGAGTAGATAGTTCGAAATGTTTGTGTTCACAGTCCAGCCAAATGTCACTGATGAGACCTGGTGGGTCGAAACAGCTGTCTAGCATTGGATTTGTGAATGCAATCATTTCGAACATGGAAATTCTGATTTCTGCAAATTGACCGAAGTCGAGCCTCGATCGCGGCGGGCGCTCCGCCTTTCGGGGGGACAGGACGAAAAAAAAAATTCCTTGAAAAAGAACTATTTTTTGACGTACGTTTTCACCCTGCTATTGAAAAAAATTTAAAATTTTTTTTAGATATATTGCCCCCCGATTTTTTCAAATTTTTTCAGAATATATTCAAAATGAAAAATCTCGAATTTTCCATATTTTTTTAAATTTTTTTTTACACATTTTTCGGAGGGTCCCCTTCTTTATTTCATGCATGACCCCCCTCGCCGTATGATGGCACGCTGTAAGAGGTCTCCTCTGCCTTGGGCAGTAGGAATTTGAGACTTCGGTCGTCACCCAGCAGATGGCGTTGCCTCTTGGAGGTTTATACCATCTGCACCAGTTTCAACGCTGGAGGTGATCGTCTTCAACTTCAACACCCTGTATCTTCGAAACGACGCATTTTCTAACACAAGTTTATATAGACTGTTTTTCTTAAAATTGTCTCAGGAATACGTCACTTGAATATTTCAACGTACTTGTGTTACTCCCTGTATATGACTTTGAAGAGTCGTTAATCACATTGAAGATTCGTTAATCGCTGCCCCGTCTCGAAAATGCATTTAATAACCCCAATTTCGTGGGAGGACCATCCTCGCAGACGAACCGATTCCCCCTATCCAGGTAAACAACGGAACGGCGTAGGTGAAGAGGTCAGCCAGTGCATGTCTCGATTCTCGACGTCGTCTTCTCGGAAAACAAGAGCGAATCGCACACGGCGGCCGGGGGAGAGGGCGCGTAGAACAGTCTGGAGGAGGCGCGGCCCCAGCCGGGCACCGGACCGTGGTTCCGCTGTCCATCGTACCATCTTCGAATGTCTCTTGTACGTCGGTCGTTGCATTGCCTTTGTTGCATGAAGAATTTCATGCATGGCGGTGTTTCATTTTTATCGCTGAATAAGGTTAATAGGTCTGAGGAAATTGAATGCCGCTTCAATTATGCGCTGCTGTTCAAGGATGATTTTCTAGTTCTAGAATGAATTTTTTGGGTTTTTTCTCCCTTAAAAATGAAACTGTATATACTTATAATATATGTTTTTTGGGCAAATCGATATATTTCCTATATATGTAACTGCTATATTGAAAAGATGTAAAAATGGGCGACTATTTTGTCAGTTACCAATGAAAAAATGCGTATATTTCTCCTTCGCGACCGTTCGGAAAGTTGTCTGCCTCCTTTTTCAAGCCTGTTAGGGAAATTTTCAATGGAATAGCAATTTTCAGTGCGTTGTGTCAAAATGTGACACTGGCATGTCTTATCCATCCATAGCTATACCTAGTGTTGATTTTGACCCAACCTACTTCGAGTTGAATCTCCCTAGTTCAACTTCCCTTTTCAGAAGAGGCATCCAACATTGATCCATGCTCAATGAACAAGTAGCAATGTCTTCATTTCCCTTAAACGGAATGCAAGTAGCCTCTTTGAGTTTTCTTTTTGTTCCATTCTGTTCTGTCATGAGTAAATTGATGTTATCCCACTCTACCATGTGTGTACCATTTGTTGATGTTAAATATTCAGTTAATTTCGACATCAATTTGCCAAAAAAACACAGATATTATAAGAACATAAAGGTTTTTCCTTTTCATTCCTAGAAGAGAGAAGACTCGAAATATGTTTACCTCCTCAACAAACATTCAATATTGCGATCTACCAATCTGAATTTTTCTATTGAGGTGTAAAGTCAAATAGTCACGTCCAGAAAACCGAATCTTCAAAATTGTTCAGATTACGTTGAGAAGATTATCAAACATACTCTTTTTATATGTTCACACCAGCAAATAGGTTCTCTCTCTCTATTGTATAATTTTCTACGTTACTACATTATTTTTGTTATATGAAAAATTTTATGCTTGGGGGTGTTTCATTCTCACATCTAAATGAGCTTTACAGATGTTTCGTATTATTGTTGAGGAAATGAAACCAATATGCACCAATTTTCTGAGATGTAGGGTTCCATGACTGATCAAGGCATAGTCAAAAAAACAAATAGATATATCCTTAGAAAATCAAAAATCTTTCTTCTTTGAGAAAAGAACTTGTCGTATTAGTCAAATCTGGTTATCACTAAAAAAAAACTTCAATAAGGAATCATCCGCTCCAAAAAAAAGCTTCCAAACAGTATCACTCAAAAAACGATACAAAAGTAATTTAATTATCAGAATAGTTATTTAGTTACCGAGGGTATAGAGTATATGTTTAGGCCCATAGGGCCTGTGTTGATACACACTTCTTATATATCGTACTAGCTCGTTATTGCATGAACAATATAAATAATTGAAAATAGATAGACCTTTATTGAAATAGGATATCCTAATATACATATAAGCTAAAAAGTATAAATTATCGAAAAGAAGGAAAGGTATGTGGTACATATTGGAATTATTTGAAATATATGACAAACAATAGAAGAATACATTACAAAGTTGATCAATACGATTAACATAACAATATCTCAAGACAGAAAATTGTAGTTACAGGTAACAAACACATAATACATATCATATTTGTACTTTGAAAACAAATTTCTTCAGTTCGTTTTTGAACATGATCAGAGATGGGCTATTTTTTATTACATTTGGCAACTTGTTGAAACGATCAAAACCCTTGAAAAACAAAGAATTCATGGTGTTTGTGTGATTTGTTCTGTGTATATATAAATCATTATTATTTCGGGTGAAGTGGTGGTGAATATCACGATGAAAGACAATGTACTGTTCAAAATAAGAGGGTCCTAAATTATTCAATATTTTGTATACGAAAATCATTGTGAAATATAACAGTCTTTGGGAAATAGACTGCCAATTCAAAACATTAAGCATAGTAGTAATAGGGGTGTCTCTACGGCACATCAAAATGATCCTCATACCACGATTTTGAAGCTTCTGGAGTTGGGACAATTTATTTTGATTGAATAGATATAGGATAGAGGAACAGTAGTCAAAGTGTGGCTGAACAATTGACTTGTAGACTGTGATTTTTGACTCGGCTGAAAGATTATTGGCAATTCTACTAAAAAAGAATAATTTCTTTGAAATTTTTTTATGAATAAACTCGAAGTGTTTATCAAACGATAGAGTGTTATCAAACTGGAATCCCAGATATTTAGTTGAATTCACTACTTCGATTCTCTCATCATCAATGCTGAGGTTAATATTATTTGAATTTATTTGGCTGTATTTGAATTTGGTGGTGATTATCATCGCTTTTGTTTTCAATACATTCAGCTTGAGTCTATTCATTTTCAAATACTTGTTAACACTAGCTAGAGTATTATTCATTTTTTGTATTGCCATTTCGAGGTTCTCATCGCTGCATGCTAATAGAGTGTCATCAGCAAAAAAGTTCATAAATTCACAATCAACAAACAATGGCATGTCATTTAAATATAGTATAAATAGAAGGGGGCCCAAAACACTACCCTGGGGAACTCCGACATCATTTTCAATTTCCGAAGAGAATATATTTTTCACTCTTACCCGTTGTTTTCTATTGGTCAGATAATTAGATAACCAATTGTACACTGTGCCCTCTATCCCATATATATTCAATTTGGCTAGAAGTATAGACCTATCGATTGTCTCAAATGCTCTTTTGAGGTCAAGGAACACAGCCACAACAAACTTGTTTTCATCGAGAATTCCATTAGATTTCAACTATATAGCTTGGTTGCTAAGGAAACAGTGTAAAAATTGCAACGTTAAGTTATGTTAGAGTAAACTTTATGTCCACACGATGAAGTGAACTTTATGTCCTCAAGGACATGAAGTTCACTGTGATGTGGTTGGTAAATGAGCAATAGAGAAAAAATAAAAAATGGAAATAGATGCAATATAAGTCCATCACTTTACAACTTACAAAAAGGAACAGTGATGGCAAAAATGAAATCATTTTCAGGCAATATACCCTATGATAATATAATTGAACGATTTGTTTATTTTTGGGAAATGTATTTCTGTTTCGAGTCAAAGCTGCTACTTATTTCGGAAATATTTTAATTGGTCCTCCGAACCAGATACCTCCCTTTCCTTCGAAATTTGCAAATTAATGAACTTTATGCCCTCACGAACATAAAGTTTACTGTTATGAAGTTGGTAAATGAGCAATAAAGAAAAAATAACAATTGGAAATTGATGAAAAATAAGTCCATCACTCGACAACTTACGAAAAGGAACAGTGATGGCAAAAGTGAAATCATTTTCAGGCAATAGACCAGTTCTTCTTGTTATAACTCTATGATAATATAATTGAACGATTTGTTTATTTTTGGGAAATGTATTTCTGTTGTCAAAGCTGCTACTTTTTTCGTAAATATTTCAGCCAGATACCTCTCTCTTCTTCGAAATTCACGAATATATTCGATTGGCTGTAAGCTTCTGCAGTTGTATTGCTTAAAAAAACTTCAGTTTCAAAAATATACCGCAACATATGGGCAATTAACGCCGGTTTCTGCGTTTCCATATCGAACACCTCTTGACGGTCTTCCTTTTTGATGGGCCGACCGCCGAACAGAACTAATGGCTCATTACCATTCATTGGCCAGCAGCAGCAGCACCTGAGACCTGTTCTCTTGTCTTAAAACGTCTATTTCAACAATTAGTTCAATGGGTTCGGGACCGACACGGCAATCGAGCACGTGTGCTTTTAAAAGAAAGACCCTCGGAGTCGTCGATTGTTACCACAATAAAGGACCTCACCGCGTGCCTTTATCGGCTCCTAATACCACAAAAAGTGCGAAGGCATGGCCAGGAACCGAAGAGTAAGTCCCACTTTTAGCACGGGTGGATACGCTGCTCTAGGGGAAGTGTCGATTTATTCGAATGTGATTTACGTTTCTTATAAAGGGCTCGTTACAGGGATAGAATTAACTGAAAAATCTATCCTTGTCACTACCAAAATATAGTCGAGCGCACCATTTCACTTTCTGTCTCTCTCAGATAACTCATTCAACCCAGCTTTGATAAACGGGCCCTTGGTAGTACAAGCGAACTTCCAGTGACTGTGTGACCTTATTTATAATTTCGGAGTACAGGCAACAACGAGTCACAGTGTAAGCCCGATGTTTGTTGTCATTCGTTTCATGGAACATAGTTACCGTTACCAGTTAATGAATATGTTGAAGACCTCAGTTTCTGATCATTTTTGTGCTCATTTTTCTGTTTCATTATCAATTTTCACGTGACAAATGTAAGAGTTTTCTCACCGACAATTTGTTAACAAAACCGCGCGACACGTGTTCCGCTGTGATGAGGATAATATGGAGGAAACCGTGAAAAACACTATATAAAAAAATGAAATCGAAAGAATCAAAAATTAAAATAATTAAGAGAACTGAATGGAAAGTTTCTCAGATGTTAAAATATACACTCAATTGAATATAAGTACCTATGTTTTGTGGGAGTTTCCTCATTTATATTCACATTATGTTTGACAATAATTAATGCCTGGAGCTGTATGATCTTAAATTCGAATTTCTATGAATAGAATTCACGAATATCAATAGTTTTGTAAGATTATTCCAAAATACACTCCATTTCTTGTAGGGTGTAGGGTACTGTAGTTATTTCAAATTTAGAAATGATTCTGTCAAATATACAATCTTATAATAGAAAATTTCAACAACGGCATCAGGACTTACATCAGTTATAAAAAAGTATTTTACTGGGATGGGTCGAAGCGATGAGTAAAATTGAAAAGAATCGTTCAAGTATGGAAATTATACAACATAGGAGATTGTCAATCTATTCTTCTTCGGATTTTCTCCCCTTTTCGTAGGAAATTTTGGTACTTCCGTTTGTCTGATTTTATTCGTTTGATGCCAAGTTCAGAAACTTGCTGTTTGATACATATTTGATGTGGAATTCTGATTTTCACTTTTTTGCAGTATCATCACCAAATTGCCATGATGTGTTTCAACATTAAAGACATATTGGAAAGTAACCAATATTTTACTCAGAAAGAGACGAAGACGATAAAACACTTTGTCAACCTCTTGGTACTTTCCCGAGCATATCTGCTCATTTTATTCAAAACGTCCTTCTGCCCATCAGAATTTATGAAGGGCTCAGATCTCCCCTAACGTGTGCACATCAAGGCAGTTATACAAAACGAGCCGACATGAAATTACAATGATTTCTCAGTATCATATGGACATAGAAGGTGTAGGTACTCTGAAAAACACAAATCTCTTCAATAACTACGACACTCGTTTCTAGAAATAGTAAACCACCGTTTTATTGACCATATTCTCAGGTGCAGGATCTAGCGCTTTCGTTACACAAGGCCAAATCAACCAATCTAAATGTTGCCCTATTTGCAACATTCCTCGTGAAACACAACTGAAGTTTATGAGATATGATTAGCATGCCTAACTGATTTATTAGTAGAACTGAAGAAACTAAATTGTGATGCATTTTAATCTCTATGGAGGAAACTGACATTAACAAAGAGAGACAATATTGAAATTTTGTGGATTAGTATAGAATCATCTCGAATGATTGTGAATGATATAGTATACAAACCTGGGTGAGCCATATTTTCCTCTCGAAAGAAATGTTTTTTTTCCTAGTATATCATGTACTATTTCAGGCCTTCTAGTCCTTGGTTAAGCGCTTATAATGCCTATATTTCAATTATGATTTATTGATATGTACAAATAGCTAATACAACTTACCATAGCAAAAACATATTTTTAGAGTAGTGAACATATCTTTATACAGGCATTATTTAATGTGAATGTTTGTCATAAAATAAATCACCACGGTTAGAAGATTCTCATTCGACAAAAAATACAAACTGTCTCTTTCCAATCTCGCAGAAGCAAAATTGTTTCGAAGTTGTGACAGTCCATATTCGAAAGTCCCTTCAAGTGATACAGGTTTCAATTCCCTAACACCAAATTGATAACACGCACTCGATGATATGTCAATCTGGTGTAATTCATCTTTGTTAGAAGTGTTCATAATATGTAAACTCTGCCTAATGTCAATTTTGACTAAAAAATTATGTTCCAATGAATGAAAGTACTGAATATATTCCAATAAAATAGTACTTTTCAAACATACAAGTAGAATATATACGACTGAAGTTTCCCCAAGGATGTTTTCATCAAAATTTATCGCCTGTAAAAAAGAATATAGCGTTGACCAGCACTATGCTGTTTCTAATAGACATAAGCACGGTGATTAAGCATTTCATATCTAAATTCCGTGAGAAAACTAGTTTCCCACATCGCGTTAAACAGCACCTATCAACGGCCGTGTTCCAATTATCCAGCACAATAATTAAGATAAAACCATTAAAACAAATGAACGCACACATCCATCGAAATTCACATCTATGTTGGTACGCTAATCATATGGGGGAGTGAAAATTCGAACCACCTGTGTATATTTCCCACACTGCGTCCACCACCAACACCTGAGACATGTCATGCACCGAGGAACACGCTGTATGTATGTATATATGAGGGAGCTGGGACACCCTGCGTTCGAAACTGAAATTTAACGTGACAGGGAAAGCACTTGATCGTCGATCGTTATCTTTTCAAGGATAAACGGATTCCGTATACAGGGGGCGATTATAAGAAATGAAATGTGGTATGATCGCATATCATTGGATATTTAGGAACTTTAATAGACTCACCTGCGATATGACCGACACAACACATTTGTAAGCAACAAACTTCGGAGTTTGCTTTTCAAATTCAGACATCAATATCAAGCCCTCGAAATCCAACAAGACTTTTGCATTCCCTCATAAACACCTATATAAATGGGATCATAGCCTGAGGGAGTACAAACCATACGCTTAATCAGTCTAGGAGTAGTACAGAGACGATTGCTGAAAATAGTATTTAAAAAATTCTTGGAGATATGAAACACCCATTTTTTGAGTAACACTTATAATGGACATTCGTCAATCATTCTGTAAGAACATATTCGTGAAACAATATAACAATGAACATGAACTTGTTACTATCGACCATTCATATAGTACTAGATTTCAAGAAAATCGTGTTTATGTACCAATAGTTTTGTAACATGTTCAATGCAGATATGCTACACTTATTTTTGAGTCCAAAACTTTATAATTGACACCTGCTGGAATAAAAATAAATTAATACGAACAGTTCATTCAAAAAATCACTAGGCAAATGGATCCTTCCATATCTTGAACTAATCAACTGATTCATCTTTGAATAAATATGTGGAGAAGATATATTTACCACTGATCATTCATTCAAGGTTTTTCATTACGAACATAAAAATGAAATTCTCTAACAATGGAGATATTTCATAGGAAAAAACAGTTACTTTCAATGAATATACGAACACAGATTTATTTTATTTCATTTACAAAAGTATAAAATAGTCATCAAAACGTAGAATGATAAAGGTAGAATAAGATCAATCTGATGCATTCGCAAAAATTCGATCCATAACCTATACCACTTCAACCATAAAAAAGATGAAGCCCACGCACAGGCTTAACATCTTGTAGACCCTTCAAACTTTCCACCTTTAATGCAAGTGTATATAATGGTTGATCAAATATAGGCTAGGAAATGAAATCAACTTGTTCATTTTCCTTACCTTTACCATTATTCTACTATTGTATCAACACCAGTATTTTTACTCGATTTTCAGTACGTCATTTTCATGTGGAATCACTTTGAAGTGAATAAATATTATTATTATCAATACAATGCCGGCGCCCTAGGTCCTACCCCTCCTTGAGGGGGACGAGAAATTGAAATCTTACGAAGTTCACCTCGATATTATTATCGTTCATTTATTTTTATTTCAGCTTTCTGAATTTCGTTCTTCGACCAATGTTCGTTTCAATTTTCTTATTTATATTTGGGTGCCTTATTTCAATTTACTATGATTTTGAAAATTATTTTCACCTTGTTCTGGTAGGGCAATCACTCTGAATGATTTTTAACAAAATCGAGTAGAATTAAATATATTATTTGTTGACAAATGGATATGAAAATACCAAGAAGGCATTCTTTTATTATCAATTGATCTGACATAATTACTAATAATATATCACCTTATTTTATAATCACCGTTTCTTGTGGTTGCATGTTGTTTATTCCGACTCAATTGGATATTTCGTTCCACATGAATGTAACTGTTTCTTTATACAGCGATGTCAACAACAAAACCAAAAATTCCTGACCGTACTCGCATTTTTTCTCACCTATTTTTATGGATAATTCGAGGAGAATGACATGCTTGTTGTCTTCGACAGTTTATTTTCAATAACGATGTGTTTACTCATTAAATATTTTACGGGTTTCTCTGAATATTTTCGAGTGTTTTCTTCATTTATCTCCAACACCCCATCGATTTGCGAAATGGTACCCTTGAAAGGCCATAAAACGCATGCTGAACACGAAACAGAAGGGAACACGTCAACGCCTAATAAACTTCAGAAAGAGAGATAAGATAGAAGAAGGTAGTAACTTTTATTATCAAAGATGTTCATTATTTCTAGAGCTTCCAATTTTGCTGTCATCTGTAACATATTAACAACATGTCATCGGGGGCATAATAAGCAATATCTTTCAATGGGTACTGAAAATATCGAATACATATTCCAGCCCTGCTCTGATAGAGAAGCTCAGAATTCACTAGAGAAGGAATTTTGAACATTTTAATTGCTTAATTTTTATTCATTAGGTCCATTGTTATGCGAACGTTTCTGTGTATCGAAAAAATAACCTCAGTGAACGGACGATTTGTCACAGGTTAAAGTGTTTATTTGAAGACCGAAGTTAGTCTACCTTGAAATAGATCATTGTCTTATGTTTTGTATAGTTTAAAACATGTGCTATGTATCCGGTAATTGTTGATTCGACCCGGGACACCATTGTGATATTTGAGGTAAATATAATGGTAATTACTTAGTCATCAAAATCATGCCACAACATCGCAATAACTTTTTCGAAATACTACACAGGATAACTGCATGACGATTGAAAATTAACAAAATAGATACTCTTTGAACGTTATTTTTATTACTTTGTCGTAGATCAATATTTGTTCACTAGTTTTCTGGGTTTGTAAGCAGCCATCCGCGATCTATATAACAACGAAGACACCAACACAAAATACACAACCTGTATCAAACATTATACCTTATGACCCTCTTTCGTCTGAAAGGATAAAACGGATCGGCAACAGGTATAATGTTAGAACAACATTCAGAACAACAAATACTTTAAGATCAATACTGACACATACCAAACCAAATAACACAACGGAGAACACGAAAAATTGTATTTATCAATTCCTTGTTCGTGAGGAAAAAGATATATTGGTGAAATGTCTCGACCATTAGAAGTGCGAAAGAGTGAACACAAGATGTACATTAGGAACAGACAGAAAGGTGGTTCTAAATTGTAGATCATCAGAACACATTCTTACTGCCGATGGAGATCACATAGTAGAATGGAACGACACTAAAATTATGACGAAAGAAAGCAATGACAGGAAACGAAAATTAAGGGAATCTGCTTTCATTATGCTATCTGGTGAAGAATGCATATCCATGAGTTCGCTTGATGAGGATCATGGATGGCTGCCCCTTCTGAAGGACAAAACGATGTGTCAGATTTGAAATATTTGACAATAGTCAATTACGACGATTGCCAACAAGAGATTTTTGCATTTGAACAGGAATTCGCGTATAAGTTTTGAGAACGGAAACGAATTTAGTTTCCGAAACGTTACTTATCGTTAGATAAGTATTTTCATATGTATATTAGTTCTTATTATTGTTCTGATAGGAAAAACTTGAGATATTCGAGAAGTTGCTGACTAATTGGACTTGTTCTCTACAGAAAGAATTATAATAGGCGCAGCAACTTTTCGGGGTAGATAAAAAATAGTTTCTGGAATACAGAGAAGTCTTGTTGATCGAATGGAAGAATCGAACTCAACAATAATACAATTTATTATTCACCAGGTAAACCGTTTTCAATGCGGGTGGGTCAATATGGAAAAGTGCAAAACAAAAAGAAATGAAGGGAGAAAGGAAACATAAAGAGAATAGTAGTGGCAGACAAGCATTTCTTATCGTTCAATCGTAATCTTTCCATTAACTTCAATTCCAATAATGAAAGCGACGTATCCAGTGAAGTTGGTAAAATGGTCAGGATATCGTTCAATAAGGGCTGCATTACATAGTTGCAAGAGAGTTTGGCGATTTGTCTCTGTTTAAGAATAATGAGAAGTGATTTTTCTCGAATAATTATATAGAATATATCATTACAGAAAATTGAAAGCTATTTCAAAACTGATGAATTGATGAAAAAATGGAAAACGTGATGATGCATGCTCAAGAAGTTTCATTGTGATATTGTTGATTATGCACCATTTTCAGTTACCCACATTTTAGTAGGCATTTTTCCATCGAATGTGGTTTCGCTGGGTAATTTTTTTTCTCTTCTCTGGAAAAACTCTCATGGATCTCGATGAGTTTTTCCTCCGAACGAAACACCCTGTACTGTCATCGTTCGAAATCTACGTACGTTTTCTGAAGACTCAATTTAAGCGCGATGACTCAGAGTCAACAAAAGTCGAGCTGAACGTAAAACATTCGAATCACTGCTAGCAGCAAACGACCAACGAGCTGCTGGGTCAAAGGTCATTTCGAGGCGGAGCATAATTATCCAATCAACATTTCAGCGTGATGTGTTCTATGATTTTATAGGACAAAACAATGGAGGAATGCCGGGAACTCGGCTGTGTGGGAATACGCTGTTTACCTTCGAGAAATGGGTGTATTCGTGTACATAGTGGATTGAGAGTGGAGGAGAAACCTGTTGACTTCGATAAAAGGATTTTTTTTTAACGGAATCTATCAAGAACGATGGGATTTGCAAGACTATCATCGAAAGTTAATTAATTTACGGTACTTGGTGGGTATCAAGTCCAATTCAGAGTAGAGGACATTCCAAAGCAATTACTTGTCAATGTCTTATACTTGTCAATGTCTTATATGTAACAATTAGCTAGCCACTTTTTCCTAAGCTCTATGCACAATAACCATTGACTCAGGAATATTGTCAGTTTATACTGTGAGAGATGTATATATAGAGGTATTTTGGAAAATGAATGAAATGAATGGAGCAAAGATCTCGGTTACAATCATTTTGCATCAAAATGTCAAGCACTGATAATGTTATACTTATAATTGAAACTACCTATCAATATCATATAGATAACTGATGGAATTGGCCAATATTTGTTGAAAATACGTGATGAAGTATATGAAAAAAGACTTCATTGGACAGTTGACAAAATCGCAACATGTGTTTCACTATACAGTTTTTTCAGGAGTGTTGTATCTACACTAACACACGCTACTATAACACGCCTGAAAAAACTATTGTACAGTGAAACATGTGTAGCGATGTTGTCAACTATAGAATGAAAATCACACTATAAAGTGTTTTTTATTTATGATACAGGTAGTTATCCAGGCTACCCTTCAATTGCTAATTGCTTTGCCAGATGATACACCAGAGCACATCGATAGTGAAGCTAGATATATGCAACAGTAATCTCCCCATTAACTTTCACTCACACTTCCACTATGAAAGATGAACCTCTTATTTTCTGGGGACCATTTCAGGTAACATTTTCAAATTCATTTCAACTTAAGAAAACCCAACTTTCCGAAGTGAAAGTGTAACTACAGAAGGAATAATAATCGAATTAGAATTTTGAGACCTATCAATGACAGAGGCTGAATTCATAACATCCTCCTTTTATCCTCTCACATTTATGGTTAATGCCCATGCGTAGTTCTAAAGTAAGTGCTTCATAAAATACCAACATTTTTTTACTGGAAATTACGTAGAGGTGAGAGTGACAGTTGAAGTGAAAATTACTGTTTCGTGAATCCACCTTCAAATCAGTCGAAAATTATCTTGGACTCTTCCTTTTTTCTCAGTAGAAATCTTGGTGTAGTGATCATTGGCTTTTTATATTTTATTGAATAAACGATATATCGTTAGTTCGTAGTTCGTAAAAATATATTAGTATGGAGTATGATTACAAGAAATAAAAAAACAACATGTAGGATTATCATAGTCAATTTCAGCCTCTAGAAGAGTAGGAGGATATTTTCACGGTAGGTGCTCTTCTGAATTGTCATCAATCGTTCTACCCATGGCAGGATCTACACGGATGACCCGACGAGTACAGAACTCCCACCCCTCTGTTGTTGGCTTGGAGACCTGTCGAACCTCTCTTGCTTAGGGATCTTTTTTCAATAGAACAACTGAACTTGGAACTCCTTTTCGCCTTCTAAGGGTTGACGTTCGTATGGGAAAGTCAGCTGGTTAACAGGAAGACCCATGTTTTCCTTTAACCCATTCGAATTCATTTATAGATGATTCTTTTTCTTTTCAATGAAAATGGAAACTTTCACTATTCACATATTTGCAAAGTTATCGGTCGCACAGAATACGGATGTTTTTTTTGTCAGGAGTGTGGGTAGTAAACAGATACAGCAACTGCAGTCCCGATATTTTCTTTGATTGTTAGGATAACAACCAGTCATCTACAGTACTTTATTCAGATTTCCAATTAATCAGTTCAAATTATTGTCTAAGTGATTCCTTGATACCTTTGTTCCCTATGTGGGACCCATACCTTTTTCGTCAGCTTCAACTCAAATTCTGGGAATTGTGTGAAAAAACATTGACTCAGTCTTCGAATGATTCGAGAGCAATTCGTTTAAGGAAAACCAGTCGTCATAAACTTCGAACATCACCGAACTGGAGCTACCTTGCAGATTACCTCGAATAATTATCATCCGCGATTAATGGATGATCAAATGTGGGGTCGTTGATACATAAATTACATAAGTAGATTCTTATAGGACTTGGTCTTGGTTAGAGTTAGGATTCGGTTGAAGTTGACAAGGTGCTGCCACGAAAAATAGTAAAGTGTCACACATAAGCTCCGCATTCAAAAGACCAGAGAAAATAGACTTCACCTCCACCCACCGAAAGCACGAAAATCTTCAGTCGAACCCCGTGAAATGCACAACGCCGCATGAGAGCCCCGAGGATCTCAAAAACGGCGCAAAGTCCGTCTTTGTTTGCTTCGAAGGATCGCTCGAACGCCTCCTTTGGTCGCATTACCAGCCACCGGAGTCGATTCTTTGACTATGAACGCTAATTAATTCCCGAAATTAATCTTGACGAGAGCGATATCGAGGTCTGCGTCTTGTCAACACGGTACCCCCCGGGCGGTTTTTATCGTTTCTGTGTCGCCTTTCGACCCCTTCGAGTTTCTGCTCGACTTCGGATAACGGTTGGCCGGTTAGTAGAAGAGGAAAGTGCTGTTGGATCGTCAAATTTGGGCCGGAGGCGGAATTTTTCGGAAAGACGTTTTCGTTTACCGGGAGTGGTCAATAGTTTCCTACACGCGACGATCTAGCGAGAGAATTTTGAATTTTTTTCTTGAATTGGTGGTCACGAATGACCCTTCAAAGTCGAATAATTTCTACAGCTTTAAGTGCGTTAACGTTAGTGTTAATGCTGATGCCGAAATTGAGCCTTGGTAGAGCCCTAAACTCACCATATCAGTCTCCTGTTGATGATTCAGAAAAAAATGTTGAGAGAATATTGGCAACTCGTTTCGGCAGAAACTGGAGCGAAAAAGTTGAATCATGCAAAACTCCTTACGTATAGCAGATACAAATAGAAAAATGTTGGACGTCATCATGGGCGTGGTTAAATTTTGAAGTAGGTAAACTGTGGCCAGATTGATAGAGAATTATGGAATTTTGGATATAAATTAAAGTGAAGACGCCGTGAATATAATATATAAGGAAAATCAAAAAATTTCACGAACCTTTTGTGTTAATGTACGGGTATATATCATTCATTGAAATATGGAAGTTCATCCATGTGAGAGTGCTTTACCACTTTTCCAATAGGGAACTTAGAGTATGCCGTTCCGAAGGTTCAAATTACATATTTTGAATGGATACACCCAAATTTTGGTTGGATGGAAGAGCAAGGTCTGGCTGTTACACTCGTGACATGGTCGGAGATTGAATCCTGCCATTTGACTGTTGTTACATTATTGTAATTTACCTGTCAATAAAATCTATTATTATTATTATTATTATTAAATTATTATGGAAAATCGAGATTTTTCCATATTCATAAACTGCAAATACTGTGTTCCTACATTGTATAAATATTGTAAGGCAGAACACCAGTACTGCAGTATTTGTAAGCTTCTTAGTGGTTTGTGAACTTTGTTGTCTTTAATCTTTTGAGAAATGGCACTGACAGTATACATACTTGACTTCAAATCTGCTGCAACACGATAAATATGAATTTCTCACTAGGTTGTATTCAATTTAACTCTCTAACAGCCATTAAGGGAAGAGTAAGAACATTACTATCCGCTCTCTAACGAAATAACTAATCGAATATGTCACCAACTCTGGGCGATATTTTTCAACTCTTTTGGTACTCTTACAAAGAGACTGAAACTGATACAATTATCTTATTTGAAGTACTGAAAAGACCTAAACACAGAACTGTTACATTTGAATGAAAATTGTCAATTGGTAAATAACAGAGTTCAAACAAATTGCGGCAACATCGAGAGTGCTGCCAACCGAATGCCAAATTTGAAATTCAATATAAACCTTTCAATTCCAATGCATTTCCATCAATGGAATGGTACTAATTGGTACTAGAGCGTACATTTCGTGTCGTCATCGATGACAGTTTTTAAATTGTATTCACTATAGATGCATATGTAATTGAAAAATAGCATATGGAAAGAGAAACATCCTATGTTTGTTCCGTAGTTTTTACCCTACCACAATCTGAAAAAATAAGAATTAACATTGGAATCTATACAAGTGTATAAAAGCAGATTTTCAATCTACCCCGAAAATGTAAGAATGTAGGCTTTCACGGCAGGTGTTAATACATCTCTGGTTTTTCGGGCTTGAGGGCCGTGTAGTGGAGTTTTGAGTTCCGGAGCTTTCGGCTACATCTGCGGCAGCCATCTTCAGCGGCGTGGTCTTAGTTGAACTCCTCTATGTGAGTTTACTACGACTGATCAGCTGTAAGTGGAGTAAGTGATGAGATATTCCAAGACTTGAATCTTGAACTAATCGTCTTGACGGATGACGAATTCTTTCAAGAATTCCCTCAGGTGGGTCAATGGAATGGATACTCACATTCCTGAGATCCCTTTCAATTATTCATAATTCGAAATCTGCTTTATTGAATATATCAATTCATTCATCAATCAAATTACGTGTCCGAGAATGTTAGCTTCATATTACGAACAAGAAAAAGCTAGGTGCGTACTTTTTATTGGACTACTTTGTATATTATGTTCATAAATAAATGTTCAAGTCATTTCTAGTCATTTTCAAAGACTCTTGAATCTTAACTGAATCATTCATTTTCTTACAATGAATTCAGAATAATAAATAGAACTTATCATTAATTGCCACCAATTTTGGTACTGGATTTCATTCAATTATCTCAAATAATTGAGATATTATAAATTTTCTAACAATAAGGAATACTTAATCTGTGGTTGGCTGTGATATCGAAGAACGCACAGAGTTGTATTAGGCTGTCAGAGTTTAGTAGTGGATGGTATTATTCATTCATCGGAACTTCCAACTATTGCCATTGTTGAGTGAATTATCTACCTCTAGTTACTTTTATAATGAAGCATTTTGTATGGTGTGTGTTGTTAATAGTGTTAGAGAATATATAATAGTTTGGAAATTGCAGCTAATGTCGATTGATAATAGAACGCGAGATTATTCTGACGGTGATGAAAACGAACTCTGCCTTGAATGACCTTTCTCAACATACTTCGGTAGAAGTTATATTTGTGTGAATCACTGATTGTTTTCCAGAATTTCCCAGTTTATAATATTTTTTATAGCATCAGTGCCAATGGTTGTTGAGTGCGTGATAAAAAAAGATGCAAAAACAAGAATTTAAAATAATATACTAGAACTTCTTTCAAGCGAGTGTTTTCAACTGCCTACCTAACCTACAACAATGCCGTCCAGTGTGCAGGAAATGTGACGTTATAATTTATAATACCAAATTCATGAAGAGCGCCTCTATTGGCAATCTTTCCAAGGGATTTCTCCAGTTAAACTTTTTCAAAATCAAGAATGCGAGAGAGAATTCGAGATAACGCTTTTTCAGGTATAAGGCAACGCACCTGGGTTTTCATGCATCTTGCCAGTAAATAAGTTGCAGTAGACTTCCATGGTGAGAAACCGTGTTATTCACGATTAAAATGACTGAACCGACATCCCACGATATTTTCTTTGTGACTATGCGATCAAGAAGTTCCTGAAATTGACAAATGAGGTATTCCAGAACGATTTTCTCGGCATTCGTTTAACGGAACTCACCATCTGCATAATCGCTCTATATCGCTGTCGAGTACTCGAAAAATAAAAAAGTGAATATCGAGTGCACACCCGACCATGACCCTAATTAGAAAATTCACGCGTCATTAACGGCTACCGTCGCCGCATATTCCAGCCGGGAAAACGCACGTGTGTCCGTCCGTCGTTCTGTCCGTCCTCGTGATTTCATTGGTTTTCGATGCGTGGGAAAGCGAATTCACACGCTAGCACCACCGACTTTGAGCAGGTGTCGTCGCGCGACGACCGTTATGAAACGAACGTAATGAGCATTAGAGACGATAAAACGCGCGGATTATTGCTATTGGAAAGGAGGTTTCGAAAAAGGAGGTTTCCTCGTTTATGGAATGCAGATTTTTCAGCGATGCTCAGTGCGGGAATCGCAGATTGCGGTTACAAACTCGTAACGGAGAAAGACTGCGCGACGAGATTCTAGCAAAAATAAAGAAAACAGTGAATGCTTTTCGAGGGTGTTTGCCTGATAGAAGTATTGAAAATAAATTTCACAGCAGTTGCAGTTACTTATCACCGGTTATACTCGGAACGATATCTAGCACGATGTAGGAATGAAAATCACTCCAAGGGTTTTGAATAGCGGAGTTCAGACTTGGTTCACCCCTCGTTAATTATTTATTTCATATACTATTTTTACGAAATTTGCAATTTTGTATATGCTCATAAAGAGGCACTAACAGTTTTTTTAAACACTGAAAGTTTTTTATTCCATAACAACCTGGCCGGCAACCCGCGAGGACCTAGGCCTCCTGAAAGCATCATTTGTTTCAATCCATTATTCAAATATCAGCCGTGGGGTATCATTGTGTTCAGAAAATCATGTAGATTTTCAAAATGAATAAATTACGGGGTGAATCATTTGAAAATCAAACGTTGATATCATTATCGGAAAAACCGGAAGATGAAAAAATCTCTCATTACGTCAAAATGTGCCTCTTTATGAACATATTCCATGTTCCGAATTCTTCAGAAATATGTGGAGAAATAAAGAAAAAAAGGTGTATCTCAAGTCTGTGTCAGACGGTATATAGGTAATCAGTTACACCCTTGGAAAACCCAATCTTCATCAACTAATACGACCTCTCACCAGTTTCCAGAATTGAAACCTATCGTTTCATCGGCCATTTTCTCTAGTACAGAACTAGTTCTCTGTCGCTCGACGCCTGTCCATTTTTATTGTTGAAAATGACGCAAATATTCCAGTGAGTGACAAAATGGTTGAGGCTTTCGCGGCCGAGGTTATTAGTATAACTACTTTTCTTCGGGCTTGAAGGCCGTCGTTCTTTGGAATTTCTTCCTGATGTATCGCTAGCGCGAGTGGCCAGCTTCTTCAGAGGCTTACTCATTTCGGAAATGAGACTAACTCGCGAATATTAATTTATTTTTTATGTAATAGTATTCTCAATGATTATGAAAAAAATTATATACAAACCTTGTCGAAAGTTTCCTCGAGAAATTGTTTACCACGACCTTCGTCTCAGGTAAAAAATATTTTTCTATCTGAAAAAAATGTATTACTCTGCTTCGGTGTATGATACATTATTTCCTTCTTAGGGGAAAATTCAACGAACGTATCAGGTTTTCCATATGTTGATCTCTCTTATTCCAAAGGATATTTATTTGGTGTCAATGATCAAAATATTAGGGGATGTAAAACTCCCAATCTCAAAACTCAAAACCTCAACGTCCTTTCAGAGGAGGAAGGAATTATTAAATTAAAGGAATTCTTTGTTGTGTATACACAACGTAGTTTTTGGGATCGCAAGCAACTACAATTTGTTAAGATAAAGAGTTAATGCTGAAACCAATACAAGTATAGGTAGATACTGACGGAGATTGAAAATAAAAAGACATCCCAGTGGAGGCATACAACAGACACAAAATACATAACCCGTACAAATATATATATGAAAAGATAAAACGAATCAGCAACAGGTATAAGGTTAGAACAACAAACAACAAACAGTTAATGTTCAATACTGACCTATATTAAACAAAATATTGAATTGAACTGGACGATACTTGATGAAATTCCATATTCAACAGAAAATATACTTATTGCTTACTTTTTAATGTTTTCATATCATTGATGGTAAACAACTCAAAAAATTAAGAACAAATTCATCCACCACAAACAGTAGTCCTGTATACATTCCTACATAATTTCTATTTTTTTCGTGTCAAACCCAGGAAACTACGGATAAAAATATCACTCCTTCAAAAAAATGTGGAACACCCTGCAATGAAGTGAATATTTGAAACCGTCAATTTTTTTAATAGAACATATCGTTATATCTGAAAAACTGAATTTGTCAAAACAAAACGTTCATTATTCAGCATCGTTCACTTTGCATCGAGTATTTTCTTACGAATTCAAACATTTCGCCTTTGTTTTTCGTCAACCATCACACCAACCAACAAACCCGAGCGTATTATGATTGTTCTTGAACAATGGCTCGTTATTCGTGGGAGTTTCGTATTATAATAACACGCCGGGCGCATTTTTTGTTAACAAATATCACACCTTGTATTCCTTCAGGTCGCAGCAGACATATCCATTAATTAACCAGAAAAAAGGTTTAAAGAGTCGAAGGAGCGGTTATTCAGTTGATGTTTCCTGTCCGAATATTCATGAGAACTTGGAGGAGAATCAAACAAAACAACTGATGCGAAAACGAGTGAGATAAATGAGAAGCTTGATGAATCTATGTTGGTGTCATATCATATGAGTTCAGGCAATGTGGACATGATATAATACATTCCTTAATGATGAGTGTATATAACAACTTTGATCACTGATATTGCAGATATATTCCGAACAGTCTTGCAAAAAACGTGTCACTAATGCGACATTAATGTTACATTCAAACAGAATATCCAGTCTACTAATACTCCTGCTTGATACTCTTGTATTCAATGCGGGTCGACAATTTGAAATAACTACAACGTTTTGTTTTTAGTTCCTTATTGATGGTTTTTGTTGCTACAGCGCATGGATCTATTACTGCCATGACCTATAAGGTTGTCAGTATATTAGTCTGGATTTTTGCCGAAATTTTACTACTGGTGGCGAACACATACACCATAAACCACAAACTCTACAAATCCTCCATAAATGGAAAACCCAATCGTGGAATATATCAGACATCTACACGGATGGATAAAAAATGAGCGATGACTCATGGAAAAATTTGTAAATGTACTCCGAAGAGAGCTAAGAGGAATAGCACCAAATAACGAAAATAAAGCAGACAAACATTATTAGCCTCGAGAAGACCATGACTCACAACTGGACATGACGGTATCAGCAGCCGGATGTTTGCTGAAGAACACTCCTATCTCAATTTCAAAAGGCATTGAGATGAAACCACCAACTGTAATCTTTCTGGACGACTATTGAGCTAGTCCGATGCAGAAGTGGAGAAATACATGTCCAGATCACTATGGGATTTGTGGCTCAACACTACCTGCTACGACACTACGACACCTCTTCAGAATAAGATGATGAATGACTCAGATTTTTGCAGGAACTGTGAACGGAAAGAAATGGAATATGGGACAACCACGTTGCTGAGTTTTGATTCTGACTTCCATTGTCTAGGACAAAGTGATATCTTTATCGGGAGTAATTACACGAGTGCTTCAAAATTACCGATAATTTTCCATGAAAGGATGTTGTCTAAAAACTGCATGAGTTTATTTTCATATTTTGTCGAAAGAGCCCGACTGCGAAGGAGAGCAAAATATGAAAATAACCGAATGCAGTTTTTTTACTGACAACACTCGTATGAAAGTTCGTCAACCTACGGTAAAAATGTATCTTATCTTATAATTTTTTTTGGATGGCGATTTATCGCATTATTGATTTCAGTTGATTCCAGTTCACAAATGCTCAGTACACACTGGTATAGTAAACCTGAATTCGTATGACAATGACCGCTGATTTATGTCGTGAAGCAAATCGTTATGTTTGATTATTCCTTCTTTCAATGTGAGAATTTTATAATCATATGATCATTATAAAAAAAATATCTTCAATAGTTGCACTGTGTATTCTAGGAGCCTACTTGCCGATCCTTGGGGAACACCTGCTCTGAATCCTGATATATCTTATCTTATAATTTTTTTTTGAAGGCGAATTATCGTATTATTGATTACAGTTGTTCCTGTTCACAAAAATGCTCAGTACACACTGGTATAGTAAACCTAAATTCGTATGACAATGGCTGCTGATTTATGTAGTGAAGCAAGTCGTTGTTCGATTATTCCTTCTTTCAATGCAAAAATTTAATCATCATATGATTATCGTAAAAAATATCCTTCAATAGTTGTAGTGTTTATTCTTAGAGCCTTCTTGTTGATCCTTAGGGAACACCTCCTCCTAATACTGAAAAGTGGACCACGCAAGACCCGTCTTCGCTTTCAACGGAGCCGATCGTGTAACTCGCAACTTTACGACTGCGATACGGGAAAAAATCGGAGCACACAAGCAAAACACGAAAAGACGAAGAC
Source organism: Zygogramma bicolorata (assembly GCA_032362365.1). NCBI lineage: Eukaryota > Metazoa > Arthropoda > Insecta > Coleoptera > Chrysomelidae > Zygogramma > Zygogramma bicolorata. Next base: position 94,582 of record JAVJAQ010004902.1, on the reverse strand, counting down.
GAACAAGCAGCAGCATAAGAAAAAGAAGCGCCGTCTTCGATGAGCGGTTATCGGGCATGAAAAGAAGCGTTCGCGCTGTGTAGTAGTTGAATAATTTGCAATTCAAATAGTGCACCTGCGTTTAAATTTTTCCCATGGCCTGCTTGACAGTGGAGCGAGTTATTTACGCTTATGTTTATTAGCGTCTCCGTCGATGCTATACACTCAACAACCACTATTAAATATTATTTTATTTATCGGTATAGTCGAAGGCAAGGAACGGCGGCGGCCACGTCGCTCTCAGATCGAATGAATGAACCAGTTAACACCAGAAGGAGAGCAATAACATTACTTTCCATAGAGATATATGGTGTCCGATGCCCATTTACATAATGGGAACGAGGGATAGTTTCTAGTTTCGTTATGATAGATTGCAAATACCAGAACCACTATTCTGCTGATGATTTGATGTTGCTGGTCCGTCCCAGTCTGAGGTCATCATGAGGAACCTGTAGAATTTAATACTAGTAGAAGTGTTTCCCGAGATAACTCACACAATCAGCTCTTAATATTCAATCATCTTCGAACAAATATCTTAATATATTGCATTATCGAAGAGGGAGACTACTACCATATGCATATTCTCTAAATACATGGTAAAATTCGGGTTATGTAGATTCTAACGGTCTGAGTCTGGAGTCATCATGAAGAACTCCTTAACATAATCGTAGAAAAAAATACTACAGTTTCCTGTTTGATTCTCACAATGCATTCACAAAGGCACAAACTATAATAGTAGGAGAGCCCACGATGCTAAATCGGGATCTACTCGAGCGTCATATATTGGGTTGCGAAGCTTAAATGATGAAAAGAAAAAATGTTATATAATGTATACTTTTTTATCAGTGGGGAGAGCGGCTATAGATTTTCAAAAATGTAAAAAAAACTATTGTATCATAATCTATTCTTACATATTTTTAAAAATGTACCTTTGTTAATCTGATTGTTTCCATGATGAGGGTCGTCGTAAGATATATATGTTTCATCTTTACACCCTAGACGTTGCGGTCTCATAATCTGACTATTATCTGGAGGGATTCGCCTATTTTCTCAATTTGAATTTTTTTTATTTTTTTTAATCAATGAACATAATTAATTGAAGAGCTCAGAAAAAAGCATGCAAATAAAAAAAGTGTATGGTTTTTTAGTAGAATACTTGTATTTATTCATAAGAAAATAGTTAGAAGCAATTAAATTTTAAAAATTTTATAACGTTGGATATTCATTGTAAACAATATCATGCCACGAACGAGTCTGTGTGATCAGCTCTCATGGCAACAGAAACCAGAGTGGGGACGGAGTGAGCGAGCAAAAGATAGACAAAGAGTTAGAGAGAAATAGAAACGCGGAGATGGGAATATAGGCATCAGGTAGCTGCACGCATTAAACTTTATCGGTGACTTTTTATTATTTCGGCTTGTGGAAATCGTCAGATTATATATCTTTTGTAATTCTTGAATTATTTCTTTCAAAATAAATAAAACATAGCCATGCTCGAGAACGTCGAGATGACGTTTTTTACAACTTTGTAGCCCTCCTCCTTCTTCAGGTCACTCTCGAATTGTCAGATTAGTAGAATATACACGTTTCAGGATGTAACTAACTCACCCTACCTTAATCTGACGCGCTCGAGAATGTCAGATGATCAATTTTTTTTACTAATCTGATCCTTTATCCATACAGGGCCATATATATATATATATATATATATATATATATATATATATATATATATATATATATAATATATATATATATATATATAGACGCCCTGGCGTCAAGTCACAAACCCTTGCCCCCTGTGACAACACCTGAGGAGTAGGCAGATTGAGACCTCAGCTTGAAGTCACATTTACCTCTTGAAAATGGCTCCAAAATCGGAGCCGAAACGTCGAGAACAAAACTCCAGACGCGGTTCAACCCGAACTCAACAACAACACACAACTGACCGCGGAAACCTATCCGAACACATATATATATATATATATATATATATATATATATATATATATATATATATATATATATATATATATATATATATATTAATATGTGGCTTTAGTAAATCTCGAAATCCCCGCTTGGGCTCCTCTATTATAATGTTACATATGGATCAAGTATCGGCCAGTTCAAATCAACAATCGTAGCAGTTTCATCCTTACTATCAAGCAATATTCTATTGAAAAATACACGTATCGCTATCGCAGTCAGCAACTTGTTTTTTCAGAGTAGACTATGAGCTTGCTGTTTCACACTTGTATACATTCCATTATATTGACTGTTTACTCTTTCAGATTATAGGTTGTGAACCAAAATGGAGTTGAAACATAATTGATGTCGCTTTATGGAAATGACATATTATTTTCTATATTTGATGTTGAGAAATAAAATAAAGAAAAATGTTACTAGTTGAATAAGGGTATTTCTTTGAGTCATTTTTTGTGTTATATACAGGTCCAGTTCATCACGAAACGAGACAAAAGATTCCATTCTGGGATACATGTCTTGGTTACTTTTAGGGCCATTGTTTTCTAACCTATGAATTCCCTCTGTATACAGGACCCGCAAGATAGGCCAGGAAAAACTGATCCTTGCGTTAGTCCACTCGCTTTAGAAGAGATACCTGATTCCTAACCTATTACAATGTGACTATAACGGCATATTTGAAAGATTCGCCTCCAGATAATCATCTGCGAACTTTCTTTAGTTGTTTCAACATAACAACAAGTATTTTAATATAGTATGAGGCATTCATCCAGTCTTTTACCACGCACATGTACATCGTTTTTCCTGAAGCATAAAGTTCATATGCTCAACCTGAAGATGGGATAAATTGTGATCATGTGCCTCTGAAATCCGATTCTGCACCGACCAAGAGGTGTGTTTCTATAAAGGAAGTTGTTATTGTTCTTCTTTTTCTTGAAAAAGAAGGAAAATCCTGGATAGCACTGTTACCCCATTATATCTTCTCTTCCATGTTCCTTCTGACTATACCCAACTTCATACATCCTAGGAACGAGTACGGAATAGTTATTTATAATCATTCTCACCGCAGTATTATCGCAGTAATCGCCGTGGCAGAATGAATTTCGCAATTGATGTCGGACTATATACTCTCTGGAGGCTTTTTATCCATCGGTCATTTTCGGCCATCAATTATCACCGATTAGCGGCGGCTGAACTTTATCATACCGTTCGGTCGATTATTCCTCTCTCTTTCTCGCGAGACCCTCGGACCGTGACAAACAATTACTCTTGTTATTTGTTGTTCCATGCTCGGTGCTTGTGAAAAACGATTGCCTACTTGCGATTTGTCGGGCGTTTTCATAGTTATTAATAGAATCAACAACAAAGACTTCACGCCGTTTTGCTGCCTTATTGCTATTGCGGCTGAGATTACCAGGTAATCTATTGATAGGAAAGAACTCGTCAGTAACTCCAAATAGTACAAAACAAATTGTAGTGACTTTACTAAAGAGAGATCTAAAGGTATTTCTTTCGAATCTGTTCAGGAAAGTTTCAAGAGTAAAAAGGGAGTACTGCAAGGATCAATTTATGACCCATTACACTTTTCTCCTTTACATGATGGGAATTGCAATGTAAAACATGGTAATTTTTGATGATTTTCAACTGGAGTAAATGAAATATAGTTTCAATTGAGGTCTGGATCATTTTCTATGATTACAGTAATTTCTCCAGACTATCTTTGGTCAACTGAAAAATCTGGTGTTTCTTATGCTCGCGAGGTTTTTTCTTCATCAAGTTCTGTTGCAGAAACCAACCACAATTTGGATATTGTGGCACAACTTCAATAGAATATTCAGTTCTGAACTGATGGGCATAAACTGTATGGTGCGTGGATACACATTTGAGGGTTGGTAGAATATCAGTTCTCCACTATAGCTATAGGATCGCGATACTTCGGTTCAGGCCATTCAATTTCGATATTGGAAAATTTAGGCTTGGTGCAAACCGTACACTAAGAGACCAGTCAATCATGTAACAGTTCTCCAGTTTGATAATTGGTTGGAATAATGTTCATTGAAGGCAAAAAGTATTCAATTTCATTAAAATTCATTTTATGGATGATATAAGCTATACGGTCGACACTGAAAATCCTTATTAAAAATACTCATATCACGTCCCATGCACTTTTCTTCATTTCAATCTTCTAGATAACTTTCAGTGGCAAGAATAACAATTGGAAACGTTGTATGATCGTCCCTTACTTGCTTAGTTGAGAAACTAAATGAATGAAAAACGTCAAATTCAGCATCTGTGAAAACCATTTTACAAGATTCGTCAGAAAATATCGAAAACAAATCGGGAAATTGTCCCTTTAAAACATACTGAGAAGGAAAAACCGATTCATTTTATTTATTTTTTTCTAACAGGTGACGTGGTAATTCTTCTTTCTCAATATGGAAACTTAATTCAGTTATAGGAACTTAATGGTGGAATTTTCGATATTCAATTGCAAAACAAGTGCAATTCTGTAAGTTTTCATGTCTCCGCTGGTCTTTCGATTTCATTCCTGAAAGAATTAGAGTCATATTTGAACATCCAATTCAAATTTCACGTATCGACCAAAGTTGGTCGCAAAGGGGATGTAGGTTCATGAAAAGTGGGGCACAGCGTATATCATCTTTTTTTAATGATCGATTCGAAGGAATTTGATACAATACCTAAAATGTGTGCTGCACATCTATGATTTTCGAAATTTTGCTTAGCACATGACTTGAGTGTATACTAATTTGATAAAATTTCGAGTCCGCAGGTCGGGGATTTCATCTCATATTAGTTTACAAGAAAGCGTTTGCTCAAAAGCCAAATTTTTAAAATTATGAAAATGTACGCAGTTTGGTCGATCAAGCTTGTTGTAGGAGTATATGTTGAAATTATTCCCAGAATGGAGGTAAACTCTGAAAGCTTCGAAATCGAACACAGAAACAATAAGTACCTGAAAAGTAAGTCAAAATCGCTGTAAAACTCTGCAAAAGCAGTCTAGCCTCCAACTTTCTCATCGGTTATCCGCTTCGAGGGAAATAATCAAGGATAAAAATATAACATGATATCCGACAAATTCGGAGAGTAACAATTGAAATCAACGTACCGATCGAGCGCAGACTTTTTCAGAGAAACCTCAAGCAGTTATCGTCTCGTCGTTTATCAATCGGGACCACTTACAGGACATCCCGTTCCACAAGATAAACTCACAAACGCGCACAAAACGAAAATAAACAAATTCCGTGCGGAGGGTGGCGCGCGTTTCACGAAAATAAAAAAAAAGAAGAAGAAGAGGAAAAATCAATCCGACGCGCACACTTTCGGATATATACAGGAAATGAAAATTAATTGTTGAAATGTCCGAACTCGGACTGAATGTACGTACGTCGTGTGCTGCTTATCACAGGAAGGATATTGTGGTCTTGGCTTTTCATTCGTTCATTTAAATTTTTGGATTTGATATATATGGGTTTCTTTTCATTGCGATGTTTGCTGCTGCGATTGCCGGCCGAGTTCGTTAGGGTAGGATTGAAATTAATTTCGTGTTGGATTATTGTGATGTAAGAACGTCGATTGTGTCAACAAGTTTTATCAATTATTTAACGAGCATGACCTATTTCAGAAGCGATTCAAGATGTATTCAATAGTTCCTTTCTTCGGTTCGTTCTCCAACGAAATGCAATAGCTGTTTGTATAACAAGGAATAAAAATGGAGATTTTCCTCCCGAAGTTGAAATTTTTTCGCCTCCAAGTAACAAGTTATTTTCAAATATTTTATTCAAGAAACTAACAAACAAAATTCATTAAAGAACTTAAACCTAAGGAGTAGGTACAGTATAGCATGCTCCTGAAATTACCAAAATTAGGAGGACCTACAAAACGGAGAATGAAAAAAAAAAGAAAAAAAAGGTCTTGACGCCGAATTCGAACCAACACCTACAAGCCTATCGTGAATAGTGACCGGTGCACCAACTCGTTGCGCTACCGGGACTCACAGGAAACTTCTGCGGAAACATGAACATATCGTATTGCTGTATGTACCTCTATTATATCTGTCGTTTGACTTTTATTTTCTTGATGTTTACTTTTTGGGAATATCTCACCATCTTTACTGATTTCTACTATTTTGCACAATATAGGGTGTTCTATACATGAACTGTAAAATTTATATTAATATAATAGAATATGGTTTAGGTCGTGAATGCTATACAAGTTATTTCATTGATGACGTACCATGTCATCACTTTTAGTTTTCCTTCCAAGGTAGAAGTACGACTTTGCTCCTTAGACGTCAGGATATTTATTTATTTATTTATTTTATTTATTTATTCATTTGATACACCATTCAACAGCCGAAGCCTTTTACAGAATGGGAAGAAGCAATAAATACAGTACATGCAATATGTATATATCATGCTATAAAATAGATAAATTACTAAAAACACAGAAAAAGACAAAAAAGTGTAAACGAAGATGATTAACACAGCGTAGAAACGTGCATGAGCTAAAAAAACTCAGTGAGAAAAAAGCTCATGCACGTCTTTACAACAGTACAGAAAAATACCAAATAGACAGATATTATGATAAAATAGCTCTCCTTATGTCTGTTTGCTTGCAATGAAAAATATCTAGTCTATTCTGAATTGACAAGTAGTCACGACATATTCTATAAATAGGAGAGTGAAGAAGTACATTGGTTTGCGCAAAGGAAAGATAAAATGTAATGAAATTACGTACAGGTAGCCTAGGAGCATGTAGATTGATATGTGCAAGCAAGTATGGGCAATCAACTTGTGACTCTAGAATTTTGTGCAAAAATGCAATACCTTAATATGTCCGACGGTTATCGAGAGAATTTACTTGAAATCTAGAAAGTAAAAGATCATGAGGTATACCCCTTTCCGGATAGATACCATCACATTTCAAACAAACGTATTTGAGAAAACGCCTTTGAACTTTTTCTAGACTCTCAATATATGTGACATGTCCAGGGTTCCAGACAACACTGCCTTATTCGAACTTCGATCTCACAAGTGCATTGAAGAGTAGTAAGTGCGTTTTTATTTCAGACAACCATTTGGAGTTTCTGATGATTAAACCAAGTGTTTTAATTTACGTGAGGCGAAAATGTAAATTTCGTATCAAAAATGACACCAAGATCTTTGAATTCTTCCATTTTTGACAAAACTTGACCGTTTATAGTATAAGAAAATCCAATAGGTGATAATTTGCGAGAGTAGGTTACTAAATTGCACTTTGTAATGTTCAGAGGTAAAAGGTATGTATACTTTGGATAGAAGTAGGCAGAAAAAAAGTATTTGCCTGTATGTACCTGCAAAATATATGAATATGTATATTTGAGTGATATTCCAAACACATTTTATTCCTCACAATTTCTATATTACTCACAAATAAATTTGGAAGGACTCAACTGCGTCACTCACACCACATTACCAAGGTACTATATGAAAAATTTTTGAATGACTTGAAACATGCTGTATTTCATTGAATTTTTTTGTATACAGAATGGTCCGACGAATCGTATGCATCCAACTTTTCTCTTATGTTAATAATTTATACCTAAAATTCTCGGACACAAGGTGATTGTGAGTAGGACTCATTTTGGACATATTCTTAAATATCGGAAAAGAAGAAGGATTTGGGTCCTTACTTGGGGGTAAATAGCTCAGATATTCTTGGGATATCTTTATTAAATAACCCATTCAGTCCAAAAAACGACAATCATTCATTAAAACACACTTACGAAATAAACTACAGTCCAAGAGACGAAATAAAGGTTGACCTTCACCTATCTGTTTACCTAATGAAACATACTTTTTATAGGGTTCCATAAATAGGCGAATACGCCTATAATGGCTTGCCTATCAAAATGTGTTCCAGAATATATACGGTGAAATTGAAAAATTTCCACCATATGGAATACTTTTTTATTATCGATTTGTCAGAAAATTTCATTCCTCATGAAAATTGTGGTACTGCAGAATACTTGCACATAAGTTGTCAAAATTTCAAACTTCCGAACAGTGTACAGTGTACAGATCGAAAAATAAGAATTTTGATCAGGTGTAAACCACATATCATTCATGAAATAATCAAAAAGTCAATTGAAGTGAGTTGTTCACACTTGAAATCAATATACAAAATTGGAATCACATCCAGGGTGGTTTACTCTTAATAAAAATTCTATTTTTCGTTCTCCCCTGTAAACTGTTCGGAAATATTCTTCTGCAATATCAGATTTCTGATATACCCCGCAAAATTGCTGCGTTTATTGAGACCAGTTTCTTGTAAACGAAACACGTCTTATTAGTCCTATTATTATTCTTATTTGTGACAGGCAAATTCAAGTTATACGAGAAATTACTGACTAATAGGACATGTTTCATTTAGAAGGAACTGTGTTTAATTACCGCAACAATTTTTTGGGGTGGATAAGAAATCTACCCTTCTGAACTAAGATTCCAATATTGATTCATGATCAGTTCAGATAAAGGCAGGTTAACAACATGAAAAAAAGTACAAAGAATACAAAGGAAATATCATTGTTATCAATACAAACCATCCAGAACTTCACTTGCTCAAAGTTGTTACTTACCTCATCGCCACTGAACAGCATGTAACAGATTGAAATAAGTCAAAAAATGTCTCAGTTGACTCACTGAGCTGGCACTTACCTAAAAAAGAAAAGACATCGATGAATGATTTACATACGACATCCATTGCAATCAAACGATTATTTATCCAACCTACCCACACTGTTCGCTATTGTATTGTACGATCAAGTTTTTATACGACTCTCGATCTACCTGTTTTGATTTGGTGTTTATGCAGCATAGATTCATTACGCCGGACATTAAACAAACATTTTAATGTCAAATTAGATGCCGATACGTCTTCCGCAAAACAAATCGTCGCAACCAACCGACGCAACGAGTTCCGAGTGTTAATCTCGCTGAAGATGGAATTAAAACGATTACATCACAAACGTTTCGAATAAAAATAAACGTGAGAATCTCTCGCAGAATTCATTATACCGTTTGCTTTCAAGCGTTTTTTCATAATAGATTCTGGTTAGATAAATATTAACGCTCGAGTTGCTCGGAACATATTATGATTATTATTTTTATAATTATGCTTTTATGTTGTTGTTATTCCATATTATTATGCGACCGCTGGATTGACAGGGTTACTGGTTTCTTCTCTGGCTATTAGGCGCTGTATTATTTTCAGTAGAAATCATTAGAAGTGGACCGTAATACAATTTTCGGATGGTAGATATCACAGAACTATTACGAATACCGAATTCGAGGAAATTTTCACAATGAATTGGCATTCCATTCTAACTCCTAATATTATTCGGTGTCGTAATGAACGAACAAATGTTATCACTACATAGTATAAAACAAAGTAGCTTTCCGGTGTCTCTCTCCCTATCTATGAGTATAAAACAAAGTCGCTTTCCGGTGTCTCTCTCCCTATCTATGCTCAGATCTTCAAAACACGTAACGGGTTTTGATGCGATTTCCAGATAGAGTGATTCAAGAAGAAGGTTTATGTGTAATATAGTAGAGAAACACTGACCATTTTAAAAGTTGTAGTGTTTTCTCTGCGTTCAAAATTAAATTCAAAACATTTCTGGAAAATGAAATAAAATCCGTTCTATTGTTATGGAGCGACTGGCTCCGGGAAAAGACTTATGATGTAATAAAATTCTGAGGAAGGTAATTAATTTTCCAAAATACATAAACTGAATATACCACTCCGTCCCATTGTCAGTGCCTTTGGGTGCTCAACACAATCCCTCGCCAAATACCTAGCTAACACCCCCCCAACCTCTAGTAGAACATTGTTCGTCATATATCCAGAACTCTTTCCATTGAAACACTGAAATCTTTCAACCTCCGACCAACATACATTCTCGTAAGGATCGATGTAGCATCCCTGTTCAAGAATATTCCTTTAGTTTGGACTCTAAGTTTTTGAAAACCAAGCATCCAATCTCTCAAGATGATCTAAACCTAATCAGTCTTTGTTTGTCCAGTACATACTTGCTTTTTCAGGGCAAATTTTAGAAACAAGTGAAAGCCGCTCCGATGGTGTCCCCCTTCTTCCTAGTTGTTGTAACCTCTACGTGGAGGACTTCTTTCACACACACCGTTTACCGAAAGCCGACCCATACAAACCGGTACCTCAATGCCAAGTCTCATCATCATCCAGCACAATTGAGTTCGGTTCTGAATTCTCTCACACACAGATCCTTCAAACTCAACGATAACCACAATAAATCCAATGAAATGAAAAAGTTCAAATCCGCCATTAGCCAAAATGATTATTTCAATTCCCAAGTCCACAGGTCTATAAAACTTCAGCAAACCCGAGCTCTTCACCCTAGACATCCTTATGAAGAACCTGAACGCCTTAGAGCTTCCCTTCCTCATATCCATGGAGTCACTGATAAAGTAATTCGAATTCTGACAAAACATGATATCAGAACCGTTTTCACAGCGAACCACCAAATATCCTTCACACGCCCAAAGACACAATACCTAATGACACCCAAGGAATATATGAAACACCATATTCTAATTGTCCCAGAACATATATAAAAACCATTGCCACGGCCGAAACCTTCCAGACTAGAACTACCCGCGAAGCCATCGGAATTGAAAAACGTCCTAATTGTCTTAACAAACGCGACGATTCGCAGACTTCCCAATACCTGGAAACCACTTCTGTCCCGTCATACCTCCCCAATCCATGACCCGAGTACTCATCCGACCCTTGATTCTTCCATAGATATAATCACACAAATCCCAATAACCTTCACTCCTCGATCGCTAGTGATAGGTAACAAGTACCAAGGAGACTTAGACCTAGACTTTGTCTTGAAAATGGCTCCGAAATGGCGTTGAAAGTTGTATGGCACTACATAGCAAACAAGCATTTCGTGTACTTTTGCGACTACATAAGTTCGAGAAATATATTCCTGTATACGCTACAAATATTGAAAAGATTCGGAAACCAGTATTTGAATAATGTCCGTACTGAAAAAAAAAAGCTCCTTCACGTATATTTCACTGTCAATATACAAGTAACATATTTTCCTATTAATATGCATATGCAGTAATTTCTGGTAGTGTAGCGCAAATTTCTTCGATATTACCTATTTTCAATGAATCAACGAGACAGCAAGTATGTAGAACAATTGCTTGTCGATTCATGGATATAACTAGATTCACTACCAATCTACGAATTGTTGATAAGAAATTCCTCAAAAATGTGATTTTTAATTCAATTTCACATATCATTTGGAGCAAGAATTTTATAAAATTCGCATTTGCGCAATTGAATGTAGTCATGAGATCAAACTTGTCAGGTTAAATGTTACATGTTTCATCATTTTACAAAAAAACTTCAGGAAGCGGCCGCCATCAACTTACACGTGTATCTGAATGAGCCATCACCTAACAGCTGTCAAATACGTAATACTGTTTAAAACTGTGGAAATGGAATAAATCTTTTTTTTTTTTTGTTAATAAAGAAATCTAAATGAATGTTCAATATCTCAGTCATTCTCATCCTTTTATGAAAACTGAATGTTTCGTCTTCATTACATTTTGTGCAATAAATGACTTTTGTCTGCGTGATACCCACCTACTAACCGTACATGATCCCATTCAAACGGGTACTTTGATCGACATTGTGGCCTACCTTCAATTATTCAGAAATACATACTCAATAGGCATCTTTTTCTTAGTGTCTACAATTTTCCCCGACTGGTTCTACTGTCAATCAACTCTATAATGTAGTGATAATTTTCGCACAACTCAAATGGATTTCGTATAATATATCCATTGGAGCCGGACACTTTTCTAAAAATAGCAGGCGAGTTCAATGAATCCTGAAACCTTCATTCATCTCATTCAACAGTCGAATTTTATTTTATTTTGTTATATTTCGGTTCATTCAGCTTTCGGTGAGAGTATCTGTCCCGAGAACGAGTTGTGTAATCTCGAATTAGGTTATGCACATACTTATAGTCGACGAGCTCGGCGGTTTTCGAAATACATTTCGGGCGATCTAAAATAGATATGAAAGCAGGAAATGCGAGGACAGGATTTTCCTATTCCCGTGTTTGTAGAGATTAAAATATGGGAATACCGCGAACAAAACAACTGAGAATTTCACCGAAACCGTAACCATATAGGTTAAGCAGTTTAGAAATAGATACTCAATACTTAGGAAAAGAAGTGGCATCCTAATATCATGAAATTTATGAGTTTTGATATTCGAATCTGGTTGACAATTATTACAATTGAACTTTCAGAGTACTAAGACCTTTTACTTTCTTCATCTATCTACTGAAATCTGCCAGAGCTATGATAACTGAAATGATTTACTTGATGTGATTTCATTTATCAGAGTTCTATAACAATAAGGATACAAGGTAGGATATGAAATATACCAACCACGAAGAACAAAACGCCGTCGTCAGGGCAATGTTTATAGGGAGATAGGATAGTTTGTCAATGTCTGTGTTAAAGGAATTTGAAGAGGTTTTGCTCGAGTTTTTGTTACGTCATTTACACTATAATATCGATATTTCCGTTCACTTGACAATCCACAACAAAGTTTACTTCTCAGACGGGTGAAATTGGTGCAGATTTTGAGTGTCGGCTAGACTGAATTATAGAAAAAGCCAATGGAGCTTCGAAATAGAGTCGACAATAAAAATTCAAACAAGAAATCAATATTTGGGTATTGAAATAATCATCAAAACATGAATAATATACGACACTAACAAATAAATTCTCCACTTCTTTTTCTGAATTTATTGCCACCGTTTGGTGCTATGTACAAGTAATCAGAAAATTGTGTGTTTCAGGCCATTCCGGCTTTGACGTCCGTAAGGAAACCCAAAGAAAAGACATGACTTGGAAACTAAATCACTAGTGCCATCTACCCGTGCAATGTCAAGTAAAAAATAATAATAAAATATCGACATTATACTGTGCATGGCGTAACAAAAACGCAGCAAATCCTTTCGACTAACTATATCTCTGTGAACAATATCCAGGCTATGACGTACGTAAGAAAACCGAAAGAAAAGACATCACTTGGAAACAAAATCACTGCCAATGCCATCTAGTCGTAGTATCCATCCCTTCAAATGATATTTCCATATGGTTGACTAACCGTACCTATTTCTATAAACAATGGTGACGGTGGAACATTCTGGACGCCTTGTTGATGTTACTGCTCCAGAAATCATTGACAAAATCCATGATTTGCTGATGAATGACATAAGAGTGAAGGTGCGTGAGATGGTACAAGTATTTTGCATCAACATTTGGAAATGAAAAAACTATCAGCAAGATAGGTGCCGTGATTGCTCACCTTTGACCTTAACGAAATCGTGTGAGCTGTTGCATAGGACGGTTTGCAGCAGTTCCCAAAAAAACCGCAGGACTTTGAGCGTTATTTCGTCACAATGGATGAAACATAGATACATTACTACATTACTGGACAAAAAAAAATATATAAACACTGGGTTATTAAGAGGAAATCTGCGTTGAGAAATCGGAGACCGTTAATTCGCAAAAATTATGGCGACTGTCCTTTGGGATTCACTAGGAATAATAATATCTGGAAGAGATGTAAAACTATCACAGGTGCATATTTTCCATCATTATTGGACAGTTTGAAAACCGAGATGCAAGAAAAACGCACACAATTAGCCCGCAAAAAAGTCATTTTCTATCACAACAACACACCAACTCACAATTCAGCATTTGTACTGAAAGTAAGGTTACAACCCGTTTCACAATCCCCCCATCTCCCCCTATTCTCAAGGCTTGGCTCCTGTGAAATATTTGTTTCCCAATTTGAAGAAATAGCTGGCAGGAAGAAAATGTATTCGAACGATGAGGTGATTGCAGAAACGAATGGCATCTTTCAGACTTTGACAAATCATTTAGAAGGAACCAACGAAGTGAAACAGCGTTGGACAAAGTGTATAAGGCCAAAAAAAATATGTTCAAAAATATGATAATGAATAAAGGTTCACCCCGAACAATCGAGTAGTTTTTTATATGCACTGACTCTTCAAACGTCCCCCGTATATAGATAATGCACTCTCAACAGTTGAGCTTCGTAGTAACTCTAGTTTATTGTTCTCTTTTGTTACGGAAATACATTGTGATTTTAATAATTTGTCCACAATTGCTTGTTGCCTTCAATGAGGGACGTTGACTACTGAAATGCACCATCAATAACAGGCAAGCAAACTGCAGTGGTGAGAAAAACGTACATTGATGAACTTTCATATTTTTTCGTGAATATTGTGATATTCATGTTGAGAAAATGAACAAATTCAAGGACATCTACTAAGAATGAATTTCAACTCAGTGAGCACAAATAATAGAATACTTCACAGATATTGCTGGGCAAATTCGTCATTTAGTTCTGTGCCAAGATGGATTGGATGGTAAGCTGTAAAACCAGAAACTCTCGAATTGCGTAGCTACCTCAAGAGATCGATATCAAGATCCAAGACTTTTTGTATTCACATTAAAAATCTTGATAAGTGCCCCATACAAAGAAAACTACTAAACGCGAACAAAAAATTCTAATTTAAAAAAACTACTAATATTCCAGTATTTCATCTACAAGAAAAAGTTAACTAGTCAGTTACATGATTCATCCTCATGCCCACAGACTAAGGCTGTTATTTTTTGTGCTGATTTCTTTCTCTGCCGAGGCCCTGCGGCCGTGCCTCTTATTCGTGGACCGGTTTTTCGGGGTTTCATAACTTACCGGTCGATGTTATCCCAAGATTATATTAGTTCTACAACAATTACTACGGACATCGACATTTCGAATACGGCGGTCGATAAAAAAGTGAACGATTACGACACGTTTGATTCGAATTGATATTGAAATTACAAACCGTAAATTATTTCCAATCTCTTATTAATAATTCGCAGAATATGTGACCACAATTGACGGTAGAGGTATGGAAAATCATTAATAATGGATCTATGGAAATAGTGATGTTCAGTTCATCAAATTTCTGATTTTTTGTATTTGAAATAGAGGCACTTCATGAACTGAAATTTCTCCTGAAACTTTTTTTTAAAGAACAGTTCCTCTAACCTAAAACTGATATTACTTGCTCATACGCGTGTTTCTCTAACCGTAGAGTGAGGACACAATTCGAAACGATATAGAAACTTGGGCACTGATGATACAGCCTCAATCATTTTTTTTATTAGCAGATTCACACGAAAGGAAAACCCTGTAATGCTCAAAAAACACCGCGTGAATCAAAGGACAGGAGATACGAATTAGGATCAGTTGAACTACAATGGGATCGTTTTCATTTGTAGAGAAAGATAGATATATGATATAGATATATGAATGACCATCTGCAGGTTTTCTAGACGGTAGTACATTAAATACACGTATTAAACGTATTACCTAACGCATATGTACATTAGTTCAATTGATGAAAATCTGGGATGATCTTTCTTCAATTTTGCAAATAATAATAAATAAATAAAAGTTCATCGTTTCGAATCTCAATTCAGTTTAGATGTATAAATTATAGTATGCTGAAGTGAAAATAACAATTTGCTATTATATATGGGATATCAATGGCCAATTGTTGATAATTACTATAAAGATATTATCGGAGCTGGAAGTAACTATTTGATGGCATCTGAAACATTCAGCATAAAGGTTTACCGTTGAAAGGTTAATAAACCATTCTCAATCTACTGAATTGTGTAATTATTTTTCTTGAAGTTCGAAATATAATCAACGTTTGAGGATAATTTTTTTGCTCTCTTCTGCGAATAAGAAAAAATAACAACTTCTATGAAAGAAGTAAAATAAAAAAAAATAAAAAATCACTCTCTGCTGATTGGTAAGTGTATATAATTCAATGGTAATGGTTCGGACTTCCATTGTCTATATCATTAACTCTATTGAAACCTGTTGCTAAGAACGGAAAGATTAAAATACAAATTAAGTGAGAAAATCGAATCCCAAACGAAGGGTTGAAATGGATTCTTGATGCTTTTGTTTGGGATTTGATTTACTTACTCGTTTTGTATTTTTATCCTTCACGTAAACGTATATAATTCAAAATTCGTGTTTGTAAGGTTTTTTTTTTGATTTCACTCCTTTTATAGAAGTTGTAATTCCTATTTTTTGATTCAGAGGAGAAAAATGCCAAAAAATTATTCCTCATTCAACTTCATTCTCTCGAAAAAAAAAGTTTCCAAGTCCCAAAGTATAACTGACGTATTATTCCAGAAATTACCAGCACAAGCAAATTATTTCGTTACATCACGAATTCATAGACAAAATTTGAACTTTTTTCCAAGAGCACCTTCGAACTATATTTTCATTCTTGATAAAGAAGTTGAAGTGATGCGGTTTTTCCATCACTGTTATAATGAAATAAGTGATCATTTTCTCAGTAATGCCTGTATAAAAAGTAGATTAATCTGTTTGGTTATTACTGTTTCCTATTAAATTCATTTGAATTTCTTCAACGTCGTGTATCTAGATTACCCATTTCACTCTATTAAGATCTCAGCATTTCTTCCGAAAGCATCACGCCGACAAAAACCATAAGTAGCTTTGTGTAATATAAAACCAGGGCCGGACTTGATATATTTGTAGCCAACGACAAAATACAGGCAACATTCAGCAAATAAACGAAGAGCACGAATACGTGAAATATTTAGCTATCAATGATTTCAGTATTGAATGGTAAGATTGAATCCTTCGGTGTGAAGATGGAAACTTTTTGTGGGGATCAATTACACTAACACCAAACATATATCACTCGCGTACAAGGTTAGCCTTACCAGAAGAGAATTGATACTGAATCTATAGACTAGGGTTAGATATCTCACAATCGTAGGTAGTGAGAGGTACTAGGTGCATACCTCTTCTTTTTAAGTTCGACAAGGACTTATTCTTTTGAGAGTAATTAATATTAGATTGAATAGCGACCTGAACATAATAGGCTCTCTATCACTATTCATATTATTATAACATTTTGCTATTTCTAGACTCTCGAATGCATCGAGAAACCTCCTATCTTTGATCAGTGTCAGATTGCTTCCACTAATTCTATGGTGAATGAGACAATGAGAAAATTTCCGTCTTTTCGTATCTCAAATTAGCATAATGGACCTTGAAGAGAGTTTTCATACCTCGTCGACTTTGGCCAATGTACTTTCCGTTTCAATCTTGACAATTGATCTCGTATATCTCCGACTCCTCCGTACCTACTTTTATATTCATCTTTTAGATCAAATAAGGGTTGTAATTTATATCAAGTTCATTATGCAACTTTCATATTCACGTTTTCGAAAATCTATTTTTTTTTGTTTGACAGAATAAGGAAACTAATACACTTTATAAGTACTATTACTGCATAAAAGTTGAGGTATGAGATACATCAATGAATCATTTTTCTACCCAAAGCTGCCAAGCTAATCACTTGTTTGACTAGATACAGTTATGGTTGACAAAATGGTTAAGGCTTTCGCGGCCGAGGTTATTAGTATAACTACTTTTCTTCGGGCTTGAAGGCCGTCGTTCTTTCTTCCTGACGTTTCGCTAGCACGAGTGGCCAGCTCCTTCAGAGGCTTACTCATCGGAAATGGGCAAGGAAGAAATTACAAAGAACGACAGCCTTCAAGCCCGAAGAAAAGTAGTTATACTAACAGTTATGGTTATTCAAGAATCTTCAGGAATGGTTCTTCGAAGCAATCCAGGCATGCGCTTCTGGCAGAAGAAATGAAATTGGTACATCAGTGGTCCTGTTGCTTCTTCCATATAAATTTACACGAAAGTCAAGCCCTGTAATGTTGTGTGTATCGAGAGACAGGAGATACGAATTCACATTCACTTCAAATTTTTTAAGTTTGTGAGCCCCATGGAAATCCTCTCTCGGAAGGGGATTCCAAAATTCAACTGTTCTATTGAAAATAGATTCCTGAGCAAGATGGTTTCGATATGTCTCCAAGTTTACAACAAAGGGGTGGAAATTCTGTACTCGTCGGGTTATCCGTTCCGACAATTCAAAAGAGCACCGGCCGTGGAAATATCTATAGAAGAGAAACAAGTCTCCGACCCTTCTACGAAGTTCCAACTAGAGATGCGTTCACGAAGAAAGCTGCTTACAAGCGCTTGCAACCTCCAACCGGCGTGAGAAAGGTCTACATTGTATCAAGCGTGTGCGTTCACAGACGAAGCCTGTCCAAGGCATGACAAGCACGCAAGAAGGTTTTGTACTTGTTTTCCTGCTCTTGTTGACCAAACCAGTCAGTGACAAACAACTGCGTGCGTATGGATGTCGATGAACTTTAGAAGAGGTGCTATTTGTGTCGTTCTTCGGCATGGATAGGTTTCTTATGCCAATTTCCCCAACACTTGGCTAAAACACCTTCAATTTTCTCGAGGATGTAACTAAACGTGGTTAACTCCATTCTCATATCAGAAAAAAACTCACTTTGTCGAATTTCAATTGAGGAAATAGATGGTGGTATTCCCCAAAACACCGTCTCTCCTTCTACGAATTGTCAATTCGACATTTTCGAGCAAAAATAACTCTTCATCACTTGAGGAAGACATCGTCTCAACGAGAGCTGATAAAACACTAAGCTTGAAATGCAAGCGTTTTTTGTATACACACAAAATTCTCAAGCGCTTGTAGCAAGCGCTGAAAATAAGTACTTGTAACCAGCTTGAACGCACCCTAAGTTAGCGAGTTTGAACGTCATTATTTTGTGGTAGATCAATATTTTTTCCGTAGTTTTCCGGGTTTCTAACCTACCAAAAAACTACGGAACTTCAATGAATATTTTGGTGCCAAGCCCCATCATGGAAACTGTATTCCATGACAACTATATGTACAAAAAAAAACATCAGGTAGCTATCAAGTATATTTTAACTGTCAATAGTTTTGCTTCTAGTCCAGCCCTGGATGAAACCAAATAATAATTACGTCAATTTTCCAATCAGACGGATCCCGATTTTTTCGACGCTGCCCGGCAATTTACGCAAGACATAAATTTCGCCGCCACATTCTCGTACCTCTGCTCCCGAACACGTGTAAACCCACCGATAATCTATGTACCTACCTATATAAATATAATTAGCGAAGAAAGGATTATTTTGATTTAATGGATCGGCCGCCGCTCGCATACCTCCATTTATTTTCTTACATTTAAAATCGCCACTCATACACCAGCAACGATCCTGCCTTTTATTCGTTTTCTTTATCTCCGTAATTAACGTTGAAGAATTTATGTTTTATCGATGCATAATGGAGTTTATTGGCTTAGGAAACAGCGGGAATGTCGGCCGGCGAATTGAAATCATCCCCGAGTACGTCGCATAAATTGGATCTTCTTTTTCCCCTCTTCGGCTGAGAACACGAGGAATCATTCGCAGACTCTGGAATGTTCGGATGTCAGGGATTGTTCCGCGCTCTCAAAGAACATCGCTCGCTTTTTACCGCTCGTGAATTTCCACGTGGAGAGTGAAACAATTCGGATGCAGTGGGGTGAAACATCCCCCGAAAGAAAGGACCCCTTTTTCTCTTCCGAATAATATTTTTCGCATATATACGGATCAAAAATAATTTTTTCTACGGATGCTATACAATGTGCCACTTCTCTCATCTCATACGTTCAAAACGAAAGATTTCTTACGCAGTGAGAAATATCCGCCATGACAGTGAGAAATAATTTTGTTGAGTAGTACCTTAATTATTTAAAAATGTGTTGATATATCAGTGCATTTCTGAAACACAAATCTGAAAAATATGCTCCGAAACAGACGAAAACACTAACTTCTGAAGAAATTCAACAATTTTAAGAAGATACACCTGAAGAAAAGTATTTGCTGTTGAAGGTATAAATCGAAAATTTTTAAATTGTTATCGAAAAATGAATGTTTGATTTTGATTTCAGGCTGCTTTAGCTTGCCGTTGTGATGAACTTCACAGGAGAATTCTACCAAATTTACAAAAAATATGTGAAGCTTCGACCATGCACAAATGAAACACGTTACAAAAATAGCAAATGTACGAAACAGCCTGTGGGGATGAATGAATATGGCACCATGGCGAAAGAAATGGCGAAATTTTTTCAATTACCGAACCCTGAATTATATTCTGGCCACTGTTTCCGAAGGTCATCTGCGACTATTTTACGTAGTGCAGGGGCAGATCTTTCAACTTTGAAACACCATGGGGGTTGGAAATCCAGCAATTTTGCTGAATCTTATACAACTCCATAGCTAACAAAATGAAAATTTCAAAAAGTGTAGTAGAATCCATTCAGCCTCCTGCGCCATTAGAACCTGAACACAACAATGCTGTGGAAGCTCAGTACGTTTCCCCATCAACTTCAACTTCGACCGCAGCTAATATTTCAATTACCGAAAACAAGTTGAAACGAAACAACCTACTAGGACTTACTTTACAAAATTGTTCAAATATAAGTGTTAATCACTTTTTCAAATAAAATATAAAAATGAGTTAATGACATACAAGTATTATTATATATGTATTTTAATATTCAATACTTGAAAACAACTCAATGATAGAAAAAGTACGGTGTACATTGCGAGAAAATGACATATTTCTCACTTGTACAATATACTATTGTTTGAGGCTCAGTTTTTTTTTATATGCAGATTCACTTCTGATCTTTCATAGTTTTTAATTTTTTCTTCATTTTTTTCGAAGGAACTCATTAATCAGATTTCATGAGATAATAGTATCGCCATTTGAAAAAGTTATGATATTTTCAGCACTTTTTACTCTCAAAAATATAAAAGAGCAGTACAGAGCTAGAGATACCAAGGCATTGCTAGAATTCATACAGGTGTTACTTGTAGTTTTTCAGTTATGAGATTTGTTGTGTCTCCTATAGATATGTTTCCTTTCTTTGGACTTCATTCAGTATCAGAAGTAGACGAGGGCAATATAACACTTTTTTTGAATTGAACCTCAACAAATTGATTTCAATTTTTTTATAAATTGAGATTTTTATTTTTGTGAAATGGAACTGAATACCTTTCTATAACAATATGCAAATTCCTTATTTTATGACTGAATGTAAATTGATATAATATTGGTATAAAACCAATGTTAATTCGTATCTCCTGTCCCTTCAATCACGCGGTGTTCTCTGAACATTACAGGGCTTCATTTTCGTGTGTATCTGAATATAAAAAAATAGCGGGCTGAATGGGACAGACCCTCTGTCACCATTCATATAATATTTACATTTTGCTATTTGTAGACCCTCAAATGCATTGAGCAGCGTCTTATGCACATTCTTGATTGCTTTGACCAATTCTATTCATCAGCCAGAGCATGCTGGTCGACACTGACCAATGTATGTATTGTTGCAATATTGTATATTTGTGATCGACCGACCAATAGGGCGTGTTTCATTTAGAAGGAACTATTTTCAAATCAACTCAGCAACTTTTTGGGGTAGATTAGAAATCTGCCCTTTCACACTTATATAGATTTAAATATCAGTTCTTAATTTTTTCAGATAGTGGTCAACTCAAAAAACTATAAAGAAAACATTGATTCACCACGAAATAACATCCCTCAAACAGTCATTTCATATACTTCTTCTACTGTCATCTACTGTCTTTGGGTGATACTTAGAAGACAAAATTAGGCATTCCAGATTCTTCTCAAAAGAATCAATCTGGCGGCATCTGCCCTCCAGAAACTTTTTTTTTCAAAAGATTCAGTGATTTCCATGGTAAAACACCCTCAATGTTTTTTATCCTTTATTAGGCTTCTGAATAATGGAAGATGAAGATACACGAATTTTACACAGGTTTTGTTGATGAAATGTCCGAAAGTCAGTAAACAAAAACTAATCAGTTCGTTTATTGTTTGCCCCCAGACAACACGTGATCTGGAATGCCTGATGTATTCTTTAGATACAAGGAATAAAGTTATCGCATACTATTTCAATGACGACCAGGAAATGACAAATGACACTGTTTTCTTTTAAGATCGGAAAGAATAGATGAAGATACACGTACTTTACACTTGTTTTGCTGACGAAATGTCATGAAATCAGTAAACAAAAACTAATCAGTTTGTTCATCGTTTGCCCCCCAGACTTCACATGATCTGGAATGCCTGATACATTCTTCAGATACATGGATTTAGGTTTTCGCATACTATTTCAATAACGACCAGGAAATAACATCCACCGTTTTCTTTTAAGATAGGAAAGAATGTAAGTAACGCGATCGCCCAAAGCCAAGGATATGCACTTTTAATAACTACTCCCAACGAGCAATCCATTGAATTACCAATCGACTAATTTCATCATTTCATCGGCGTAATAGAAAGCTAAGATAACTCCTGGATATCGCGAAGCGAGTCCACCAATATATTATAAGCACACACTTATACTTCCTGCTGTATAATTTCGAATGCCCCAAAGGCGTGTAGTAGGTATACTGACCCCGTATATATACCTGTTCATTCATAGAGATCGTGGGAACCTCGTCAACTAAATATATGTGAATGTGCACGCCCTCTCTCTCTCTCTCGACGCTGCTGGTCGACTGCTACCTTTCTCTTTCTAATTTTCCAAAGTAGCTCGCGGGCTCGACTCGCTTATGCTCGCTACTCGTTTGTTTTTATTTTCGTTCTAATCTTTGTTTAATTCCGTAGTATTATCGACTGTCTATTTTTAATTCCGATGATATACTGTTACCTTATACGCTTGGTATTAAGACATTTTTGTAGTTTCGGTTCTCCGTTCGGTCAGAGACGTCCAGCAGATAGGAAAAATTATTTTGATGGAGTTTTTTTGATATTACTGAGTACCGGTTTTGCTATTTGAGACCGTGGTGCGAACCTAGGCTATAAAATGAGGCGAATAATATCAGCTTTCAGTCTCTCTTAAACTTATCCTCTCTCTCTTCTTAATTCACAATGCGTTTTCCACTCAGCTTGTCTGCTCTTCTGAAGTTACAGTTTCACATTCATTACCACCATCTTCTTATTACGTCTGTTTTTTCTGGAAAACTCAAATTATTTGTACCTTCTATTCTCATTTTCTTCACCATATTCTTTCACCATCAAACCTGGACATCAGGAAAATAACAAAAAATCATTCTAGATAGATAAAACCTTTGATAATGAAGTTAGTTATATCAATTTTAGAATTTTCAATCGAGCTTCTTTTTATGACAAAACAACTTAACTATATAGTCTCATATATATGGATCTGATTGCATTTCAATGAGATAATCAACTTTAGATACCCAGGGAAAGAAATTGATCACTTTTCTGTTAGGTTAGATGATCTTCGTTGAAATTTTCTGAATATGTGTTTATAATTATTGTTCTCAACTTATTTCAATCCCTCATAAGGAACTGAGAGTTCTCACATAATGTATTATCCGATGCAAGATAACGAAAGCACCTGGTTTTATCACTATGACATCATATCATCCAAGGTATCATCAGATATCGTTCTCTTATTATATTCAATGTGATTTATTGATTAACTGAAATCTACCAATGAGTAGCACATATTGATACTGATGAGAACAATTTTTAGATGACTCGAACATCTGTATCAATAGAATTATCTCGTATGTAATCTCTGAAAATAAAAAGCTTCAGCATATAATAATGCATTCTTTGGTTCGATAATCAGCTTCAAATTCTCATCCTGCATAAACTTTGGACTCTAATTTGCAGTTGGTAACTGCACTGGTCGTATCTTCCTCATTCCAGTTATGCAACATTTTTTGCATTCATTGTAGATATACAGCTTTTTTTACTATTCAGCCAGACATTTGAACCTTTTACATACCAATAACAAAATAATTATCTACCGCCGGAAATTGCATTAAATTTAACATTCATCCTTTCTTACCAGTGTTCTGAAAATCCCAAAGTTAATGATTTTTTCTGCCTCAGTACATTCAAGGAAGGCAACTGCGGTTCTTGATAAGATAAGCTCTCATTGGAGTTATCTGATCTGAAAGGGTTTCACCAATTTGTCTTGAAGAGGCGTTGGTAAGCATGGACATGATTGGTATTGTTTTCAGTCTTCGTTTCTGGAATGATTCATGAGTAGTGGGACAAGCTGTAACTATGGGAAGTTTGATGATAATTTTAATCAAGAAAAATAATTAAGCACTGATATTCAGACTTTACAATGTCTCGTTGGTCATTGAGAGACTGTCAAGCGATTTGACAAGAGAAAGAATTCCTTGAAACTGGGAGTGAAAGGAGAATGATGTGTTCATGAAACCCATACTAGAATTCATGTCCATACCTCAAGCTGAAGCTCCCAAGTGAAAAATATTAATTTTTTAGGAACGCTCCTGCTTCGATACCTCTATAATTACTTTCGATCAGAACAGTAGTCGGTTGTTAATCATATTATATGCGTTGGAAAAAATTGTACGGATAGGATTGTGAGGTCAGATGGAGCTTTTCGTGCTATAGATACCGTAACGGTACAGGTAATAAAATGAATAGAAACGCAGATTAATCTGATGTCGGGTACTGTTAATATCAATACAACAATGACTGTGTTACGTAAGTGGTTACACATAATGGAGAGAAGCCGATATATCAGGTTTGTTACAGGAATAACGTTTGTTGCTTTGGAAATTATGACCAATTTGAAATACGTTAAAGTGGAATTCTACTCTCAGATCGTTATACACGTACTAGTCCTGTTCTTTCTGGTTTATGTACAGTGTAGAATAGGTTATGACAATGATATCAACACTTTCTTAGTGAATACAATTTGAAACTATAAACATTACAGAATCACGATGCAGAAAAACTCAAAGTCGTCTCCACAATTTAATATTTGAAAGATGTCAGTACGGTAATGCAGTTTCGAACCTACTGAGTTACCGTACTGACATCTTTCAAATATCAAATTGTGGAGACGACTTTGAGTTTTTCTGCATCGTAAATCTACTACACTCCACTTTGAGATATAATGGACTTCTACCACAGGTTGATTACAGAATCAGGTGAACTCTGAGTGTGAATCGACGAGAATAACAAACTGAATATTACTGTTTTCATTAAAAAAGTTTCTGGATTACAAGCAAAAAAATTAATTCAATCAACATAATTATATTGATTTCCTAACAAACATAGTAAATGTGGTCAGAGCAATATCAGTAGCAGGACTGGTACCATAATTCACAAGTAACACAGTTAGAGTTGGACTAGAACAGGAATGTTTTCACTCTGCTGGAAATAGTTACTGTTCCATGTGAAATGAGGCAACTATCTTGTTTTTATCATTCCCGAATATTTGGTAGGATTTGAACTTGATCTGAAAATTCTCATCTCATCCTCAGAAAATGTCTTCACGAAGAATACCTTTAGTTCTACTTTCACTTGGGATATCGAAGGTCCTACACCCTGGATGAGGCCTCTGTGAATCTCGTTACTACTTTCGAAAAGAATATCATAAACTACTGTCAGGAAACAAGTACTATTGAAAATGGACGTACATCAAGAGTCAAACGAAAAGGAGATCCTAAAATAACATTGTATATATTACTGAACAAGTTCGACTGAGAACTATGAAGTGCGTTAACAAAGTTCATTTGATATTCTTTCTTATTGGTGAGTTAACACCAAAAGGATAATCATATAAAGGCTACAAAACACAGTGAGAACCAAGGTGAAGGGTGTTAGTATCTAATTGATGATGATAATCCTATATCATGAGAGGTTGTAAAATCCGAGACCCTTTTACTGCTGGATCATTTGGAGAAATGATTAACCTTGAAAAGAGGTAATCTGCGGACTCATGAGCTGAAAATGAAAAAAAAAAAAGATTGCTCCATATTAACAAAAAATATCAGTTTCCAGTACGATTCTCACTGACAATGGGTTGACAAAACTTCGACATGTGTTTTGCTAATCAATAGCTTTCTCAAAAATTGATATCACCAATTCTCTTCTCTTGAATACTCTGAATTTGTCAGTTTGATGTCATATAATTGATCTCTGTGAAAAGTTTCGACTCTCACACCAATCCCATCGTTTATAGGTCTCCTAGCTCACAACAAAAGGGCGGGAAAATTGCACTCGTCGGATCAACCGCGATTGAAGCATTCTTCTCAAGTTGAAAAATCATGAGACCTCCAATAAAAAAATCACCTCTGAAAAGTATGTTGGCCACGCACGGCACTCCACGAAATAGCTCTTCAACCTTGACATTTCCGTATCGGAAAAAAAAGCCGAACCAGCGGCCGCCCGAGGGGGGCGCCCCCCGACGGAGAAGGCGCCCCGGTCACGTCTAAGACCGCCCCGGGCGATTCAACAGGTTCGCCGCGCCGCGTGACGTCACCGAGAGCCACGCGACCGTTCATTCATGCCCTCCCCCCCTCTCGATCTGCCGCCCCGCTCGCTTTGCGTGCATCCAGCATCCGAACGCCGAAGGAGGAGAGGTCAGCGGCGGACTCGAGAAGACGCTGAGAAGCATGAGAACGGGACAATAATCATTATTATCGTATAATGGATTGAACTGGCCGATGCTTAAAGAAAATCCATATTTAACAAAAAATAACACAGTGTCCTGTCTCACTTACGATGTGTTTATAAAACCGCGACACGTTTTTCGCTATACATACCCAACCAGCAAAATTGTTTTATAATTTCATGGTGCTGCAACAGTTTTATTTTGTTGGTATTTCATAATTACTCGCGAAATGCTAATTGATTATAATAGACGAGCCGTGAACACAATACAGTAGTGGGCAATGAAAATGTTTTATAAATTTGTCATAGGAACGTTTATGAAATAAAATCGAAACACCGTTACGAAATAGCCACGACATTGTCACAGAAAACTAACACAAAATACATATTATCCTAGAAAAGTAAATTGTTTTCTAGCAGTTCCATAGCACTTTTCTGTGAGGTTTTTATGATTTTCATGGAACTATTTCAAGTTTATTTCAACTGTATTCTAAATGAGCCATAACCTAAGAGCTGTCAAATACGTAATGAATGGTTTGAAATAGTGAGTTGAAAAAAATATTTTCTACATTATTTCCCAAATTCAATCTCCAAATGAGAGAAGAATTCGATACGTAACTGAATAAAAAAAGGTCAGTAAATTTTGCTTTTCTATAATATTGCAGTAATGTATCGGGGAAAATATACCAATTTGCCCTCTAAACAGATATTACAAGTACTTTAATTTCATTCTTTCATCTTCAGGTGGCAGAAAACCCAAAAAATGTATTTCAATACTCTCTCAAGGAATTTATTCACCATTTTTCCGAGATAAATGGTGCTCCTTCCGCCTTGATATGTAATTTATTATTTCCATAAAATATACCTGTTTCAACATTTTTTCAGGTTGACAAGTAAACAATTATTTATCAAGAAGACTTTTTCGATTTTTGGTTGAAATATTTTCAGCACCTGAATCCACTAATTTTTTTTAATAGAGACCAGCTTCCCCCTACAAGCCACTTCAAGATATAGTCGAAAGTAAAGTAACGCAGTTTCTCCCTTGAAAAACTCTAGTAGATATGACTCCATACTATTTTGAAGACATGAAACCTTATCGATCAATCAGCCATCCGTTATTCAAAGCATTCAGTTTGCCTGTCTTCCAATAAAACAAAAGCTTCTTTTCTGAACCAATTTCAGGTTACTGGAATCACGAATGAACAAAAACCATGTACCTATATAATAAAACAGTGCATTACGTAACGTGGTGTCAATTACGAACAAGCGAAAAATTATGAACACCAGGCGTTAGCGAGTGCACATAATTGGCCTTATCCTCGAGTAACGGCTCACGTACAGTATACGTGTATTATAAATTGATGGCAGCCGCCAGAGGGCTCAGAAAAACATATATTTTGGATGGTTCATTGACAACGGAGTAATGATATCAAAACATTACAGTTTACAGATTATCATACATTCTTCCTCCTTTGGTTCTCACGATAGGATCTAAATTACTACAACAATAGCTCAAGAAATCAAGGTTCAATTAATGCCGATACGAAACGTATTTTCCTATAATGGAAGAACAAATATTATATGGAGAAAATATTTTAGGGCGAAAAAGTGACAACTGTGAACCCTTTCTGGAATCATTAATCTCCGACTGAGATTATGAACATTCACTTTCTGAGGGATCTTTCAAATTTGTTGATCACGTTATGATTAACAATTTTTCTACGGACAGACAGCTCATAAGCCATCAAATAAAAATACAGTCATCTCGAAAATCACAGAACGGCTGATATAAAAAAATAATTGACTCTCTCAGACTGCTGCCACTCGAAATATAGGTCCCTCGTTGAAGTAGCTGCTGTTAGCTCGCCTTCACGAATAAGTCCTTGTTCGTACCTTCAACAACACTATTAACAGCCAATTATACAGGAGTAGTACATCGTTCGAAGCAGTAAACAACCTCTCTCTCGTAATAACGCATCAACTTAATTGAAACCCCGGGTAGCTGCTTCGACGGCTCTTTGAATGATGCTGGAGCCATAAGCGTGTGACCTACAAGCCGGCGATGGTAAAAAAAAAACACGGAGATGGTCGGTAAAAACAAAACTGGTTGGGATTTTGTGGTGCCGACGAAAATCATAAAATCTTGCCTCGAAGTTATTTGTATATGTTGAGGTTTTGTAACTTTCCGTCGGATTCGAATAAGATGTCTCGAAATATTGATTGTAATAATTGTTTGATCATTTGTAATTTTTGAGGATGACATCATGACAGATTTCAATGTTCAAGATGATACAAATTTTATAGAAACATGTCTTATATTTGCAATGACCCTCCTCTCCAGAAAAAAAGTCATGTTGCTGAACTTCTTACAGTTTGGCCATCATAACTGAACACTTTCATCGTGATGAAGATGAAAATATATGGGGCGTACTGTTTGGAAGTGAACAGTGTTTTCCAAAAAGCAATGTGAAAATTGGTCCAAAAGAGCTGTCACTGCGGCCTAGTCTATCATTCATACTCAGCTATTCTACTAGTTCGGTCATTGTCGACACAGATGGGTTAAAATCCCTCCAGCAAATGCTAGACGTTTAGACGTTTCGTGAAAATTCAGTAAAAACTCATTTCATCTAGAATCTCCGGATAGAGCATGCGCCAAATCCACTACACGCTTTCGCCATAAATTGAAACCACAACTCGCTAATAGATTGATATTCTGATTCACTTTCTCTATACTTTATCGTAACGAGAACAGATGAACGATAAACAACTTCTTGGTCAGTACTATGCTGGTGTCTTGTTATGGCCATATATTCCTTGAAATCTCCTGCAGATCAGAATCGGTTTTCATCAAAAGGGATACGAGGGAGAGTAAGGACATATCAAGTCTATACTGATAGATATAGATAGGGTGAGAGAACGAATGAGAAACAGAGCGAGAGCAGGAGAGAGTTCTGAATTAGCGAACGAGAGGAGAGAAAGAGAGAGCAAGGGGAACGAAACCAAAAAAAAAAGAGGACAGCAATTAATGCATGGAGGTGATTATTACATTAACAGCCGACAACTCAATTAAACTGCAAAGAAAAAAGTATATGATTACTTCATGAAAGAATTCAGAGATCGTAAAAATAGAAAATGAGAATAACTAGAGACGGCTCTAGCAATTAAATTTGTCTAATATATCCATAATATTGCAAAGATATGCTTTAAAAAAAACACGAACGTATCAAACAGTTTCAAGGAGAATACAAACCCAAGTAATCAACGAATACAATGCCAAACAACAGTTTTGATCCGCCAAATGTCTCATCAGTGGTATTTGGCCAGACTGCGACCACAACGATGTCGAATCTTCTGTCCTCGATAAAAAAAGTTTTTCAAGAATACAACGGTCGAGATCTACTTTTTGTAATCCTGTCTCAAATTTAGCAGTCACCGCTCAAGCTAATTAGAAAATTTAACACCCGTTTGTGATTGCCATTATCAATGAATTTCCTACTTTCAAGACACCTGACACGCTCGTTTCGTCAATTCCGAAACGAATCGCTGGATTTTTACGAACTAGTTACTTCATTGCTCGAGATAATTACATTTTTTTTTGTTTCGCGTAATTAACTGAAAATTACTCGCCCAAGTGAAGCGTGTCGAATAATCGAATAAAGCTCCGAATAGGAGAGACGTCACTGAGAAAGACAGAGAAATCCTAATGAGTCTCGCATCTCTCTCGATTAACGGTGAATTCGCGATAATTATGAAATCAGGTACTCCTTCTATGTCCGAGCATATCGAGCGAGATTGTAGAAAAAAAAACAACATTAATGATCTTCGACATCCGCTGCTGCTGGATTATGAATGAAAGCAGCAAGTGGTTCGATTCGTAAGCACAATGTGCGCTAGCTAGATGGTCAGATACGAAAAGATGTATTGATATGTGCTTGAGTGGTGAATGAATCGACAGCAGTGAACGTAACGATTTGACGAGCGAAAGAAATTGAATGATGGCTCAATAAAGTATAGTGCGACTGTATTACATAGAAGGATGATGATGAAGATTCATCGAAAAACTATTCGAAGCATTAACCAGTTTTGTGATTCGATTTCATGTAATCAGACGGAATCAGCCTGACTACAGGAGGTTATTTATGATTACATATCGAGTAAAAACTGCATATAATCCTACGCCCTGAAACTCTTCTGAGAGCTACAGGGTCGTAAAGTACTACCAAATTTTCAACGACAATTTTGGTGTGACTAGATAAGTTCAATAAACTCGGTACGCATCTTCTATGCATCAATAGGCATTTTATGTCGTACAACATAATTTTCTATTCTTGCCAGTTGTGATACACCACCGCTTTTTCTAGATGTGGAAATGGTTTTTCAAATCCCCATGTCATTTTTGTCGAGTATAATGCATATTGACTTACATGATGTTTTTATCTATATCTATAGAGAATGTTTAATACTTCGAACTGCGTTGCCGCCAGGTGTTACACTACCTGATCTTGCAAGTCACATTGGAATGTAAGCCGACAAAACTTTTGCAGTATTTTGTCACCAACTCATAGACTTGACTATATTATGATAGTGAGAAATGAATATAACAAGTTTAAATCGTTGAATATGTAATCAAATCCTAGAAAATATTACAGCTATTTGAATAAATGCCATCATTATGATAATATTTTGTTTCAGGTTATGAGCAAGTAGGACCATGGCGAGTTGAATTCTGAAAGGGAGCTGTGAGAAGATGACGGAAGGCAAAAATATGTCATGATGCAACCGGATAATTAAGTGGAGTTTTTCCTAAGATCACAAAATGAAAAAAAAATTTGTATATTAAAGAATATGCATGATTTTTTGTTATATCATTTATTAATCATTTACATCTTCATGGCATAGAATGAAATATATATAGGCTTGAAAATACTCGAACTATTTTTTGAAGTGAAACTCAAAACAATGAATAAATTTGAGACTTTCATAGAAGATGTCGTGACGTTTCCCATGGGTATTTTAGCGTCTTAGTTTCGACTGCTATACAGATCATGGAAGAAGCTGAAACAACTTCTCACCCGAGTATTGTATGGAATTGACGCGCAGAAACACTTAAGAAATACACCCAATGAGGTATTTTTCCGTATTCAAGCGATGCGAAAGTACCAAAACAATGGTGTAAAATAATGTAACTCCAGAATCGTCATGTTGTTGTGGAGTTCATTTCAACGTGAATTCATAGCTCAGTGTGAATTAGTCCAGAAGTATGTTTTACATTAGCTAGTCAGCAGTGAAAAAATCGGTTTCACACAAACCTAACCTAGGTTCCAACCATATCGGAATATAGATTTATAATAAACATCTCTGCTGTGAGCAATTATGAATACCAATCTTTGTTATGGACTCGAATACATCATATAACATAATGTTTATCCAGTAGCTTTCACTCATTTGATCTCTGCGTACGTAAAATCTAGATTTGATGCTAAGTAAGCTGTCATCATAAATGTATCTATTTCCGGTGAATTGTCCGATTGTGCTTTCTGTCATCGTTCTAGATACGCTACAGATCTAGATTCACTAAAAATCAAATGAAATATTCAACCATTAACGCAGTATGAATGTCTATGCCGATGCACTGTGTCGTCTGATTTCGTTTCTACCAATGAGAAGGAGTTTTGTAATTTAGCGTTTTTTAATTTTCCTCCCTAATTTGATTTCCATTTGATATTTTACGAGTTGAAATAATAACTGAATGAAAACATCACCTCCTAATTATAATATGACGATAATAAAGATTCAAAAAAAAAATATATGACAAATTTAAATTTTATGAATATTTCCTATTGTCAGCTAATATCTTCGTTGATGTTTCAAGAGCTAATTCATTGAAAGTAGTAAAAATATTCGACAGGTTTCTAAATTAAGAGCTTAATGTTGGAAAAAACTACCCGTCGATGTCAATTAAACTGCTCGAGAGGCAAATATGTTTATGATTATTCAGATGAGCAACGATCATGAAATAACTTTCAGAAATTGGCACACATTCAATGTTCCAAGAGTACCGATAAGAACACTCAAAGCAGAGGTGTGAGTAGTGAATAAGTTGGATATCGATATCCAATATATATATATATATATATATATATATATATATATATATATATATATATATATATATATATATATATATATATATATATATATATATATATATATATATATATATATATATATATATATATATATATATAGATAGATATATATATATATACATTACCTTTCCTCGTGCAGAAATATGCACTACAAGCATTTATGCTTAGGTAATTTCTGTACAGGACTATATATCTGTAATCAATGATATAAATTGCAAAAATGACAATTATGGAATGAATAAAGTTTGATTTGAAAAAAAAATCTTTTCAGGTTCGAGAGCAGGTTTTTAAAACAATAGCCGAAATAAGTTTCGGCCAGAAAAAATGTTTGGCCGAGACTAAGGTGGCTTATATACTGGTGTTTTCACTCTATATAGAAGATTGTCAGCAAATCAGACGAGCGAACTGGCCTACTTGATCAAAAATTGATGACGTAGACCGTAGTAATGAGTCAACAAATTCGCCAGGTATCGTCACTCTCGCACTTGAAATGACAGTCATGTGCACGTCCTGTATTGCCAAGTCGTTGCGAATTATGGTCTATGTGCTGAAAAAATTAGTTGTTGTTGTTCGTTCCATTAACCAGCTGACGATCGTCAACCCTCAGAAGTCGAAACTTGTGCGAGCAATGGATCAACGAGGCCTTACCTTTTAAGGTGCGATTACCCAGCATTGATGATATTTTCATTTGAGCAAAATAATATTGTGATCTCAATACAAAAGCTCGGTTTAGAAGTAGTATCACAATTCAGCCGAATATTATTCACATTAATGTGTGTGAGCGGATAGGAGTGAGAGTTATGATAAAATTTTATGGATATGTGAAGTGAGAAAATGCCATTTTTTCTCATTATTATTTTTCATAATCTTCTGGGTTGAACTGAAAATATCTAAAACACATATCACTGCATTTAAGGAATATTCAGAACGCGTGCACACTCTAAAATGTTGTTACCAGCAAACTTCTCTTGTGTTTTTTTTTATGATCACTACGAAATTTTTTATTGGTTATTGAATAATGAAGATGAAGTTTGTTTTCATCAGCCTCAGAATAATCTCGCGTTCTATTCTCTTTTCTAACCAAAAGTGATCTGTATCGACAACAACCTGGAAAAAGGCTGAAGCTGACAGCGAGCAAATGAGCCTTCATCGCGCCATCTGACAGCGAATATTGAAACTAATTTGTTTCCAATAAATAATGCTATAATTTTCTGTACGATTTCACTAGCAATGGGTTTACAAAACCGAAGATCAGTGACTATGGTTCAGGAAACCTGTATTTTGTGTTGATAATGGATTTTCATCAAGTATTGGAGTTTCAAAACTGGTTTTCAGGTCACATCTCGGATATTCGCACCGCTGAACTTTTGACCGATCCCAGCGCCAAAATATTTTTCACACGATCAATGTACAACTCGAGATGCTAATCTCTTCTACAATCAAAACCCATTACGTCGACCGATGTCCGATCGGTCTCATAATACGTACACCAGTCCACCGGTTAATTTTCATCTTCTCGACACAAACTGATGAACCGATGATGTCACATCCGCCTGCGTTCGTACAGGAGGTTGATTCGTTTCGTTATTGAGTTAAGATTAAGAAGCAGTCGACTTGATTAGTATTCAGCTTTAATTCTACGCTCAAATACTGCTTCCGGTCACAGAACACTCGAGTATCTTACACACACGTATTATATGCAGTGACAAACGAGCATCGCCTCGAACTTACCATCGATTACGTTATTGCCGTATTGGATGCGAGAAAGCATGAATGGCTGGTTGATCACAGATTGCTAGATGAAAAACGGTCGAACAAACATGGTGGATTTTAAATAAATAGAGCAAGAGCCCGCGTTCGCCTGACCTTCGTTATTTTATGAATGCTGAAAGTTTCTCTGCGTATTCTCCTAACACAGGTGAGAACGATCAGCGACTATGAAGTTTGGATGATAGTTACTTCAAATACCAGGTAGCAAAGGCGTATAAAATAGTACCTCACTTTCGTCAAAGTATAAAGCTCAGCTTTTTCATATCTTCTTCGGAATGATATTAGAAATCACATCATCCATTGTCAGACACTTACTCTGGTTTCAACCCCCTGCCAGACACCCCTCAACTTCGTTAAATCATAATTATACTTACGTTTGACAGTATTCGAAGGGTTTTTGTGACGCCATCTTGCCTATAATGTCGATATTTCTGTTTACTTGTCAATGTAAGAGAAATTTATCTTTTCTGAAGGATAAAGAAGGTGCAGATATCTATTTGTCAGTTTGATAAAATGGTTTAACTGAAATATTGGCAGAAAGATGATGAAGCTTCACAGGAATGTTAACAATAGAAGTTTATACGGAAAATAATAGTTCAATCCTGAAAGTACTTATAGAAATATGAATGATCTAAGATATTGATGAAATTATTTCACATCTGGTGCTGAATTGCTTGCCATCTTTTGACTTATGTATAAGTAATCAAGAAAATGTGCGCTTGAAGCTACGACATTCGTAAAAAATATATAAGAAAACACATGACTTGGATAAGAATCTTTGCTGTCTGTTTCCTGGCCAAGCAACCAAGATCCAAACTCCACAGTCGCTGATTGTTTTCACCTTTGTTGGGGACACGCGCAGATGAACTTTCAGCTTTTATAAAATAACGAAAGTCTGGCGATCGCCGGCTCTTAGGCTAAAAGGACTATATTGATTATGTGTTTTCAGAAAATCCGGCTCGAAGTACCAATGATATAACGGAATTGAATTCTGTTGAAGTTCTATGCTGAAAACGACATATTCAATTAACTACGGCTCCAAACGTTTTCCGTTCGAATCTGATTCTTGATTGAAAACAAACATATTTGTGTATTTCAGGGCGGTTTCTTTATGTGTTCAGCCTTCGGCTCTGCTCAGATGGTGAAAAAAGTTCAATTTTGAATATAAGCTAGGAGTTCCCTTCGACATATTGAAATTTTTATATAATCGAGTGACGTTGTCGTCCTAAGTCAAGAAAGAGTTGCAGCAGTTTTTCTTGGACATATGCGTTGTAGGAACTCTTCGATCAGTTGTTGCAATGATTATTGCAGTTGCAGAAAATGGGTCCGGACCTATAATTTATTGCCGCAATACTTATTATCGGTTATAAGTGCATAAAAATTACCTATAATTTTGCGAGAAACCGTGATATCTAAAAATTGCAAGTTTATTTTCATATTTTGGCGAAAGTGCCCGAGTCCTTGTATAAGATATCACGCTTGAATGCAAAATTATCTGGTCATTTTTATGCACGAATGTAATTCATTGGAATATTTCACGAATAAAGAAATTCTCAAGGAAATGTTATTTTTTGTTCATTTATACTTTCCTCTATAGATTGTATGGAGTACTCACCTAAACGCGAATTGTTTTTTTATTTTTGAAGTCTATCTAACATTTATTTGTGTTGTTTACTGACGTCTAGCAATACGGTTTCAAATGTGTTGTTATGGTGACTTGATACAATGCAATTCCCGCTGTAAGTTTTCGATAATTGCATTGCTCTCATGGGACATTTTACATGTGAGGGAAATATTCGGTGCAAGTCTAGCGATAATTTTGGTGACTTTTCCCAACTCCATAGAATGTTACCAGATACTCACATAACTAACAATTTCAGAAAAAAGTATTAAATCGTCCCATGTAGGCTGTAGTTTGGGTTAGCTAGGGTTTAACACACCACCTTCTTATTCAATATTCTAAATTCACTTAGATTATTCGAAGTTATAGGTACAAACTCAAATTATTATTGTCTGTTGACCTGGAAGGCCTGATTGATAACAGAACGTTTTCGACCAAAAGAGTTTATATATCCAAGTGTAAATGAGACTTGCAATGATGATTGCCGGCAATAAAACTTGCCGCAAGTATTGTGAATTGTAAAGCAGGTCTTGGATCTAATTAAATATATTCAATGATTATTACCTAGATTTATGTTGAATGTTCAGGTTCACACAAAACGCAATTCGATGTTAAAAAGGAAATTATATCAATTTTTATTCCCTCGATTTTTTTGTAAAACTTCTGTCGTCCAAAAATTAGCTCAGAGAGAGAAAAATAAGAAAGGGCAAAAAGGATGAATCGTGATATGATAGTTCACGTTTATGGAAATCAACGGGACGAAATTGATAAAAACTTTTATGAGAGGAACTCGTACAACCAAGTATTGTTTTTTCAACAGAACTTCCCAGCTATGGAACACATTGCTAAAAAGGTTCTTGGAGGCTGATAACAATTGAAATCAAAATGAACTACTATGAATGATATTCACTCACCGATAACCAGTGTCTATAAATTTTTTGATGTACTTCCGTAGTTTTGTGATTGATTTCTTCCTTGAACGGATATGTCAATTGGGATTGTACTAATGCGAAGTACAATGTTTCCAAATTCGCTACGCTCAAGGAGTCAGTGATAAATCTGAACTTAGTGAGGAAACCTCTAAGCTTATTATTCACATGATCAACGTGAAGGTCCCATCTCAGGTATCTATCACTGATTATACCTAGGTACTCTGACAATTAGCCAAAAAACACTCTATAACGTATGGAATTTGCGTGCTGACAATCTTGTTAGCTGATTTAGTTTGGCTATCAACTACAATGCATTCATGTTCATATTATACTATATCTTGTATTGCTGTGATATTGAAATGAAGTAATCGAACGCATAGGGAAACTTCATAGCCTCAAAAAATACCCATTTTATTCGCATTGACTTTCGTATACTTAAAAAAATCCAGCCCAGTTCCAACAAACTTCGTAGACGATAAATATTTTCACATAACGAAACTACAACAAATCGTATCATCCCATTCCCATTGAACAAAAGACATTCGCGTACATCCATCCGACACGACCTGAAAAGAACCAGCGGGAAAACGTTCGGATGACTGGCACAAAAACAAAAATCCACAAATCAAGAAGTCAACCTTCCAGCTTAATCTGCCAACGAGACCAAAAAACATTTCATCTTGTCTGAGCGCCACCTGCGCCGTGTTTTAACTCCTGTTGCAGACCTCGAGCGGCATATTTCGTCTCTCTCGTGCGCGCGGCGCCGTACCTCGCGAGAGCGAAACGGAAATAGTGCACTTCGAGAGCTCATCGAAGGAGAACAAGAGCCTAATAGAAGATAGTGGACTTGTAAATCGTCGAGCCTACGGCGAAACAGTGGCGAAACGCAAAGGCAGGGCGAAAGATTAAAAGCTATAATTGAATAAAAAATAATACTTCAGAACTTTCCTTCAAGTATCATATTGATAATCAATTTTTGATGAAGAGTATTTTTTCGATATTTATATTCATCCAAATCCTCCAAAATTTCCAAAAAGTAATACGCAGTAGGTATCTGAAAAGTTATATCTCAATCGTTGAGAAAAAGAAAAAAAATGGTTTTGGTGAAAATCGAACAAACGACTATATAATGGAACTATACAATTTTCATGAATTATTGGCGTGAAGAGTAGATGTAAGTCCTGGTAACAATTCAAACTCAAAGATAATTCGCTAAAATCCTTGATTTTTGTAAATTTTTTCTCAAAAAAAATTTATAATAAGGCAGACAGATCAGAAATTTTTATAAGGTTGTCCCTGGGAACAAAGTATATTTTCATTCAGTAATAAATGATGCTTTGAAATTCGTAACAAAAATACTTGGGAAACTGGTTTCGATCATTCATGCAGAACAAACACTAACAACTGTAAGGAAATATCTATCTTTATAGTAAGGACACCTTGATGTTTTATTCAAGATATTTTGTCTAGAATGTCAAAATTTCCTAGGGGCCGTTCATAATATACGTCACACTAAAATCAGCTTTTTTTGACCCCCCCCCAATTTCACGCTGTGTCACACTTTTTGTGACACCCCCCTAGAAATATTTCGTCACAAAAACTAAGACCCCCCCCTGCTGAGTATTATAAATTCTAAATGATAGTACACAAATTCTGAAAATTAAAAATATTTATTTAGTTATTATAATAAAATTCAACTAAATTAATAAATATCTTTCATAACGAACATATAAATAATATTTCTATTATTCAGAAGTCCAAGGATTTTCTGAATGGGCCGAAATATCTACAATCGGTATTGCACCATTTTCTTCTCCATCTTCAAAACTACCGTCCACTTCATCGTCATATAACCATTCTGGAGTCACTATAGATTCGATTAAAAATCTGACAAGTTCAGAAATTCGTTAGAGGATGTCACACATGTAGATTTCTACCAAAATCTACTGAAGATTTCTTTCATACCAAAATTTTTCATTTTCGTCAGAAATCGACTGAAAAGGTAGATTTCTACCAAAAGTGGTCACGCTGGCTAGCGCTCATGTCAAAAAATAATAAACGGCCAACGTCATGTTGCCGTATACCCCCCGTCCCCCCTTGTCACATCTTGTCACACTCAGCCAGACCCCTCCCCCCCCCCCTTTTATGCGAACGTATTTTATGAACGGCCCCCTAGCGATTTGCGGAAAACGATATTTATACGAGTTATTTTGTACACCATTGTCGTGAATTCATGAAATGTCATGAACCCAATATTAAGTGTAAAATATTGGAGAAGTCATAAGTAGAATTCGCTCTTCCTTTTTGAAGGGTCAGTTTTGAATATTGCTTCAGAATACTCTATGTAAATTAGCTGTAACTAGATCTGATATCTCAGCAAAACGCAGGTACTAAGCCGAAATTATTTGTAGAAAACAGTTATCCACAAGCTGTCAGGGATATATTGAACGGAATTCATTCCGTGATCACAGTAGGTTCAAAAACGAAGTGGATGTCGACATAAGACCAATACCTCTGTGTCCACAGTGCCGCATTTGCAGATCCGACCATTTGAAAAAAAAACGAGAATACTAAAAATAATATAACTGAATTCATATTAGGATAGCCAAATGGTAATATATTATTTTTAGCCATAAACCAACAGAAACAATTCGCAAATATTCAGGAACATACGGAAAAATTCGTTTTTAGAAAACTGCCGTTGACCCCAATGAAAATCGCGCCGCCCCTGAGTCTACAACACTTTTTCACTGTACGGTCAGTCACCTAAACACGAGAAACATCACAAATCCGCCGAAGGCGATCCATCTATGCTAAACGCCTCTTCCGTATTGTTTTTCGTTTTATTTTGGGATCATTAATTTTGATGCGACTTGAAAATTAGTTCAGAGTAAAGCGTAACGAAGCTTCCGAGTGAAATTTTCTTTCTCGTTTCATGATGAACTGAATGCGTATATAAAAAAAAATAAACAAATATCCACTCCTAATAAAAAAGTGAAAATCGTTCGATAACCCGAAATCAAAGCGTTTTTTCAGTTAAACCAACATATACTTTCGAAAACTTTTAGATCGGGGTAATATCTGAAACGTCGTTATGTGACGATTTTACATCTCAAATTAACCATTTAAAGTGAAGAATTATTGAAAATAATATGGATTCTTAAAAGGCGACAGTATATAGCTTGATCAGTTTTTTAATTAAAATAGTGATCCTGAGTGGTGAAATCATCCCATCAAGACGTTAAAGATGTTGGAAACATTACTGGTGAACGGTTCGGAAATAATAGTGGGGTAAAATATTCAGGACGCTCAGAGTAAGTTTCTCAAATTCATGGGAGATAGATCAAAAGCGTATTAATCTCAAAAAAAATATAATTGCCGTGATACATACGTCATTTATCTCTCACGTTTCTTTTTCATAATTCACTCATCATAGCTATCTATCGCACTTTTTTCAAACCAACTTATTCTAGTTAGAAATTTAGTCTGTATCGAAATAAATAAGATTACATAATATATAGAATTGGATTCGGTAAAACTCATACAAAATTCTCTAATATTCTAAGTCAAATAATAATAAAGATATTTATTCACAAAGAAAATATAGGTATAGAAAATATGAATATATTCATAAATATATTGAGATTACATGCTGAGGAGCAAGGGCGCCGTTTCTCAAGGGCAAGGGGGGCAGGTGCCCCCTCTGGATTTCAGGGTTTTCCGTCCATACGCCGCGAAAGGCACGATATGACTCAATTATAATTTTTGTTAATATTTCGGTCGCTATGAGCACCTTTGTTTGATTTTTTTGTGGAACTCACGTAATTCGGTCTCCATTTAAAAAAAAACAAATGAAATTTTCTGCGGCCTCGTATATTTTCGGAGATACAGGTCCATTTTGTTCTAAAACTTCACAATTTTCCACATCAAGTTTATGTTGTTAGAACACACAAAATTCGTCCTTGTGATCAAACACCACTCACTCTCTTATTCACTCGTTTTCAACATTTTTAAGCAAAAAAAACATTATTTTTTCAAAAAATCCAACTTTCTTCAAAAGTCAACATTAATGCATTCAGTTCTCAACAATAACAATGAGAGCGGCAACACTGCAAATACATCACTTTCGACTGTCATTGCACTATGACTTCACAACAAATTGGTTATGGTTTGATAATAAACGCATTTTTTGAGAAACTAACGGTTTCCATGCTTGAAAATGTTGAAAACGAGTGATTAAGAGAGTGAGTGTTTGATCAGAAGGACGAATTTTGCGTGTTCAAAAAACAGAAATTTGAAATGAAAAATTGTGAACTTTTACAACAAAATGGACCTGTATCTCACAAAACATACGAGACCGCCGAAAATTTCATTTGGATTTTTTGAAGACGAGATCAAATTACGTAAGTTCCACACAAAAATTTAAAAAAAAGGTGCCCATAGCTATCGAAGTCCTACCGATTTTTTTTCAACCACACTCGTGAGTATTGTCCAGAAGGTTTCTCATTTCAATTTGATGCATTACTTTGATTAAAGAAAAATGTGCCCCCCTAACATTTTTTTAACGGCGCCCATGCTGATGAGATATAAATCGGAAAATAACTCAATAATTCCAACCTGGGAATAAAAAGAAAATAGATAACCACAAAAGGAAATTCTTGGAAGTGGTGAATTTCCGTATTCCTGTGCTTTTTCACGTGATATGATTTTCGAAGAAAGTACGAAAAAATTATGTGAGTTTATACATAATAGTGATAAACCTAACAAATAAAAATAATAAACAATCAAATATAAGAATCGAATTCACCGAGAATCAAATATAAGAATCGAATTCACCGAGAATCAAAAAAACCTCGAAAAAGAGATAGAACAAAAGGAATGTTTTATGATTGGTGTACATATATATATTTCGAATGTCAACATATCGATGTTTCATTTTACGACGAAAGGGGAATTTCCACTTTTAGATTTATATTTAAACATTTTCATGGAATTTATATATTTCGATTCAGGAGGAATAATAAGCCGGAAATATTTCCTTAGGAAAATTGAAAAATACCAATTCTCTCATCAAATAGATGAGCTATAATAGGTTGTTCCACAAATCAATAATAATTCTTCCAAGTCGAATGTGTTCGAACTAACCGTTTGTATAGGAAGTTGGTCGAAAAGTTCGTATTTTTCGGCCGTGGACAGAGGTCTGGGCAAAAGTATGAAAAATCCACGGAAGATTTCTCCTAGGTGTCAAAACTTCATTTCATTTAGTAATATGGTTGCAAAAAATTTTGAAAAATCAAGTAGAACTTCTTCATATAATATTGTGATAATTATTAAAAATCAATGCTATGAAGAATATGCAGTCCAGCAGTCCTTACAATTTTGAAAAAATGGTGTCTTTTCGATTCAGGAATTGTGTGTTCGACTAAAAACTAGTATACCAATGTGTGCTAGCTTTGCCTCACAATTCTCGCATTCAACAGACTCCTCTTCAGTTTGATCACGAATCAAATGAATGTTATTATACTGTAGATTTTCATCTTGGTTTTGTATCACTTTTTTTCTAGTCAGTCTTTTAATTATAATTGCTCAACTCGTGTACACACACGCAGAATGATACAGTAACCCGGACTGAACTGGAATTTGCTGCTAAAACCCATCCTTCTCTTATGCGCACACCTAGGAGTATATGATAAGGAATACCATTTTCTCAATGTACAACATTGGAGTAATAATTGACAAACTCAATAAATCGTCCATCTTACGCGAGAAAATCCCTTCGATACAAAATATTTCATCGTTCTACTCTTTGCGCCATCTGTGAAAGGTTACCCGAAGCCACAACGACCGGTACGTTAGATAACTTCTTTGATTGCTACCAGCTACCTGGCGACTCCTAACTATGGCTATGAGATGGCGCGCTCTACTTTACAGGTAGTTGATATTCTTCTCATACAAGAAATCATTGAATAAATTTCCATTCAAGTCGTGATGATTTTTTTTTGCAAAAAACTATTGAATGTCATCGTCCTTTCTAGAAATTCGATAATGCTCAATAGTTTAGCGATTATATAAACATTAGAAATTCAACATGTAACGGATTTTATCAACTCTTTCGATGCATGGAAGATAAACTGGAAACAAAGTTACAATTGTTTATATCCGAGTAGAGTTTTTCGATCCATCACGCGAAAGTGAACTTCCTATAATGTTCAGAAGGATATCGTGAAGTTTGATACGTCTTTAGACGCGCATCAAAAAGGTTGGAAATATTGTTCTATTCGGATCAAACTAACGAAAGTGAGACCACATCTGTTTTTTCAGATGAACAATAACAATATAAATGATATTGAGAAGTATATATGAATGCCGATTTTTTGCAGTATTTCGGACAGAGAAATATAATATTCAAGAGGAATTAGTACAGGTAATAGGGAGC
The DNA here is from genome assembly GCA_032362365.1 of Zygogramma bicolorata. NCBI lineage: Eukaryota > Metazoa > Arthropoda > Insecta > Coleoptera > Chrysomelidae > Zygogramma > Zygogramma bicolorata. The sequence continues at coordinate 51,054 of JAVJAQ010004902.1, read as the reverse complement.
GAACTACTCGTGTCCATAATGCATAATTAGGCAGTAGTTATTTTATTTCATAGATAGTTGCAGTCTGGCGTACTTAACCTAAAAACACAAAATACTTACAAAAATGGCGAACGGAAGTGCCGCCATTTTGAGAAAAACCGTTTGGGCCTGTATCTACGTAACCGTGCACTTTAGGCCCACAATTTCAGGGACCTTTTTTATAGATAATTAAATTTCCTATCTTTTTTATGCGATAATTTTTTTCGTACCACTTACCGTTCACGACTTATATTATTATTACTTTTTGTTTATTCACTTTTTTACCGATATCTCTTTAAATAATTGTTTAAACAATAAATTGTTGACAATAAAACTTTTAAATCGATAAATTTTCTACAATTTTTATTTGAAATTTTTTTCTCTAAAGTTAATATTTTTGAAGTTACAACGCGTTCAATGTTGTACTACCGAGTACAAGGTTATTAAGAACGAAGTACGCATAGCGTAATGATGCGATTCCGATACATAATAAAAAAAATATGAATTTTAGAATTATTTTGATTCAATGAATAATAAATAATTCAAGTTCTTACGTGCAAGAAATAGCGATTAAATATTAAAATAAAAAAATTAATTAAATAATAGGTACTTTAATTAATTTTAAAACTACTGCCATGATTAAACACGCAAATAAAAAAATGGAATATTTATTGAAGAATATATGTGAAATTTATTTTTACAAATGTACACCAAAATGAATCATATGTCTTATCTGACTCTTTGGCGTTTCGAGGGTGGTGAAGTTTCGATGTTGGTTACATTCTCCTCTTCCTCTTCGTTATCTTCGTCAGTGGCATATAAAGATTGTAACGCCTCTATTAATTTGTCGTTAGAATCATCACCAATATCTTCATCGATGTCGCACAATTCTGTGTTGTTGACGATTACTTTCAGCTGATTAGTGCACGTTTCCCCTGTGCAGTTCTCACAGATTACCGTACAGTCCAATCCTGCTTTTCGGCAACCACAGGCTCTGCCACAGCCAGTTCTGCATTTGTATTTTCATATTTTTTTTTATTATGTATCGGAATTATTACGTTATGCATACTCGTTCTTAATAACCTTGTACTCGGTAGTACAACATTGAACGCGTTGTAACTTCAAAAATATTCACTTTAGAGAAAAAAGTTTTTAAATAAAAGTTGTAGAAAATGTATCGATTCGAAAGTTTTATCATTAACAATTATTTATAGAGATATCGGTAAAAAAGTGAATAAACAAAAAGTAATAATAATATAAGTCGTGAACGGTAAGTGCTTCGAAAAAAATTATTGTATAAAAAAGATAGGAAATTTAATTATCTTCAAATAAGATCCTTATAATTGTGGGCCTAAAGTGCACGGTTACGGAGATACAGGCCCAAACGGTTTTTCACAAAATGGCGGCACTTCCGTTCGCCATTTTTGTAAGTATTTTGTGTTTTTAGGTTGAGTACGTCAGACTGCAACTATCCATGCAATAAAATAACTCCTGCCTAATTTTGCAAAACAAACTCCTCTATTACCTGTATTAAATCGGTTCCTATTCAGTTTTTATGTCATTCGAATTGACTTTGCATAAACTATACATATGCATCGTATTACGAGTTTTCACTGCAGTTTCTTCCTATATTTGCCACGGAGAACCTTTTTCACAGAGTCTGTCTCTTTGGTATAGCTTTGTTTCACACCCAAATAGGTGTAAATCTTTCCAGCATTCAGATGATGTAGAATGCTTCCTTCGACGAGTTGGGCATGCAAAATTCTTGCAACACCTTTTGAGATAAATCAGTGCACATTTGTTTCCATATTGAAAGCAAGCGTGAACTCCTGCACAACCAGAAGCATTAAGTTCGAGGTGATCCTTATAAAAAAGATGGGCGACCTTTTTTTCTTCGGTCACCAGGGATGCCGCAGTTGTTATATCCTCCGGTTTTACTGAGCGCAACGAACAACGGCATAAGTGAGATGCAGAAAGACGATAAGATTATTATTATTATTATCGTGGAGATTCTTCAACGCGAGGAACGCGAACGAATTTATTCAAGACTACCACCAGACAACTTCACATGTTTTTCGTCGGGATTAAAAACCGGTATCGACCTCGATCGATTTACAACCGCAAACGAAAAAGGAAGAAGAAAATAATAAACTGAAAAATATCACAGCAGCTGTGAGATATGCGAACAGGCAGACTCGGCAGCAGCTACTCCAATTTAATACGTTACGGAATCCGAAAAGAATTGTATAATTTATATCTGTTCGATGCCAATTATCTCATATTGATAAATTACAGATACGACTGAACGTTATAGCTCCTTTCGTGTGGAAGCCAATTAAAAGAGGAAAAATGATTCATGGGGCAGCGACGAAGTAAATCAGATAAGTCCGTTGTTGGAGCTTTTCTGACGATTGCTACAGGCCTCGTCGAAAAAAATTTCATTTATTTATACAGTGTGGTCCATGTTCGAAAACCGTACTAGATTCACTGAGAAAGTTTGCAAACCGAGCGGTATAGGGTAAGTTAAAAAATAACTATAATATTGTAAATGAAGGTTGGAAATTGATTTTAAAAAAGCTAGAATATATGTGGAATGGTCAAATATTAAAATTTTCCACGTTTTCGTCAACAACTATGCAAATGGTATCATTAGTTTCTAGCTTCAACAAGTTTTTTGACAATAGTTTCATATGACGTCATAGTGCCGCTGTATCAATTTTGACATTACGTCACTATTTTGAAAACAACTAAATGACAGCTTGTACAATGGTTTCATTATCAGCTGGTATTCCTAGAATTTTATATTTAAGTTTTCTGTGAAATTTTTCGGGTTTTCAAAGACGCGACAGACGTCGTGGTTTTGTTAACATCATAATGATAATCTCGCACGAATCTGTATAGGAATTTCTCAATCGAATTGTTTTGCGTCCATTGAAATAATCTGATTCATAAAGAGGTATGACGAACAAAGCTATTATTAACGAACACCAGAAATAGAAATTATTATTAACTTACGAATTCAACAACGACGCTACATATTTTTGGTACCTCGTGTTTTCCTGGAATTGCGGGTGAATATAGAATGTGGTTTAATTACTTGAAAATATTACACCGATGGATTATAATGATATGATCGAATATTTTACTGGTTCGTGATTTGAAAAAGAAGGGGTTCTTACGGAACTTCTGACGCCGGATACAACAAGACATTCCTGGAGAAATCTAGAGTAGCCAAAGTCGAGCCGAATTCCATCTTCACCGAAAATTATGGTCGAGTTGTCATTCGATTAAGAATGGCATGTAAAAACTTTTTAAAATTTCAATTTTCTGAGCTAAGTTTCAAAATGAGGAAATTAAAAAAAAATGGATTTCGTTAACTGCAACCACCTAGAAAACTATTACAAATATACTGGAATCCATTTTCTTGGTTCTTGTCCCCCTAGAAATGAAATTGAGTGACTATTTTGACAGTAACGTATCGTATTTTTATAAATTTCGGGATTCATACAAAAAAAAATGATTCAAAAAATGCCTATACTTACCCTTGGAGACGTTTAAGAATCTAGTCTGCTTCCTTTTTCTAAATAGGCTTGAAAAAGGGGGCAAAGGCAAAACTTGCGAAACGTCGCAAAGGGAATGTAAACGCATTTTTTCAAATAAATTTGTTATTATGATCTCCGAATTCATAAAAATACGATACATAACTGACAACATAGTCAACCAATTTTGTATATTTCAAATATTGTAGTTATGTATCAGGGCAAATATTTATAAGCTTTTTTATTTTTATTTCTAGGGGAGAGAAAACCGAAAAAAAGGATTCCAGAACATGTTTACCTTCCCAAAAAACATTCACACAATATTATAAATATGGAAAAAGAATTCATTTCAAGAGATTATACAGTGTGTTTATTTCTGGGTTATCACTCCTTTGAAATTGAAAGAGAAATTCTTATTTTATCTGTCCTCTGATTGCTAATCAAGTACAATACAATTCAAGAATGGAGAAATTGAATGAAAAATATATGGAAAAACGTATACAGGCTGTCCCAATAGTGCGTAATCGTTTATCTCGTAATCTCTACCCTTAAATCGTAATTTCGACTTCTATCTCGTAATTTCGACTTTTATCTCATAATTTCGACAATTATCTTGTAATTTCGACTTTCAGCTGTTATAGAATTGTTCTATCAAAGCATTGAAAGTCATTTATACAAGGTGCCTCAAATATTAGTTATATTTTCGTCAACTTCAGTTGTAATGTTTAAACGAAACAACCTGTACATCAGTCGGTCTTGGCATTTCACATGAAATTACCTGTCCAGAGAAACCAACACGTAATAAGTTATTACTAGAGGTTCCTTCATTCTTTGCGTTCTTCAAAATATATATTGAAAATTAAGGATATAAATGAATGCCTGTTCAACATTTCAAATTCAAAACAAAATCACCGACAATAATCACACTCTTGAAAGATTTTCAAAATGTCTCTCACCTTGTTCTGTTCAAAGATTTTACAAAACCACGACTACTAAAGATTGATATTTAGAGATTCTATATTCGGACGTGTTGAAATAATGATCAGAATCATAATACAATTATCCTCAGACATAAGTAATAGTCGATCATTGATTTCGAGATATAACCTAAAACACCGTTCTTCCAGTTCAGACTGGAGGAATGAAGCAATGGCAGGAGCTTTTTTCAGAATGAAAATACTTTCAACTACTAAACTGAGTATTTTTCGGGAAATCTTTCTTCTTCGGTTTCGTTTCCAAATCGGCTGTTTTGAAGGGCGGTGGAGAGAAATACGATATTTTCTAATTATACTGTGGAACCATCGATAATTTATTTTGAATGATACCATCACAGTTGAGATCTCCACCGATAGTTACAAACAAATCGAAAAATATAATAACGAACAAAAGTTTCCTGAAAAGTATTTAGGTCGAAACTCATTTTTTTATTTCAAAAATAAATCTCTCCCTCAATAATTACTTTCAGGATTATTTAATTTTTTAGTCACAACCTTTTCATCATTATCATTGTTGCATACTAATTTTCCAAAAACATTTCCTTCTGTTACTGGATCCACTAGGATTTCTTAGACTAAATCGAAGTAAAATTTTTGGGTAGAGGCCAGTTATTTCAAATTTTATTTCATGAAATCTGACAATATTACAAATCAGCTGCAACTAAATATAAACATACTTGAATATAGAGTTGAAAAATAAATAAAATATCACAATACAACATAAATTCACAAATGATTTCAACGCTGTGGTCACAAATTAACGGAAAATTATAAATTTGTTGATTTGGAGCAAGCATTAATATAATGAGAAATACAGTTTAAAGTTGAATAGAGAGTACGACAAAACTTTTAGAGATACAATAGAGAAAAATACATGATATCTTTGAAAACCTTAAGGTAATTGAGTTGAAAAATACTAAAAGGATTTTGGTGTGTTAGAGTATGTTTAGGCAGTAGAAAGTCAGTTTTAGTATACGAGGTCGGATATGTGGATTTTTTTATGTATAGATGTAGTTAGTCAAGTCAAAATCAATCACTGAATCAATTTCAAATCAGAACTGCGAATGAGGCACAATGAAGTTACCATGAGTGAATCGGAATTAGCGATCAATTTACAACGAAGACCGTTTACGTCCCAGCCAATACAGATTCGATCCAACTCGAATAGCTGGACACCCTGGTGTAGACGCCAGGAGCGCTACCGCCACAGCCCAGCCCGAAAGAAACTATCCCGACGACCGAAAACTCTCCCGATTCCTTCCTCACGAACAGTGGACCCCCCGAGTCACCATAGCACGAGTCCTTAGAGTGTCCCCCAGCGCAGATCTGACTAGGCAGAATGGACTCCCTCCCGAACATCCTCCTCCCGTATATGCCGTTACACGCCTCCACAGGCACAGGCACCAGCCTCGCCTTTCGTAACCGCTTGCTTCTACCCTCCTCGGAAACCCCCCAACCAGTTAACGTCAGTCCTGGGGGGTCGTTCGGAGTGAGATACAAGGACGCAGGTTGGACTCTGCTGGAAGGGGAAACGCTCTCGGTGATCTCTATAACAGCGATGTCGTGATGCTTGGTGGTCGCGTTGAACAAGGGGTGGATGGTGGCGTTCTTTATGTCGATGTCCCGTGCGGAAGGGTCGTCCAAATCGGTCGCCCCCACGCGAACCTTGGAGGGCGCGATGCTCCGGGAGAAGCAATGCGCTGCCGTGAGGAGGAAGTTCAAGGAGATCAGGACGGCTCCGCAGTTCCAGCTGAGATCACGATCGCCAGTCACGAACCCTAAGGCTGCCATGGCCGGAAATTCGCCTTCTGTAGCTTCCACACCGCCGATCATATTTGCGGCAGGCTTTCTTTGTCCTGCAGCTTCGCTGGGAGAAGAGTCTACACCGTGGAAACAACACCTACGTTATGATTGTCTGCGACTGTTTTTTCACATTTAAAGGACGGAGTTCGACCCGTATAGGTGACGCAGGGGAAAAAGTGACGTAACGGTTTGTGGTTCCACTTTCAGCAAAGGCAGGAATTTCGTCACTGATAAGGCCCACGAGTGAACGATCCAACTTCTTCGTTGGTATGAATGATAACCGAAGAGCCACAGTCCACAAAATCATAACGTTCATAAAAAATGAAAAACAGATGGAAATGGTGTATTGAAAACAAGAATGAAATGAAAATTCACAGCAAAAATTGATTTGACTATTAATGTAAAATTGAAAACTGATATAAGAAAATAGACATAATTTCATGACAATATTATTCAGTAATGGGTATTCTTTTTTCAAATTCGAATTGGAAATATACCGCACATCGAAGGTTTTTCATGATGCTTACCTCCAAAAAATCGAAGGTTATATTATTATCTCATGTCTCTTGATTCACATGATGTTCTTCGAACAGTACAAAAACATATAGTCCGTTATTCTTGACTTCACTAATGAATGAGATTGGAACCTTTTGTGTGAAAGTTAAAACTTTGAAAAGTTGAAGCGTCTATGGAAAAACAGTTCCTTCTGGTAAGAACAAGTCCAATTATTGAATTGAACTGGCCGATACTTGATGAAAATCCATATTAACAAATATATTTTACAGTTTCCTGTATGATTTTCACTCACAATGGGTTTACAAAACCGCGACACGTGTTTCGCTATTACAATAGCTTCTTCAAGCAAGATAAATAAAAATCATACAGGAAACTGTAATATATTTTTGACAAGTCCAATTAGTCAGCAACTTCTAGTATAACTCAAATTTGCCTATCTGAAAAAAAATAATAAGAACTAATATATATATATATATATATATACTCATTTTCGAAGTTTTTACATGCCATTCCTAATCGAATGAAAACACGACCAAAATTTTCGGTGAAGATGTAATTTGGTTCGACTTTGGCTATTCTAGATTTCTCCAGGAATGTCTTGTGGTATCCGGCGTCAGAAGTTCCGTAAGAATCCCTTTTTTATCATATTACGAACCAGTGAAATATTCGATTATATCATTATAATTCATCAGTGTAATATTATCAAGTGATAAACCACATTCTATATTTGTTGTGAAAACATTTATATAAAAACAGTTGGAATAAATTTTCAACGAAATGGTATTTTCCACAAAGGTCTTACAATATATAATAATCTTTCAAGAGAAATGAAACGTAGAAAAAATATAAAAATTTTCAGAAGGTATTGTTACCATTATGTCCCAAGCATATTTCTATTCGAGAAATTGTATGTATGTTTTCAATTGAATTATACTGGTGTGATGTAATTAAGCATATTTGGTTTCAATAAAGTATTAGTTATTATTACTTCCTTCCTTAAACAAATATTGCAGGTTAGAGAATAGGTCTACTGTTCTGTAGTTTTTTGGGTTTGTAACCTACCACATTCTGAAAAAATAAGAATTAATATTGGAATCTATACAAGTGTAGAAGGGCAGATGTTCAATCTACCCCGAAAAGTTGCTGGCTTATTGGACTTGTTCTATCCAAAAAGAACTGTTTTTCAATAGACGCAGCAACTTTTCGGGGTAGATTAAAAATCTGCCCTTCTACACTCGTATAGATTCCAATATTAATTCTTATTTTTTCAGATTGTGCTAGGTTAGAAACCCAGACAATTGCGGAACAAATATTCATCCACCACGAAATAATGACGTTCAAACAGTACCAAACAGATATTAGTTGCACTAGACGCGCGTTTCGCCAACAAGGTAAGCATCTTCAGGAGAATAAAAAGCAATACTCATCAGTGCCTGTTTTCTTCTCTTCAAGACGCTGAGCTAAGCTTAGTGAGCTTCTTAGCGAAACGCGCGTCGATCACAAATAATCTTTACATAATCTTCAATCTTCTATGGAACATAAAAACTCTGTACAATTTTTTGAATTAAATCCCTCAAAAATGAAAAAAACCTCAATATTTCTGAATAAGTTGGAAGTTTGGGGAAACTTCTATGGAAGAAATAAAATAAAAGAAAATTGCGCGCAGAATGGTTATGGTCGAAACTTCCATTGTCTATATTATTAACTCTATTAGTCCAGTCTATGACCATTTTTCCGTGTATTTATCCCATACAGCACCGATTCGCATGAAAATTTGGATTCAGGTTCTACATACCCTCTTTTTGAAAATCTACCCTGTGCCGAGGGTTGCTTTCTTCTTGGGGGTGGATGCCACCCTTTCTTGGGGGTGAAATAAGTGCGGAAATCAATAGATTGACTAAGCACTTTTTGTTCAATGAAGTTTTTTCTGAAAAGCAATACTTTTCGACTTATTCGCGAGTGAAATTGTCGGTTTTCAGGAAAAAAAACCCGTTTTCAGATCCTTTTTCGCGAATAACTGGGAGAATATGCATCTAATCGAAAAACCTGCAGAAAGCAAAATGATAGCTTTCAAAAAAACAAAAGCGATCGTTTATTTGTGATGTAGCAAACTCACTACAAACTGAATAATTGCTTGTTGAAAGTTGATTGGTACTTTCAAACGCCAAAATGGAAAGTTTCTACGTACAATAACCAAAAACCAATGCATTTTTCGGGAAAAACTAATTCGGCCTTTTTTGAAGTCTTTGAAAAATCCTTCATTCCTGTTATTTATAAAAGTTTATAGCACCAAAACTGACCGAGGTATGAAGGAAAAAATGTAGAATCCTATTTTTCCGTTGAAAAAAATTGTGAATAACTCATCCTCTCTTCTCTCCCCTTTGAAAAAAATCGTTGTTACTCCATAATTCACTTCATTCATGTTCTTTTGATGAGTTTTGAGTTTTTCATCAATTGAAAGTACGTAGTTTTGGAAAAAACTGAGATTGAAGAGAAAAAATCATATACGGAATTCAGCGAAAAATCACCATTTCTTCGAAATAACTCGAAAAGCATTGATCACATGCAGAATTTTCAAGAGTACAAAATTGAAGGTTATTCTTCTCTGGAAATTTCGGTGTTCCATTTTTTTCTGCAGGATGAAAATAGAGTAAGATATGGCCAGTTAAATATTGTGAGGATTCGCGCAAAGTACCTTTTTTGAACCATTTCAGCATGAACCTTTTCAAAAATATAATCGGAAACGAAAAATCATGTGAATGAGCTTAAAGCTCTTGAAAAAAGCTACGAAATACTTTTTTTGTGGATTTGATTGCTTGAAGACTAAGCGAGTTATGAGAAAAAATCAAAAAAATATACATATAGTACTAGCCACTAGGCCTACTCTAATTTCTACAAAAATTGTTTTTGGTTTTTTATAAATAACAGAAATGAAGGATTCTCCAAGGACTTCAAAAAAGGTCGGATTAGTTTTTCCCAAAAAATGCATTGGTTTTTGGTTATTGTACGTAGAAACTTTCTATTTTGGCGTTTGAAAATACCAATCAACTTTCGACAGTCAATTATTCAGTTCGTAGTGGGCTTGCATACATCACAAATGAACAATCGCCTTTGTTTTTTCGAAAGCTATAATTTTGCTCTCTACAGTTTTTCGATTCGATGCACTATTTTCCAGTTATTCGCGAAAAAGGATCTGAAAAAGTGTTTTTTTTTGCCTGAAAACCGACAATTTCACTCGCGAATAAGTTGAAAAGTATTGCTTCTCAGAAAAAACTTCATTTTACAAAAAGTGCTTAGAATTAGTCAATCTATTGATTTCCGCACTTATTTCCAATGAAAAATTTTTCACCCCCAAGAAGGGGTGGCATCCACCCCCAGGGAGAAAGCAACCCTCGGCATGGGGTAGATTTTGAAATAGAGGGTAAGTAGAACCTATATCCAAATTTTCATACGAATCGGTGCTGTATGGGATAAATACACAGTTTACACTTTTTTCACCGTCATAGACTGGAGTATATTAAAACCTCGTTTGAAAACTATTTCTAAGAACGAAAGAATAAAAAATACAAATCAAGTAAGGAATCGAATCCAAAAAAAAGGTTTAAATGGATTTTTTTATCAATAAAATTAAGGTTTGATTGATCAAAGAAAATAATGTTGATACAAGAAATATTAGTCGAAAAAATTAAATGAAGAAATAAATGGCATAGCATGAATAAATGTTGAAACCAAGTTTCGAGTTGAGTGTGCAAATTTGTGTCCATTTTTGTTTCGGAGAAGAAAGACGAAAAATAATTCCCCAAATTCAATTCTCTTCACAAAATTACCCCAGTGCCTAATTATAATTGAAAGCTGCATGAGAAGTGAAATAATTATTATTAGGGCACAATATACGTTGCAATCAAATTATATAGATGATTCAACACAGGGAAAATATACAAATAAAAAAAAATCGATTACCGCAAACAGAATCGAAAATTATCAAATTTCATGAAAATGACACCTCTCCTACAAACAACTCATTCACATGATTCACATCATTGTAGACAATAACCACATCTATTGAATCAACTTTTTGCACATTGACGAAAAAGTTTCACTTCGTTGTCTGTATGTTATATTTTTATGTGAACCCAAAAAAGGAAAGGAATGTTCTTGCAAAATTCTGCAACACCACAATGTGAGTATTCGGTGGTTAGATGGTCGGAAACACGTGGAGATCGGAAGTCTGGACAATTTATCAACGAGTACTTACGATGCGACGAGCAGGTTACAGTTATGGAAGTGGTCAATCCATTAATAGCCCTATACGTATATCATAATTACATCACATGCCGCCAATCAGTTATTTATAGGATTGGAAATTATATGTTATTGGTATTCAGTTGACTGGACCAGATATTTTAAACAATAAAACAATTGCATCGGCCTCGGTTTGACTGGAAGTCGACCAGAGTCAAAAAGAATCCATGATTACTCTCCTAAGTCATTAGGAAGAACACCAAATTTTGTTTACAACGTTATAACACAAGTGACTATTTCTATCTATATGGCGGCGTAAGAGCCATCCTTTACTACAGAGGACTAATAGAAATCAGACTCATAGGAGAAAACTAATTCGCGCCTCTTCTCTCTTGGTTAACGAAATGTTCTCTCAAGAGCACACTTCAAGATAAAAAGTAAATTTATGATAGTTATATCTGGAATCTCCGAAAAATTTTAAATTTTCGATTAGTTTTGATACACCAATATTCGTTGAACGCAGGTACTAAAAGTTCATATTAGACAACTTGTTAACAGATCTTTATATTACGGGAGTCGAGTTGGTGTTCGAGTAACTTGAGCTCTGTTGAAAAGATTCACTTTTATTCCAAAGGTTATGTTCTACTATAGATATGTATAGAGAAATCGCGCGTTTTGTAAAACTTGACAAAAAGTTCTTCAATCTGGTGAAATATTAAGCTGAGTATTAATTTTCTTCAACGAGTGCTCACTAACGGATGGCAAGAATAATATTGTTACGAAATCTCCTAGCGCCGGCCTTGTCGCTCGTAAACGCAAGATTGTTAAACTGTGGAATCTCGATCATAAACATTTGAATGGAGGATTCTCCATATGCGTACACATACGCAGTTATACATACGGAAGCATTGCATCGCTACGGGAGAGTTTATTCAAAGATAGATAGTAATTGGGAGATAGTTATCAGAGTTTCTAGCTCAGTGAAGAGGAAATGAAGTAGAGAATTTCTATTACGGAGGGTTTCACTACAGAGCGTTGGATAGTTAGCGGAGCAATTTGAATGATTGTATTATATTGTAGCTCGTATTGTAGTGTGATAAAGAGGACATCTGTGAACGACAACGTGCTTCCTATGATGTCATCGGCTCGTTTAGGGTGTACAAAAAATCAAGAAGCAACTGCGCTCTAAAGAATGGTTTTTGAATTGTGAATCTGAATTGTGCCTGCAATTTATTTTCATGAGAATACTCAAAAACAATTCAGAAGTCACAAATCACTGAAAAGAAACTCACAATTCACTTTTTTCAAAGTGAAATGAAGTGAACCCAAGTAACTCATAAAATTGGCTGAACCCCGAGTTCAGATTGGTCCAATATAGATACATCGTAAGTGAAAAATTGATGTTGAACTAATATTAATCAATATTGAGAAAACGATATCTCATTATGAATATTATCACATTAGGTACCATATCGGCATGATACTGCAATATAGATATGCGAATTCTGATACTGCTTGAATATTGTTTCAACACCAAAATGAGAATATTCATATAGTCGTTTCAGAATCACAGCCTGAAAAGGGATATTCGAGTTTTGAAAGTGATCACTTAATGTATTCAAACATATATCAATATCGGATAAGCAATATTCATCACGAATTATTCCTAACAAAATTTGGAAAAATTGAAATATCGTCATTTGGTGTATTTCAATACCAGAAAATTACGTCCAGAACATTTGGCACAGCAAGTTTGATATTCCAAATCGCCATCACATAAGACAGTGATCCTTCAGTGTTTTTTCGAATATATTTTATTGTTACTTGAGTTTCTGACATTTTAATGTTGTCTCGAACATAACTAGCTTGAAGTCACCACATCTATACTACCCAACTCCTCCTTACCAACAGGTCTCTCCGTGCCGTAGAGTGTATAGAAAATTTCTCATTCTGAAGGTCGTGAGTTCAAGCCCCGCAGCAGTCAGAGTTTTTTCCAGGTTAGTGTTCGGTTAGTTGATGTGGATGAGTGAAATATTCTAGTTGACTATTTGATAAAACAGATATGTATAATCCCGAATATAATAAAAAAAATAATTAGTGACATCAATCGAATATACATTTGTCGTCGAGATATCATTAACAATATTGTACCAATATAGTTGAAACGATATATCCTTATATTGCTATCGAATGTTGATCTAATATCGCAGAATGTTCACATTTTTTTGTGGCCAATATGATATCTACAATATGGGGTTGATATCCACGTAATATTGAACCAATATTGGTCTAATATGTTTGTGCTACTTGGGAATGAATTGAATTCACTGAAAATGGATTCAATTCATTTCAAATGGATTGTAGTAAAATTTTTTTGGTGAAATTCATGATCAACCCCCTAAGATCAAAGTCAATTGCGTGTCTTTATAAAACCAGATCTTGAAATTTGGAAAATGGTTTTTACACAAATCTAAACACGACATTGGAGATCATCCCTTCCAATAATCTTACACCAATGTTTTCGTTCTTTCCCATCGTTGGGTATACGAAAATACGCTGCATCGGGTGTATTTCTATTAGCGTTTTTGCACTTCGTTATAATACAGTATCTGTATAAAGATGAAAATGATCATTTGAAAACATAACAAAAATCATTCATATGCCCTATTCATAAAATTGAGTTATCAAAACACCTGGTGGAGATAAACTCTCACTTTTTATATGCTTCAAAGCTTTCTACAAACTGGCAAATAAATCTTGATGTACTTCATGGCGCTATAAGAAAGATTTTTTTATATACAAATCCACACGAAAGGGAAACCCTGTAGTGTTCAAAAGGCACCGCTTGAATCAAAAGACAGAACATACAAATTTACATAAACTTTGAATTTTGGAAGTAAGTAAGCCTCATGAAAAACCAGAGTTCAACTGTTCTATTGAAAAAAGATACTTGAGCGAGAGAGGTTCGACAGGTCTCCAAGCACCGACAAAAACGTAGGAATTTTGTACTCGTCGGATCATCAGTGTTGATACTGCCAAGGGCGGAACGATTGGCGACAATTCAAAACAGCAAAGATCATGAAAACAACAATTCTACGATGCTCCAACGGAGTGAGCGAGACGTGGTCAGAAACCCAAAGACAATACCTGAAGCCGCTCCTGGTGAATTTTACGAGTTTCACATCCGCCTAAAGGTTAGGCAACCTTGCAATCACCTTAGCCCAATGACGGTTGCGTGTTAGTAGTGAAGGAGAAACGCTTCATGTTCAGTCCAATAAATATTAATTAGTACGGGAAATAATAGTTAGAAATGTGCGAGTTGAGAATTGGATGGAATGTATGAAAGACTGCGTGGATATTTGTATTCAATTTCAAAATGAAGGTGAATTACCTGATTCCACAGATAATTAAAAGTCACCATCCGCAGAAAGTATATATCCTGATCCTAGATAGTGTGAAAGAAAAAGAATAGTGTCGCACATTATTGATAACTAAATTTATGTATTGCTGGAATATAGTTCTGAAAATTATAATTTGTTCTTTGTTCGATATTTCATATGATTTCAATCAACATTGTCGAGGATCAAAATGAAAGATCTTCGATTTTCAGTTTACCACTACTTTTGTGGTATACTTTTTCCATATCAATTTTTACAGAAGTAACACGGACCATCGAATAAAAAAAAACGAATTGCACACTTTGATATCTCAATCGCTTTCATTTGCCGTCCTTATCAAGCATGATCGCACAAACATGAGTTAGAATGTTTCGGTCATAAATAGAATGATAACGATTATTAGTAAGTATCGATGAATGAATCTTTTCATAGATTCGGATTTTTTTTTCACTAATCTATATACTGAATGACTCTTTCGTATCGGAAGTTATAGTGAATAAATACATGAAACGAAATGAGAATTTAAGGAAAATACTGAATCCTTGGATATGTGAGGGGAATGATGAGGGATTGCCTTTGGGCTTTCTTCTACTCCGAAGCAAAAAATGGAAATAACGAGGGAAATAATAACTTCTGTGGAAGAATTAAATTAAAAAAATTACAAAGACTCTTCTTTCATGAAAGTTGTGATTTCTTTTTCTTCATTCGGAGAAGAAAGACAAAAAAAAAATTCCCCAAACTTTGTTCTGTACACAAAAATACCCAAGATTTCAATTATCGGTTATAATTGCACGAGTGCATAAAAATTACCGTTTATTTTCATATTTTGGCGAAAGTGCCCGAGTCCGAAGGACGAGGGCTCTTTTACAAAATATGAAAATAACCGAATGCAATTTGTATAAGAAAGATATCACGATTGAATGCAAAATTATCTGGTCATTTTTATGCACGAATGCAATTCATTGGAATATTTCACGAATAAAGAAATTCTCAAGAAAATGTTATTTTTTGTTCATTTATACTTTCCTCTATAGATTGTATGGAGTACTCACCTAAACGCGAAATGTTTTTCTATTTTTGAAGTCTATCTGACATTTATTTGTGTTGTTTACTGACGTCTAGCGATACGGTTTCAAATGTGTTGTTATGGTGACTTTATACAATGTAATTTCCGCTGTTTTCGATAATTGCATTGCTCTTATGGGACATTTTATATATGAGGGAAATATTCATCGTAACGATGATGATAATTCATCCATTTCTCCACTGAAGAACTCAAGAGACATTTCTCTGAGCGAAACGAGATCTTGTCTGGGAGTGGATGAAAGATATTCATGTGAGTGAGATTATTTTTTATAAATAGCTTTATTTTTGGTTTATTTTGTAGACATTTTCTATGTGTGCCATCAAACTGAATGAATTTTCATATGCTTGGTATGCAAATTTAGCAAGAAAAAAACGATTCCTTTGTAACTTAGTGCCTGTCGTGCCATATAGGCAGGGAAGAAGTCGTTTCAGAAGGACCCTTTCTTTCTTTTTGTAAATACACGTACGTATATATAAACAGAGAGTTTGTATTTTTTTATTTTACTCTTCTCACAGAAGTTGTCATTTCTTTTTTTTTTTATGAGAAGAACAAATCCAAGACATTATTCATCATGATTGTAAAGCTGGAATTTTTCAAAATGCTCATTTTTTGTGAACGACCTACGTAATTTCACATCCGATAGTGATAACTCTCAACCCAGCTGAACAACTTCAATTCAGGTACCTAAATATACTATTGAAGTAGAACATTTTTTCTAGCCACTTTCCCCAACTCAGTATAAAAGGGCGCGAAACATTCACAAAAGAAAGAATGTAGGCTTTCACGGCCGGTGTTGTAATATCGCAAGGTTTTCGGGCTTGAGGGCCGTGTATTGGAATTTTTAATTCCGGAATTAAAAATTCCAATACACGGCTCTCAAGCCCGAAAACCTTGCGATATTCACAAAAGATTTCGATCGCGAAAAAGTACCTTGAAAAATATCGATATTTCGGAATATCTTTATGACACAGTTTTTCTTAAAAGTGTTCCCTATCACTTCCCGGGGTTATTTCGAGTGATAAAACTCCTGCCTTAAGCATTCACTCTGGATGATAAAGAAAAGCAACCAACAAAAATGAGTGAACTGTTCTGAATCTCATGTATTCAACAAGATCCAGAAGGTTTTACATTGATACATTCAGAGTAACTGGATTTCGAAGTATTCATGTAATTTCCCAAATATCAACTCAGATTTCAATAAAAAAACTCAACAGCTGCCTTTTAATTTCCTCACAACAGGCATTCTCCTAACTCTACATTTATCGACCATGAGATTGAAAAAGTTGTAGCCTCAATGGGTAACGCAGTAATAAAAGTGCTACGATCACCTGATGGCTTGACAAGTTGAAAGCATCATAATCGGAGAAGAACAGAGGGAGTGTTTACAATTCGAAAAAACTAATGAGGATGTCACAGTTTAGGCTATTTAACATATGTGGTTATAATGATATGCCTAATGATGTTCTATCTACTACGGGGCTTGATGATTATTAACGAAACGAAAAGTAACATTGAAGGCATCGATAAATACTCCAGAAGAATATAATTAAATAAACGTATTCTTTGATGATTTTTTCGAAAATATGTTTTTTTGAAAGATGAAAATAAACGAAAAAATGTTATACGAATCATTGAAACTTGAAAATCGTCAAATGAAAGGCACAGAGATTTTTTATCATATGGTTTGTGACGAAATCAAGCATTGTATCTGGTTCTAATTGGGATGTTGGACCGGTTTTTCACACTCAAACCAAAGACAATGCTGTGAGAAAAATGGAAGACCTAATATGGAATACATATTATATTTTACATTCATTTATTCATCCCAAGAAACTTTTACAGTTTATGGTAGCGATATACAACATATAAACATAATAAAAAAAATTATCTCAAGTTTTTTTTTCGAATGCATCATCAAGCTAAAAATTTCAAAATGTTTCAATGACGTGGCCTATGTAGGGCACAATTATAAAGAAATTTCATGTGGTAACCCTAAAATACATTGAAATCCTATATTACCTGCTGGATCTCTATAAGTAGGTTGGATGTTTTCCTTCTGAAAGCAAAAACTAAGCACCTTATAGACGTAAGAAGTTGTCTCCCTCTTTCAACTTTTGAACAGGATACAGGGGTCCAGCTTCGGCAGTGAAAGACATTTCTCTTAGTAGTTCTTAAAGTAACGTGGTTTTGCAAATATTTTTGGTGGAAACTTCATTCACAAACGTTTTACTTTTTTCTGAAATATACATATTTTTCCATACAAAAATAATGATTACACTGGGTGTTCAATTTTTCTGTTCCAGCAGAAATAATCTGAGTCTCAAAGCTTTGATATTTTCAGCATTTTTTATAGAAATTCATCCTTCGTTTCTCACATCGAAAAACTATTTTACGATAGGGTTTTCGGAAAAAATGGCAATAATGATGGTAATAATAATGAAACGGCTTCATTCATAATAATGGCATGATAACAA
The DNA here is from genome assembly GCA_032362365.1 of Zygogramma bicolorata. Classification (NCBI taxonomy): domain Eukaryota; kingdom Metazoa; phylum Arthropoda; class Insecta; order Coleoptera; family Chrysomelidae; genus Zygogramma; species Zygogramma bicolorata. Next base: position 32,982 of record JAVJAQ010004902.1, on the reverse strand, counting down.
ACAACAGACATATAAAACTGTAGTAATGATTTTTTGAATTTGAATTTCGCGCACTTTAGGATCACTTATGACAGTTGACCGGAAGAGGGTTCTGTGGCCAACTTCCTGTGTCATTATTAGAGTTAGTCGTAGCCAAGATGTAGTAAGAGCAACAAGTGTCTGTTGTGTGTTATAGTTATGTATTTTCACCGAATTATGAAATAAACCGTTAGTTCTATTAGAAAAATTAATATTATTCCTACAGTTATCAGAAGTGGGATGCAGAGGAAGTTATAATGAAAAAAAAAACCTCACCATTTACGCCCGTGTGAATTGTAAACATTTTTAGTCAAGATGGAGGACGACCGGGAAAGGAGAGGTTACCCTCTTCAAAACTTTGAGAATTTCGTATCCAACGTGACATCAGGAGGAATTGGATCGCCAAGTGGTGGACCTAGAGGTAGTGCTCAGCCTCAACCCGTTTTACCAAATAACCAGAACGTGGACTTGGCCGGCATCATGGCCACTATGAACGCCGTACTTCAACAGAACGCCGCCATTATGCAAATGATGAACCAAAATATTCAAAACCAAGCCGGTACCAGAAATTTTAATATTATGCCAGATTTCTCAAAGACTATTCCTGTGTTCAATGCTGAAAATTTGATGGCCAGCAAGCAGTGGATTGAAAACCTTGAAAGTACAGCAACACTTCATGGATGGCCCCCAGCGTTTATTTTGGAGACAGCACGGACTCATTTATCAGGAGCTGCTCTTCACTGGTATGAAGCGAGGAAGGAACACCTCTTGAATTGGCCCTTATTCAGAGAGGAGTTCAAACGTACTTTTATTCATGAAAAAAATCTTACTTCCCTTTGGAAATCCATGCAACTCCGAGTGCAAGGCACGAAAGAAAATATGAGCTTATACTTTCATGAAAAAGTGAAATTATGTAAATTATTGAATTTGGATTTTGAAGAACAAAAGGAACAGGTTGTAGTCGGATTAGCTTCGAGAGAAATCGCCATGATGGTGATGGCCAAAACACATTTGGACTTGGATGATTTATATCGTGACCTGATAAATTACGAGAGACTTAATAATGAGAGGAGACTGCGTTTAGGCCCTATGAAAGAACGTACCAGTCAACCATTCAGACCTGCCAGTGTTCCTGTTGTGGTTAAAGCCGAATATAAGCCCAAAGTCAAGTGTTTCAATTGTTTTGAGGATGGACATTTCATGAGTAGCTGTAGCAGACCAAAGAGAGAGAAGGGTTCCTGTTTCAAATGTGGATCAATGGACCATCAGATCAAACATTACCCTGAGAACGCTAAGCCAAAGCCTGGAGGAAGTGGTAACATAGCACATGTAGATGAGGAAGGTACCAAGTTCCAGCCTGCTTATGAAGTACCTATTGTCCTGCACCTCAGTGAAACTGACATAGTGAAGTCTATCAAGGTCAAAGCTTGCCTTGATACAGGTAGCCCTATAAGTTTGATTAAAAGTGAAGTTTTACCTGAAAGCTCTTTCAAACCCAATGTTGTAAAATCTGATTTTTGTGGTATAAACGGTAGTAAATTAGAGATACTAGGTGTATATGATGGTATTGTAGAAATTCAAAATGTTGTTATCCCCATTAATTTATATGTTGTTCCAAATGATACGATGACATTTTCAGCACTGTTGGGAAGAGATTTCACTTCTATTGATAATTTTGAAATTACTATAGGAAAAGATTTTAAAATTCAAGAAAAAGTAGAAAGAAATAATGACGTTGAACTTAATTAACTAATGCTGATAGATATAGATGAAAATACCAGAGATTTCTCAGTCAAAATAAATCCTGAACTATCATTCCCAATTCAGAAAGAAATAAGAGACTTGATTTCCTATTATTTAGAAGCTCCCCGACCAGATAAGCCTGATGTTGACTTTGAATGTAAAATTATTCTAACAAATGATCGTCCCTTTGCCTTTAGACCAAGAAAAATGTCTTATGATGAGAAAAATAAATTGAAAATAATTTCAGATGAACTGGTCAAAAAAGGGTATATTCGAGAAAGCTACTCACCATATGCTAGCCCTATTGTTCTACTTAAAAAGAAAAATGGAATCGATTATAGGCTCTGCATTGATTATAGAGAATTAAATAAAGTAATGGTACGAGACCATTATCCGTTGCCTTTAATTGATGATCAGATAGATTTATTAAAAGATAAATGTTATTTCACCTGTCTTGATTTAAAAAGTGGATTCCATCACATTAAAATGTCAGAAGACTCTATTAAATATACTTCTTTCACAACACCTATTGGACAGTTTGAATACTTACGTTTACCGTTTGGGACTTGTAATGGACCTTCTGTGTTCTGTAGGTTCATTCATAAGATTTTCAGGAAGCTAATTTTAGAACATAAAGTCATGATTTACTTGGATGACATTCTTATTGCCACAAGTACCATTTCAGATCATTTAGAAATACTCAGAGAAGTTTTTCAGTTGATGATAATGAACTTACTCGAATTACGCTTGGACAAATGTACTTTCATGCAAAATAAAGTATTATACTTAGGGTATGTAGTGAGTGTTGAAGGTATTAAACCAAACCCAGAAAATGTAGAGTCAGTTAAGAACTATCCTGTACCAGATACTTCTAAAAAAGTTCATAGATTTTTGGGACTAGCCTCCTATTTTAGAAGATTCATTCTGTCTTTTGCTACTGTTGCCAAGCCCTTATATGATTTGATAAGAAAAAATTCTGTTTTTAACTTTGGTGAAGCTGAATTGAACTCTTTTAGAGAGATTAAAAATAAATTGACTAATGCCCCTATTCTAGCCATATACTCACCCTTATTACCTACAGAGGTACACTGTGATGCCTGTTGTAGAGGTTATGGTGCTATATTACTTCAGAAACAAAAAGATAATTTATTCAAGCCTGTTTTTTATTTTAGTAAGAGAACTACCGACTCAGAGTCAAAATTTCATAGTTACGAACTGGAAATGTTAGCTATAGTGAACGCTTTAAATAGATTTCATATTTACCTGCAAGGTATACGATTTAAAATAGTTACTGATTGTAATTCTATTAAATTAGCTTTGAATAAAAAAGAAATTAATCCCCGCATTAATCGATGGGCTCTAATCTTACAAAATTATGATTATGAACTTGTCCATCGGGAAGGCAATCGAATGAAACATGTGGATGCTTTAAGTCGAGTCAATTCTTTATTAGTTCTAGAAGAAAATACTTTTGAACAAAATTTATCAATATGTCAAAACCTAGATCCTGAAATAAAAAATATAGCGACAGAGCTACAATCAAAAGAAATGAAAACTTTTGAATTAAGAAATGGTCTTGTTTATAGAAAAATAAAGAACAAAATTTTATTCTACGTTCCAACCAATATGGAAAGTCAAGTTATCCAAAGATCTCATGATCATCTGGGACATATTGGTATCGAAAAAACCACCGAATACATTTCCAGAGTATATTGGTTCCCTGAAATGAAAAATAAGGTTAAAAAATATATTCAGAATTGTATGAAATGTTTAACTTACTCACCTGTTACTGGTCCTGCTGAAGGTTTATTGTATAACATACCTAAGGGTGACAAACCCTTTCTAACTATTCATATAGATCATTATGGACCCCTAGAAAAAACTCCTAAAGGAAAGAAATATATTTTTGAAATTATTGATGGATTTACTAAATTTGTAAAGTTATATGATGTAAAGTCAACCAAAACAATTGAAGTTATTCATAAATTGGAAGATTATTTTGACTATTATAGTAAACCTATTCGCACTGTGTCTGATAGAGGTAGTGCGTTTACTTCTCAAGAATTTGAACAATATCTTAAGAAGATTGACATTGTACATATCAAAATTGCTACTGCATCGCCAAAATCAAACGGACAAATAGAGCGAATTAATAGGGATCTAACACCTATGTTGTCAAAATAAACAGAGTTGAAGAATAAATGGGATAAGTTTTTACCAGTTGTGGAATTTTCAATCAATAATACTTTTTGTAAGTCTATTTCCAACAGTCCTTCGATGCTATTATTTGGAACACAGCAGAGGGATAGAAATGATAGTATTCGAAACTATATAGAACATCAAAAAGAAGATGGTGTGAATTTAGATGTTATTCGTAAGTCAGCACAACTTCAAAATGAAAAAGTTCAGAAATATAATAAAGTTCAATTTGACAAACATCATAAAGTCCCACATAAATATCAAGTTGGAGATTATGTAATGATTAGAAATACCGATGTAACCCCTAATGTAAATAAAAAGTTGATTCCAAAATATAGAGGACCTTACGAAATAAGAAAACTACTAGGAAACGATCGATATGTTGTGAGTGATATTGAAAACTTCCAAATCACTCAGCGACCTTTTGAAGGTATATGTTCACCTGATAATATGAAACCTTGGATTGTAATAGATTTAGAGAAAAACTAGTCTACTTACCGTATTTTGTTAATCATCAAAGTTATTCTTCATTCCCATAACGAATTTTGGACCTATTCTAATCTTAAGAAAAACTTATGTATCAATATTACTCATTAAGAAGCCTTGTTATGTGAACATTTATGTTATGAATTATGTATTAGAAGTAATATGTATCTTGATTCATTTGCTTCTAGATTATGTGTTTTGAAACCCATTAAGAAGGCCATATTTATGTATGTTAAGATCGAGACGATCATATGTCAGGTTGGCCGAGTTGTAGTAATGATTTTTTGAATTTGAATTTCGCGCACTTTAGGATCACTTATGACAGTTGACCGGAAGAGGGTTATGTGGCCAACTTCCTGTGTCATTATTAGAGTTAGTCATAGCCAAGATGTAGTAAGAGCAACAAGTGTCTGTTGTGTGTTATAGTTATGTATTTTCACCGAATTATGAAATAAACCGTTAGTTCTGTTAGAAAAATTAATATTATTCCTACAAAACAAGATGAATAGGTGAAGTGTCAACTGATGCTGTGAGCCATTGACCAGGTCTCACTGACTGTTTTGAATCTTTAGACTAGGAATGACCGCTTGTGTCGAACATTGAAAAGAGAATCTAGAATATACAAGGTTTAATTCAAAGTTTTCGACTTGGGTGATGTGCAATTGTTTTATGTTTGGAAACATCAGCCTCAATGAACTAACTGATCTCTTCAAAGAGTGTGGACTTCGACAGCTGGTGTTTGAATTGAAAGCGGTTTTTGGATGCGGCAATGTCTACCGCCATTGAAGACGAAACGTCAAGTCCAGAAACAAGCAGACCACGGCTAACAAACCCGAAAACCGTTAACTGTACTCTAATTCCAAATACAAAATCTACAAAAGATTGGAGTCGTGTCGTGTACAATGATATCGTTGCTATTAAACCAGTGTGCCAAGACTATTTTTCATATGAATGATTCACTGGATCACCTTGCAAGCACATAATACCAATTAGAGAAGAAAAATGCGCAACGAACTTGCACTTGCCAATTTCAATCAGCACTTAAAGAAATCACTTTCGTTGATTTCTTTTAATTATTTTAATTAGAAAATTGAATTAGGTACGATAACGCAGTCTACGCTTTTAATAAAATGTGGGCTGTAAGATATATACACTTACTCACCACCACTTCCGTTCTTCCTTTGTTTCGGTCCTTCCACGGATTTTGTTTCATTAAGGGGATCATTACGAGACTTGGAAGCGGTGTCGCTTTCAAAGGTACACAGTGTGTGTTCGAAAAAGGTCACACCAGTTTCGTGCTGACAGGCCTGCCCAGATTTGTTCATTTCAGTAAGTGAGAAACATTTGAAAAATTTGGTTGGTGTTAGTCATCATTTTTTATTCATTATTCCTCGAGATGGGTCAAAATACACGAATATATCAAAAAAAAAACCTTCCTAGCTAATGCCATTCCGAGTGTTGTTTCGCACGCCTATTCAGTAAGATATTATAAACAGAGCTTCATTTGTTAGAAATAATTCGAAAAGAAATAAAGATCAAATATGGGAGAGAAAAATCTCTAAAAATTTTGTATACTCTTCAATTGTTCCTATAGTATCCCATTTTGTTTGTACAAACGTCACACATGTTTTTTGTCGTAATCATGTATCAATCATACCTAGATTTTAGTTTATATGTTAACGGTTATTTCATTTACAAAATAGCAATGGAAAAAATGGTGAAACAAGTGAGTATTATGCAAGTGATTATGGCATGGAATAATGACGATGATCGATAATTTAACGAATGCCATAATCTCTTTTTCAAGCCTATTTTGGAAAATTTTCGATGGAATTTCAATTTCTTACACCTAGTGTCAAAATGTGACTGTTCTGTCATAGGTAAATTGATGTTATCCCTCTATCATGTGTGTACCATTTGTTGTTAATACGTGTTCAGCTAATTTCTACTCATCTATTTCTAGTCTTCTCAAGTTGTTTTTTGTGTTCAGCTGTCTTTATTCTTAATGGCCAGTATAAATACTGCCACGTACTCCAGGGAAACTATAAACACAAGTTTTTGAATTCTGTTCCGTATTCAGAGGTTTGTTTCGAGTTAAAATACATCTGATCATGTTCTCTGTTTTGAATATTGTTCTTACATTCATTTATATACGTTTGATTCTTCCTGGTGAACCTTGAATGTGAGGAATGATCATTTTTATAGTTGTGTTTGCTCTATACGAACTTTTGGATGGTTTCATTAAGGAATTAATCAGGGTAAGCATTTTCTCTCGGTTCATTTTTTATGGTAACTATATCTCTGTCTCGAATCTATGGGTTTGATGATACGATTTGTGCTCTAGCGAAGAAAAGACTCTTGATGACACCAATTTGCCCAAACAAAAGGGATATTATAAGAACTTAAAGCTTTTTCCTATCATTTCTGGGGTAGAGAAAACCCAAAAAATGGATTCCAGAAAATTTTTACTTCCCCAACACACATTCCAACCATATTTACAACTTATCACATTTTATTATTTGTAAAAGGTCAGTTTATCGTGATTTTGGAGACTGCATTATTAGGTTTTTGCGGTTTGAAGCCCGCTACACAGTTATTTTCACAACTAATAATTCACTAACTAGCACTTCGTATTTCATAAGATATATTTTGAATTATACATTTTATATTTCCATCGGCCCAACGTAAATCTTTGTCTTGTGCAATATTACAAAAATATCCTTTGAAATAACAAATGTGATGCTGAGTTGTACGTGCTCGTTTAATTTTTTAACGAATGAATAACGTATTCGTTAAATGTATTGCAACTATTTGAATTTCTGATAATAAAGTAACAGACCTTTGACATTCAAAATCACGTTCTGTTTCAATCAAATTATTTGTGCTATAACTACAAACTATCATTTTGAGGTGGCAAATATATAAAGTGATGTTTCTAGAGTCCTAGAGCATCACTTCTTTCCATTATTTCATTCAACTGATTCAGGAATTGCAAATACATGGCGTAGATTCATTTCCATTGAAAAGTTCGAAAGATTCCAACAACAAATTCCAAGTTTGGATAACATCCAGATTGCCAGCATCTGTGTCTGGATGAAGCTGAGATCGTTTAAAACCATTCAACGAACAGTGTGAGTATATTGCGTCTGATTTTCAAGTTATAACCAACCACTAGAAAAATGGAAATATATCACTTACCCAAAGAAGCCTCCGGATCAGAAAGATCACTGATGGAAGGCACTTTCTGGATGGAATCCAGTGTCCTCTGCGGCTGATCTTCATCGCTTTCATCAAAGATCTCTTGTTTCATCACCGAAAACGGCGTAGTATACTCGGAGTCTTCATTCTGTAACAAAAAAAATTCAATGTTGAAGATAGTGATTTGGTTCTGTCAAAATTGTAGTTTGAAATCTACCAACGATGAGTTCTGTGGCTCAGATCAATAAATTATCTGGGACAGTTATATGCAATATCGACCATGATCAGTACTTTTGAGATTCATTACCCTCAAAGAGTTTGTCAATGATTTTGATTTTCTCTCAACAGTAACTGAGTAATTGTTGTCTGCTCTTGTTGATAAAAATGTCCTAGGTCCAATAAAATGCATTCCTACGTGCGTGTGGTGGAGTGCACTAGTTTTGTAAAGCACTATTTTTTACGGCTATAACACAAAACCGCTCTATCTCAACTGTTTTCAATAGAACAATGAGTACATCATATGTCTTCAATTTCATTTCTTTACCTATCAACACAATGTCTTCATTGTGTTACAGTTGTAGTTACTATTATTATGTATTATTACACAATGAATGAGCTCCTCCATTTCTTCCATTTTTCATACCAGTTGAAAATTAGCAATCCATGCGAGTAAGGCAGCCTTATACACTATATTTTGGATTGAGGTGGCCTTTACTTGATGGAAATCAATAGTTATTACGCTATAAGGTAGAACAATGGAGAAGGTGGAAATTTAATCGTGTTCTACCTTAGCGTTATACACTATACCTTTTCTACGGCTATAACTGATGATAGCGAAATGATTCAACAAACAAAAACTTCAAATTCAATGTCATTCGAAGTTTCCAGGTTAAATAGAGCTGTCATTACTTGAAATTTGATATTCCATGGAAGACTGGAATTATTGGGTAATAACTATGACGACTGTAACAAAATGAAGTTACTGTTCCATCAAGAACAGTTGAAAAAAATATACTAGTAGTTGTAAACGTGATTTACACGTATACAGTGTGGTCCACTAAGTCTGCAACAAATGGGAAACTTTTTTATTATCGATTTCTCAGAAAATTTTATTCTTGACAAAAGTTGGTGCATGTTCCAAAACTATACCAAGTGTACCTGAAATGGCTTCATGACAATCACCATACAGGATAGGCCAAAAAATATAAATTTCGTTCAAGAGCAAATTACCATTATTTCAGAAAATATAGAAATATGTTGAGGGGAAAAGTTGCTTGGAATTAAAAGTTATGTTCAGATACGAAGTCATGGCCTGCTATTCGATTTTTTTTTTCTTTTGGAAAATTTTGAATTATGCCCGTATGATACATATTTTTACTATTTTGATTCAATATGTATTTGAAGCAGCTACAATCAAATCGGTTTGGAGTATTTCTTATCGAATTAAAGTGAATTTGTATAATTTACATAGATTTGTATTTTTTTAGGTGACCGTCAACTTCTTGTTTGTTGCAACGATATTTAACAGAACTCTAAAATAACACAAATACTTTTTTTAACGAGGCAAATACTTTACTAACTACATAAAAATATTTGTGTTATTTTAGAGTTCTGTTAAATATCGTTGCAACAAACAAGAAGTTGACGGTCACCTAAAAAAATACAAATCCAAGTAAATTATACAAATTCACTTCAATTTGATAAGAAATGCTCCAAACCGATTTGATTGTAGCTGCTTCAAATACATATTGAATCAAAATAGTAAAAATATGTTTCATACGGGGGTAATTCAAAATTTTCCAAAAGAAATGAAAATTCGAATAGCAGGCCATGACTTCGTATCTGAACATAACTTTTAATTCTAAGCAACTTTTATCCTTAACATATTTCTATATTTTCTGAAATAAGGGTACTTTACTCTTGAACGAAATTTATATTTTTTGGCCTATCCTGTATGGTGATTGTCATAAAGCCATTTCAGGTACACTTGGTATAGTTTTGGAACATGCACCAACTTTTGTCAAGAATAAAATTTTCTGAGAAACCGATAATAAAAAAGTTTCCCATTTGTTGCAGACTTAGTGGACCACACTGTATACCAAACGCCATCGACTTGGCTTGTTACTAACTCCCTACGCCATATCTCTAGTTATTCGCGGACCCGTCAATTGTGAGACGTGATACGGTCTTTTCCCAACACGAAGTAAAATTCTCATAGAAAAATCTCTGCCCCGTTGGAGAATTGAACCCACGACCCTCGGATCGTGAGTCGGATGCGGAACCATAGCACCAACTCCCTCTCCCGAAAATATACTATTTCATCATACCTTTCTGTTGAATCCTCATTAAAAACCAAATTTTCAATTGGAAAGGCTGCCATAACGTCCTAGAACCACAAGAGTCCTTTCTGTTACATTGACAAAAGCAGAGAACTATGGATACCCGTATCTTTGAAACCATAGTATATTCACTTTCGAGAGGAAATATTATTGAGTAGGCTGCTCTCTGAGAGTCATAAATATTGACTCCCTGCTTTTGCTTCCTTCCAATCTCTTCATTTTGATTTCTTCCATGAATCAAATATTGGAATTTTTCAATAATGTGCGAAGCTACTAATATTTCACAGCATACTCGCAACTTTCTCCTTCGAAAACATTTTTTCAAAAGCCAAAAAGTGATCTAACACACCAGTTATCCCCAGCATAGCATTGGTTTGAAGTGAAAAACTGTAGATGCCAGAGAAGTAGCATTCATAAAAATTGAAATGGGAATATTGTAATTAACCTACATGAACACATTTGTCAGACAGAAAACTCAACTCAGCAAATCATTGATTATACATTTTCAGTTTTGTCTGTTTCGAAATTTTTCCATTCTTCAAAGAAATGAAAATATGTAATGGTAAAGTAAAAATTTCTACCCAAAACTCTGACGAGAGACAAGTCCTTGTTTGACAGCCAGCAAATCATTTGTTTTCCACGCACTTTATCGACTTTCAGGTTCCAAAGTTTAGTGCCAGTCACAATCAGTGATACCATAATAGATGCCTTATAATGGAACATGAAAATTTTCAATAAATTGATTACAGTTTGATTCATTTTGATTTCTTTGGAGAAAGATGTCAGTGTCTATTTTTGTAGCCGCGTCATAACACCACAGTAGTAACAACGAGGGGGAAACCGCAAGGGAATTTTGGTGTACAGGTCGCAGGAATTAGTCGGGAATTACAGGAATTTTTCGGGCATTACTCGGGTATTAGAGGAATTACAAGGGCATTACTAGGGAATTAGAGGAATTGCAAGGGCATTACTCGGGAATTAGAGGAATTGCGTGGGCATTACTCGGGCATTACTCGGCAATTGAAGGAATTGCAAGGGCATTACTCGGGAATTAGAGGTATTGGTTAGGAATTTCGAGATAATTGTGGGTATTTTTTTGTCTTCAAAATGGTGGGATTGATAACTAGAGGTGTCTGTTTTTTCACGAATCGGTATAAAAGCTCATCACCAAAAATCATATCATACTTTGTGAGCCTAGTTCACTGATATATGAAAAGAAATTTGATTGTTTGGCTTCTAAATCAAGGGTTTGCAGTACGGAGGGTTATTTCATTACAATGAAGATCAACGCAGTTGAAATCGTCCCCGTTCTTACTTCCTTCCCATTATCATTTTTATTGATGTGATTTTCTGATAAATAGAGACTGATAACTCATCTCACTCTGTTATTGCTAATGCATATGTAGAATTCGTTAATAATATTATAACAATATACGGATGTAATGTACTTATGATGAAGTTAACTAACAGGGAGAAACGTTTTAAAGCCAAAGATAAAATCATTTCAATGAACTTCAATATCTGATTCACCATTCAGGAATTTCACGGGAACGTTTTTTTTTTCTTTTTCAGTATCGTATGTAAATTTCAATTCAAATTTATACTTTCAGCATCTCGACCATTATGAAACTGATTATCAAGTTAGATTCTTATAAAATGAATATCCCTGAATTCTGATAGTGTTTTTGATCACTTCTGGAATAGGGACCCCTCCGAAAACCTCAGTTTCTATGGATATAAATGCCTATTACGAGACCTATTATAATGTATATGAAGCGGCAAATATTATGGAAGAACGACCATCGTGATAGAATATCACGTATTCAATGCTCCCTAAAAATACTGGTTCGGACAACTGTTTTCCAGCAAACGATAACACCCGAAAACAGCCGAATTCGCGCGAAAGAGGTGAACTCATGAACTCAAGTTCGCACTTGTCATTTGTCATTCTGAAAATTTTTGCGAGATTTGTCGTTAACTAGATTTTTTAGACGCATTCTCTCGTTTACAAGGCAAACAATAGAATCTGAATCAATTTCAATTACCTTCTGATAATTTTTCATATTAAACATCTGTCCTAGAAGTTTCTCACAACATGTTTAGCTTGATAACGATTGACAGCGAAATTATTGCACAGGGCGTTAATCAAGTGTTTGCAAAGTTGACAATCAAATATCGGAATGAGACTATAGTTCATTGGCGCCGATATTTTCAACAATAATATGATTGCATTGAAGGACTTTGATCGAAGTCGATGGCATTTGGTATGAAGATAGGTACTTAACCCAAATCTCGACCCAAATAGCATTACGTACTAGTAGGTAAGTATTGAAGATTTCAAACGTAACTTCGAAGTATTTTTCCCATGAAGGAGTAGTATAAAAAAAATATCAAAGGTATGAAGGGAAAAATGAAACGAATAGTATATTTTTCAGTATGCATTCCAATTTCGAAATTTGGGAAAGACTTGAGATTTTCTAGAAAATTAAAGTTATGAATGAAATTTTGGATAATAAATTTGAAGTAAGTGCATGGTTAAAAAAAATTGGTATTTGTGATTTTTTTTCTACTTCATCTTATTGGTCAAGATGACATAATAATGCCGCCATATTGAATTGGAGAAACATGGCTCCTAAGCCTAACAAAAGTATGTTTTATCGTTGAAAAAGATAATGTTCCATCGAATGGAGCAACAAAATATGCAGGATTTCAATAATAGTATATTTCATTAGAAGTCGAGAAAATATGCTTTTTTTGGTGCATACGCGACAAGTTTCCGTGGAAAGTCGTGCCAGCACGGAATTTTGTAATTGACGATATTTTTCATTAAATCTACCTGAGAATCATATATTGTTAAGAAACATTTGGGAAAAGTAATAAAATTTCCCACTGCTCCTGGCTTCCTTACTTTTTCTTCAAAAGCTGCGGATCCGTTTATCGCTTCAAATAATTTCGAGTAGGCGCCATTGACAATGCTCTCAATGAGGATTTCCACAATGTTTTTTTGATGACGTAATGAATAGTCGTCATTTCATTGAGGAAAGATAAAAAAATCGATTTCATTAGGAATTCGTGAAAACTAACAGGGAATTTCGAAGGAATTAGTCTGGTATTACAGGCATTACTAGGGAATTTTTGAGGAATTAGAGGTATTATGGGGGAATAACATAGGCATTAGGTGTATTACACGGGAATTTCTGGGGTATCACAGGCATTACAAGGGAATTAATGGCATTACTCGGGCATTGGAGGCATTGTTTGGGGAATTAGAGGTATTACTTCTGGTCTTCAAGGGAATTAGTGTACAACATTTCTCTTGCGGTTTACCCCTCGAGTAACAAGTATCTGATTTTCGAAGGCAGTACCCAGACTTAAAACAAGAAATCAACCTCTCGGGCTGACATCTATTGTATTTTTTCTAGGAGTGCTGGTTTTATAATTTTCTTCAGTTGGTAGTTTTGAGAAAATTCGATAAAACTATAATTTTGTGTACAGAAGAGCCCTGGGTCTCGAACACATGCATTGCTTATCAGGGAACCATTGCAGGTCAAACAACATACACAAGAATCTTCCTTTGTACATTTTGTCAGTTTTGCGACTCGTCTGGTGGCTGGTAATACAAAATACATTGAACTCTGTTCCACTCCAACGTTGACCAAAATATCTGAAGGTCAAGATATTCAAGACTGAAAATTATTGTTCTTGGCTTTCCAGCTTCCACACATACCTATAATACACCTACTCGAAATTGGAAGCACGTTCATACTCCGGTACCTGAAACCGCATTGATTATATCCATAAAAATATCCTGCGAGTGAAGACCAAAAACCAATCGAATGTTGTTTTTGTCATCGACGACTACAGTGATCGCACCTCAAGAACGAAGTTCATATTTCAAAACGATACAGAACAAAGAGGGAGCATGCAGACAGAGGTCGGCGTTGTATTTATGAATGAATTGATCACACTGGACGTGGCCTTGCTTTTCTAGACATGGAAATGAATGAGTCTGCCGAGTGCCGAGTGCGTTTGGTGTTCTACGATTGTCACAACTACTTCTTGCAGCGTTGCCGTATCAAAAATAGATTCATACCAAGAGTAAAGCACATTTCTGATGAACTGTTCGTTTCCTTTCTTTATGAAGGGTGCTTTCTTCGGAGAGAATGAAATGATGTATTTGATATATTGGTCTCATCATTCATTCAATCCTATGACTTGTACGAATCAATAATAATAATAATAATAAATATACTTTATTGTCGGGAGTCATATAACTTATTGATGAAGCTTGAATATAAATAAAACGTAAGACATATCTAGTAAAAACATGAATTAATTTGTATGTCATCTAGTGGACAATGAAAAAACAAATAGTTCAGACAGAAACAGCATATTTGAATACCGGAAATAAAAAACAATGTAAGCACAATTAATGTAATGAATGGGAGAATTCCTGCAACAAGTAGTAAGGTCTCTCAGAAAGAAAATTTCTGACAGTTTTTCTGAACTGACTTTTATTAGAGTTTGTCGTCCTAATATCAACTGGTAAGTGATTAAACATCTTGCCAGCAATGTAGAAAATAGAGTCTCTGGTGAGATTTTTAGTAGACGAAAGAGTTTCAGTATGTGAAGATTGTCGCAACATAATGATTAAAAGGTGAGGGGAGAATTTTGATTTATTTTTATTTACCAGGCAGACCAACTCCAGTATCAATAATGCGATAACCGTAAGTATTTTGTTGAATATCTCTGAATGACAAACGGGGTCTGATTTTATATATGAACCTAATGGCCTTTTTTTTATTAAATGAGCAATTCATTGACTAGTGTTGAGTTACACATTCCCCAGAAAGGTATTCCGTAACGAAGGTGACAATCTAAAAAAGCAACCAGAAGAGATCTGGCTTTTGAATTGTTTAACATGTTTATCAAATTTAAGATTTTTGTCTGTGAGCATACCCAGGGATTTAGTTCAATCTTCATTACCTATTACGGCTCTGCCAAACGAAGGTTCGTTCCATAGGAGCCCAGATCTACAAGTTCATCTAGTTCTTTGTTACGTTCTCTCTATTCAAATTTTCCGTTACATAGCTTTATCTAACTCATTGTCTTTTGAAGGGATACTACCCAGTTAACATCCCTGTGATGCTTCCTAACTGATTAATAGTACTATGAAACAATTTTTCCACATTTTTCCCGGATGGCCTTCTATAAAAGATCTGTGAATGTTACTACGCATATGTGACATATAAATGTTCTGTTATGCCCTTACTCAAATCCTGCGACGTGATTTCTCATCACTGTTTTGGGTAACCCCACTGCTACCCCAGTTCACTATTTGCTGCTGAAAATAAACTTTCGTAGCTCGTGATTCCTGGTTACCCTGACATTTGGTGAAGAATCAGTAAGAGACTTGAATTCTCAACTGTATTTCCAAGTTTTTCTACATATCACTTTCGAGATTTGTAAATGTCTCAAATGAGGCCGTACTAGCCGTTCAAATATTGATCCTCATCCCTTTTGTTGGGATAAGCTGTTCATTTCGAGCATTGGATGATTGCAATTTCTGATTGAAATGGAATTACAGACAGAATCCCCATTGATTTTTCATTCTAAAGTAGTTCATTCTTGCCCCTTCCCCTATTTCTGAAATGTATTGGGGGAAATTGACTGTTTCCATCTCTACTATTGGATATGGTTTTGTGGCACCTGTTATACCAGGTTGGGCAAGTTCCTAGACCTCATTCAATTTGTTGAGAGCAGATTTATTTCTGTTCAGACAATTAAAGCCGCTCTAACATTGATAATTGCTCAGCTCTTCAGGTTGACTGACAGTCATTCGATATCTGAAGTTAAGCAAGGCCGAGCGCGGTTAGTACTTGGATGAGTGACCATGCAGGAAAATGCCGTGTCGAAAGCCCGTACAGCTGCAGCGAAATAGCATATCATAGCTCGCAGACAATATATCAATGAGCACAAGATGTATTGAGGATATGCCGTCCTTCGGAGGGGACGTAAAGCCGTGGGTCCCGAGTCCATGGATGTTGGGCTCGTTAAAGATCCCTACCTCTGGTTGGAATACCAGAGGGTTTGACAAAATTTCCGGTTGGGGGAAGTGTGCTCACCGGCGTCGGTGATTGGCCTTGGTAGCGGAAATAGGCCGACGTTAAATAAAAAGAAATAGATAGAACATTGATAATTACGAAATAGGTCCATTGTAATTGTCTTGGAATATAGTTCTCATGTTTGGGACTCGGCACCGAAACATTCATTGAAACTTCTTGATTCTATCCAGAGAAAAACAATCCGTCATGTTGGTGATTCTTAGCTCACAGACTCGCTCACTCCGTTGGAGCATCGTAGAAGGGTCGGATACTTGTCTCTCTTCTGTAGATATTTCCACGGTCGGTGGTCTTCTGAACCGACGAGTGCAGCATTCTCAATCCTTCGTTGTGAGCTTAGAGACCTATCGAACCTCCCTTGCCCAGGGACCTTTTTTCAAAAGAAAACCTGAACTTTGGAACTCATTGCCGTGGGAGGTTCTCCTACAAATTTCAAGTTTATGTTTATTCCCATCTCCTGTCTCTTGATTCAAGCGGTATTATCTGAACATTACTTGAATAACGTGTAATTTCTGCCCTGATTTCTGAAAAAAAAAAGATTCCTGGGCAATCGAACCTGCGTTCACTAATGTCCTGACTCGTAGTGATATTTAACTCGAGAATTGATAGAACATGTTTTCAAAAGAATGGAAATGGCTAATGTGTGTTCGAATGTGTAAATGAGCGTGAAATCAGAAACAAGAATGATGAAAGAAAATCGGTTTCAATAGATTGGTATTTCAGAATCATCACGAACTCGTTAAGGTAGGAAGTAGAGTGGGAAATTTTCATCAAGAGAATCGATCGTATTTCCTGGAGTTGGGTAACATTCTCTAAGGGCAAACAGTAACAATGGTTTCACATTATTTGGCGATTAGACTGTCACCTGGTTGTTGGTGCTGCATTCAAAACAATGTGCACCACATGAAAGAATGTAGAATGTAAGACGCGTCGATGATGAGAGTCTAAATTAACAAAATTATTGAAAATATTTCAAGTTTCTATATTTGTTCGCGATATTTCCTTCAAGAATATAATACGAACCTCATTCACTAAGATATTCCGGAGTTCTGCTACATTTCTCCTGGTTGGATTTTGATTCAGAATTCAAGAAAGCATTCTGCAAATGTCAGTGTCGAGACTATCTGTATTTGTGCGAAACTAGGCAACGGTGTAAGAAACTCGACGTGGTCAGTAATCTTGCGTAATTTTCTGTTGATGGGCGATACGACCACAACTAAATAACATGCATTACAGTCGTTTCACCAGCACCAGCCAACGCGAGTAATGATGATTTATATCGAAGCACATGCGACGATGCTACTAGCTTGTTTTATTTATTTATCGCCTCGCGATTTATATTTCTTTTTGAAGGAAATTCAAAATGTAGAGCCAACGGCTGTCTAGTCTAGACGACTGTGAAATTCATGAATACTTGTATACAATCTTCTTTCATTTTTAAATAAATTTCTATAGCAGAATAGCCGTTTGGTGTTCTCCAAGGATGCATTCTAGAACCAACTCTGTTTTTATTTCTAAGCTGGATTTGAAGGAGAGTTATTTTCATCTCAACTTCCACTTTCGAGTAAGCTTTGTAATTTTCTCTAAGAAAATATAGACATTTTATGAAGCACTTCCTTTACAAACTACACATGCGCATCAATCATGAATGTGATGAGAAGAAAGGGGATGATTTAACAACAGCTTCTTTCTTGGTGAGTCTTGAAGTTCCAATTTCATTATCATTCGTAGTGTAATTCGCACATGCGCAAATTACTCTTCCAAGAGTTGGATTTTCTCAAGTTAAAATGAAAGTGAAAATGTTGGTGCCTAACATTGTCCATTGAAAATAAGACATTTAGGTTGCATAGTGAAAGTGTAAGTGAATATTACTGTTTCATAAATCTTTGAACAATTTCTGTAATTCGCAGCGGTTGTACTTGGGTAGTTACACTTTAGTTAAGTAGCACTTGGGAAGAAACGAAATCAAGAAGTATTTAGCAGGGACGCAGCCAGAAGTTTGGTCTGGGAAAGGGCCGAGCATATCCAAATGAAAATCTTGACTTCAGCTTTGGATTTCTGAAGATAAAACTATATAACCTGTAACTTTTTCGGCTCAGGGGAAGCATTTTTTAGTGTGTTATCTTGAAGAAGTATCAATTTCTTCCTTTTCGAAAAAAAAGTTGTGAAACTCATCATCAACGAAACTGTTCCTTTCCTGGCTGTTAGAACATTCCTTATTTCTCACGATGTTCCCTTAACATCATAGAATTATAGTTTGTTTGAGAGCCCGAATGTTAGCAGACATTGAGATGGAGCTGAAAAAAAACATTATTATCGGAAATACTCAGAACATCGCGTCTCGAATTTACTTCCCGAATAACATTGAATAGATAATTTCTTCTCGATTTATTGATCCACATACTTTGTTGCTAGAGCACTTCAATTAAAATCTCCGTGGTATCCCAATGAATACAAAAAATAGGCAGAAACACTTCATTTTCTATAATAATAGACTACTCTAACATGTGCTACTTTTATAAAACTTCCACTTCTACGTTTTCTCGTATCAATCTCAAAAAAAACCCGGGTACCGAATTTCGTGCAAATAACTTATTTTTTGCAAGAGTTATTTTCAAGAAGCGAACAAAAATATTCAATTTCAACACCCTGTATCTCCGAAACGAAGCATCTTCGGACACAAGTTCATATAGACTTTTTTTTCTTAAAATTGTCTCAGGAATACGCCACTTGAATATTTTAACGTACTTATGTTACACCCTGTATAACCCAGGTACCGAATGTATCGATTCCATCTCGTATACTACAAAACCGGTAGCTGACTCTTTCGATTGTCCTTAGAAGACGAATAGGTTGTCGAGTGTCTCTCGATCACAACCCGACGTATTTTGTAATGTGTCCGGATGCCTCGAGATGCATCCGAGAGAAACAGTAAATGTACAAATCGAGGACGATGCAAACGCGTTTTATTTTTATGTTGATGTTTACAATTCGAACGGTCACCCATTAATTAGTATTTCGGATGGCTATTTAAATTTGTGAACGCGGTTTTATTGTAATTAATTCGTGGGAACTCTCCGGTTGCGGTTATACGAGGCGATTCATTTGAAAACGTGTGGTTTATGTATAGAGTTGCGTGTGAACCAGGAGATATTCATACGATTACCAAATCAACTAGCGAAATTTCACGTCCCTTCAGTATAGTGGACTAATATACACAGTGAGACCCATTTAATCCTAACAGCAAACCAATCGGGATTTAGAGACAATTTCTCTTGTGAATCTGCTTTGCAGCTGATTGTTACCAAGTGGGTACACTCTATCGATGAGGGAGAATACGTTGATGCGGTTTTTCTTGATTTACGAAGAGCATTCGAAACAATTGACAGGAATCTCCTTTTAAAAAATTTAGAGTCAATTGGGATCAAAGGGATTGTGCTCAATTGGTTCAAGAATTATTTGAATGATCGACAACAAGTCACAAAGATTGGAAGTGAGTTATCCAATCCAGTCACTACAAAGTTTGGTGTCCCCCAGGGAAGTGTTCTAGGGCCGTTTATATTTTTGATGTATATAAATGAATTAAACACAAACCATACTAGTGACTTCTTATTATTTGACGACACATTACTTACTATCTATAGCACATGAAGACCTGAACGTAGCCGTAGATGAGATGAATTCGTCTCTAATTCAAATTGAAAATTATTTTTCAGCAAATAAAATGAAATTGAATATTTCCAAAACGAAAGATATGATTCTAACAACCTCATACAAAGATAACCAACTAAATATTAATACTCTTTTTCAGTATGTTGATGGTCAGGAAATTGAATTTGTGGAAGAATTCAAATATTTAGGTTTTATGTTGGACAATAGTATGTAGTATAATTATATGACCAAAAAGTTATCAAAAAAGATATATTTTCTCACTAGGATTTCAAAACACCCTTCTACAAGTGCAAAAATAAACCTATATGATACAATACTACAGCCCAATTTCGATTATTGCAGTACGCTGTTATACAGTTTTTTGTCGCTGCAAAAGTTACAGAACAGAGGTATGAGAGTGTTTTTGGGATGTAATCGTTATACAAGTATATGCTCTATGCTCATTGCATTGCAATGGTTTGTCTATTCTTGATAGGTATTATAGATCAGCAATGATATTACTTTTTAAGATTACCAATCATATGCTACTTTCTTATTTCGAAGAGTTTATCATTTACAGAAATTTCACTCATTATTACACTACTGAACAAAATGACAATTTTCACCTGCCTCGATGTAGTTTATCTATCTCCATGAAAATTGTATTATATAATGGCCTCAATGAATATAATAAACTTCCCCAAAATGTGAAGAATGACAAAAACCTGCTTCAATCCAAAAAAGATTTGACTGATTATATGAAAAGTATCAATAGATAGTAAGTCACTCTGTGTATTCGTGTGTATATATGTGCTACAACCTTACTATGTTTCGATATTACATGGAATATTATGTATATTATGTCTGTGTATAAGGATATGAATCTGAGGTGTTTTCTGGCGCTCATGTATTCAAAATGTATTCGTCTGTCTCCTTCTCTCTCACTTACGGTCAGCCAGGCAGTCAGAGAGAAATGGAGAGACGAATACGTTTTGAATACAAGAGCGCCAGAAAAGGCCTCTTCTCATCTTGAAAAAGGTTTCAAGTGAACAATGTTTCAAAAATGTTTTCGACTACACCACTGGATTCGAAGTGATAGTCGTCAAAAAGTTTTTAGAATAATTTTATTCGAGTGAAAAACAATATTTTTTTCACAAATACTCCGCAACAATTATGGAAAATATTCTCAAGTAGTTTGATAAAAGCATTGGCTTGAATTATGATTTGTTCATAATATTATACCTAGGTAGTGATGATGAATAAGAAGTTGTTTTTAGTTGATTCTCGAATAAAAGTTTTGCAATCACATTTTGGTGTTATTCCGAATCCAGTGGTGTAGCCAAACTTTTTTCCACAATTCTATAAGACGACATATTTCAAAAACATTGTTCACTTATAACTTTCGAATGATGAACATATTTCGATGAAATTATTCATTCTCTCATGACTGTTTTGGTGACTAACCAACTTTGAACTTATTCTGAGGGAATCTATTTCGAAACAACGTGAATCCAGTGGTGTGATCAGATCAAATATCTAACAACTTTATTGCATTATCGACATTAAAAAGTTATTAAAGTAGGCCCTGAAAACGAGGTCTCATATATGAAATTTGGAAGACTTTTCAAATATCTATCGAACAAAAAACATCTGTCGAATCGGTTATGAAATATATGTTTTAGAATGGTGCTTCTATAAGCGTGGGTCACACTGTATTTCTAAAAAAAGTGTCCTCACTTCAACACTGAATTTTCCCTCACATTGGACATGAAGCTGCATTCTCAACTTTGTTTGGTAATCAAATGATTGAGTCCACAGGATCAGATATACACGAAATCAATCGTCTTCGAAATCAACCAATTATCAAAAACTCTAACAAATGAATTTGTATCTGTTTTCAAAACAAGCTAGAGATCGATTCTTGGGTGTTTTCCGGGTTTGATGGCCGTGGTCCACAGGTTTTTATTCCTGACGTTTCGCCTACGACTATGGTAGGCATTATCAAAGTCTGTGAGGTAACGGACGCAATGATCTCGTTCTCACAGTAGATACTGTATCTACTGTTGATCTCGTTCTCACAGTAGATACTATATCTACTGTAGATACTGTATCTACTGTGAGAACGAGATCATTGCGTCCGTTACCTCACAGACTTTGATAATGCCTACCATAGTCGTAGGCGAAACGTCAGGAATAAAAACCTGTGGACCACGGCCATCAAACCCGGAAAACACCCAAGAATCAGTTACCTCCGGCCGTGAAAGTTTACGTTCTTTGATCAATCTAGAGATCGTCAAATACCTATCTGAAAGATATTTCGAAGAATTCGTCAGGGAGAAAACCTGATGAGTTTGAAGACATGATTTTTCCTGAAATTTGAAAATTCGAAGTCACAGCTTTCAACATTGTTACAGACACTAAATAGAACTTGTAGAGTCTTGGTAATCGTCATTAGAAAATACTAACACTTTCCTGTAGGATTATCACGTATTTCGTCTAAAAAGCTATTATTCAACTATTTTATTTTTGCGTTCATTCCAATCAGAAATCAATTCTCTTTAGCTGAAGAACTCTCATTAACATTTCGACAGAGATATTTCGGAAATTCAGATTTCCTCAGAGTTGCATTCATGTTGAATTCAATATACCGTGTAGAGTACCAACAGCCAATTGATCGAAAAAGGGTGGTCTCAAATAACCCATTTACATAACCAAACGATCAATTATTACGAGCACATAGGGGTAAACACTATACTCTCACTCCTCCAAATCGAAACCACTACCAACTCTTTCCCGTTGTTGATACCCGTGAAATATGCGGATCAATTTGTCGAAGTCGAATATATTAACGCATTTTTATCTCGAACGCCATCGAATGAACTCTTACAAGGTTAATGGATGAGACGAATACAAATCGTTTGTCGAGATCATCACGAGTGACTTTCAATAATGTGCTCGGTACAGGGTGGAGATCATGATGATGACGATAATGATTATGATGATTATAACAATCAGGATGATGTGCATTCGCTACTGAATCCCACTAAGTATAAGTAGTTCTCTCCGACATTTTTTGGGTAATCAACCAACCACAATCTGAGAATGAAAACAGTGCCTTGTAAAAAAAAAACACGTCCTTTCAGTCAGCAACTTCAAGTTTAACGTAAATTCAACTATCACAAAAATACAATAAGTAGGATATGTATGAATTCGTTTCCGTTTTTCAAACTTCTTCTCAAAACTTCACTTTCAAATAGGATTCTCAGAAAAATATGTCAAAGATCTGAGATCTGACACAGCCTTCTGTCATTCAACAGGGCGATTTACACCTTTTCCAATTGTAGTTCAAAAAGCGTCAAGTTGATTTCAAAAAATATCAAGTGTATTTCAAATTAGTCAATTTAATTTCAAAAAGCATCAGATGTTTTTCAAAATTATCAATTCAATTTTAAAATGCGTCAATTGTATTTCAAATTAGTCAATTTAATTTCAAAAAGCATCAAATGTATTTCAAAATTATCAATTGAATTTCAAAATGCGTCAATTGTATTTCAAATTAATCAATTTAATTTCAAAAAATTCCATTTCAATTTCAAAATCCATCATTTCAATTTCAAATGTAATCATTTTTATTTCAAAATCAGTCATCAACAATGTAATATGTGATATATGCTTATATAAGTTATCGTCCAACAGGCATAACTTCCAACGCTAAAGCCGGTCCGTGAAACGTCGACGAGTGTTGTACCGCACGAGCGCAATCACCTCCTGCAATCGTATTTTTGGCTTCGTCTACAATATTTTCCAAGTAAACCAATCTTTGCTCCATTACTCCAGGAGCAGCTACATCTGGAATTCTCATGGTATTCTTCACAAAGGTTTTTATCTTGGACCAAATTGTCTCTATCGGGTTTAACATTGGAGAGTAAGGTGCTAATTTCAAGAGAGTAACTGCAGTGCCATTTAAGGCCGTTGCCAACCTAGCATGACATGGAGCATTATCGCAAACTATCACTAAATCAACAAGTTGATTTCCCCCGTTCTCCCATTGTTGCATGAGTTGTAGAATCCACTCATTAGCAGCACCTGCATTAAAAGAGCCACGACGGCGGTCCATTGCAACGATGCCTGCTGCCGACATGCCTCCAATTAAATGAATGTTTGGCCCCCTTGCGGCTGGAAGCAATTGTACTGCTCTATTACCAACCCGAGAGCGACCTCTACAACGACGACAAAATAAATTGAAGTTTGTTTCATCAATCCATACTATTTGTTTGCCCTGTTGGATGTAGTCATTGAGAGTACGAACATAATGTGCCCTCAACATTTTATTCTCATTGCTATTCATTGTAACAGGCTGCTTATGTACTTGTTTCAAAGTGAAAAGTCTACCCTCTAAGTAGTTACCCAAAGTGGAAAGGCAGATTCTCACATTGAACTCTCCTGACACTTTTTCTCTCAAACTTTTTAATGTCTGCGAACAATCTTCTTCGACCCATTCAATGATTCTGTCCACCTGCTGTTCCGAAAGAATCCTTGGTTTCTTTCCTCCTTTTTGGAACATGTGGTCCCGACCTGATTTTATCCATTCGTAGGCCGTGTGGAAATTAATATTTAATGTTGATGCCAATCTGACCCAATCCTCACCTTTATTTGCACAAGCAACAATTCTCTTCCCATCTGGATCTGAGTGCTTCTTGTAAATCTTTCTAACATATGGTTCGTTACCCTCCAGGACGACCCTACATAAAGGGCATCTTGCATCCGCTGTGTTGATAATTACTTCTGAACAAGTTACGTGAAAAAAGTGATTGCAAGGAAGAACTTTCAGCACGTTACCTCTCAACATTGAGAATCGGCAGATAGCACAATTGTCTTTCAAATTCATTCTCTCGAAGTCTCGAATTAAATAATTACAGGTATCAATAAATGATGTCACAATGACAGGAACAATAAGCGTTTCGATAACACAGGGAGAATGAAAATATCAACTAACACCCATCTAACATCTGCCCGTGCTTTTTCAGTTTTGAAATTCAAATGATGCATTATGAAATACATTTGATATTTTTTGAAATACAAATGACTATTTTGGAATCTGAAGTGTTACTTTTTGAAATTGAATTGATAAATTTCAAATACAATTGATGCTTTTTGAAATCCAAATAACTAATTTGAAATACAATTGACGCATTTTGAAATTGAATTGATAATTTTGAAATACATCTGATGCTTTTTGAAATTAAATTGACTAATTTGAAATACAATTAATAATAATAATAATAATAATAAATTGATACTTTTTGAAATTCAAATGACTATTTGGAAATACAATTGACCGTTTTCAAACTAAAATTGGAAAAGAAGTAGAAGCTGCAAACATCCTTAGATCAGACAGCATGATGAAAGCAGGTTCCTTTAATTATCCTTTCTTGCCATTGCTCTCCCTTGCTATCATTTGGGTATCTTTTCATTCTACTGGGTGATCTCCATCGATAGTGAGAATGTGTTCTGATAATTTAGAACTACACCGATCTGTCTGTTCCTGATGCACATCTTGTGTACAATCTTTGGCAATTTCAGAACCCTTGATGTTTATTTTCGATTGCACAAAGTAGGAGTTTGACAAATACAACTCATTATGTTATCTGTTATGTTAGTTGGTTTAGTATGTGTCATTATCGAACGTGAAGTATTTGTTCTTTCGAATGTTGTTCTAACATTATACCTGTTGCCGATCCGTTTCATCCCCTCAGGCAATCGAAGGACCTAAGGTTCAATGTTTGTTACATGATGTGTAGTTCGTCTAGGTTGTATGTCTTCACTGTGGGGTGTGTCACGATTTTCGATTTCCGTCCATGTTTTTTCGGTGGAATTCTCTTGATATCCATTTCCTTTCAATACTGATTTTATGGAGTATATCTCTTCCAATATTAATTCATAGTTTTTCCAGATTGTGATAGGTTAATAACCCAAAAAACTACTAAAAACACATTCGTCTGCCGCAAAATAATGACTTCAAAACAGAAGAGTAATTTTGTTTAGTTGGAAAGTTTGTGCTTATGAAGAAATCCTTCTGAATGAGTAGGTTCAAAGTTTTCTGATTGAACCCAACTAACCAAACACATTAAGAAAAACAGATTCCATGTGTTGTTTTCAGTTTCATACCAGTTCACCATTGTATTCTCATTACTCGGTTGAAAACTACATGGTAGTGCACTTCAGAACGCGCATACCATAAAGGTACCAAAATTCCCTGCAGCTTGATCTGCAAATGGCCATCAATTGATGGAATCTCAGTTACTGTTGTTAATTTCAGAATCGATAATGGTATCCCCACCAAAAAATATATTAATTTCCTGAAGTTGTCAGTAAGTTATCAATGAATCCCACAGAGAAACCGCACAGATCATCAAAAGTGCCAAAATCTCCAACTGGAAGATCGAAAAAAACCATTTTTTTTTGTCCCAAGATATTCGCTCAACATCATAGTATTCTTGTTTGCACCTAGGAAAAAAAAGTTTGTTTCTATAGTAGATCTCGATTCTTGAAAATCAAATTCATCCGTCAACAAGCTCAGGGAAGGGTAATTTCTAATAATAATTGTATAATGCATCACCTCTTCGAGGCTTTTGCCTACCAACGAAACTGAAACCCTGTATATTTTATAAATCTTCGATTACGAGGACACTCAAAATAATTGCAATGGTGAGTTTATTTAGAAGGTATGCTTCTGTGCATATACATATATACGATTTTGTAGGAAATATCGCTGAACGACGACAGTAATTCATTGTTCATGGGTGGACCGTTGATTATAAATAAGTATTTAATAATATTGAAATGTTGTAGTAGGGCGAACATGTCTCATATATTTCATGGAAAATTCAAAAAAACAATTCGAGGACCCCTGAAAGTTAAATCCTACACTGCTTCAATGAGTAGAAGTTTCGCAAATACTTGCTATCGCTATATGATTAGATAACACCAGATGAGATATCGAAAGGGGGCTCGACTATGAAGTCACCATTCGAGTATTATAAAAAATCTGGATTTTTCATTTCATTCTTGTATTGGTGTCCATCATCTCGAAAGTGGTTCTTTTTTTATAGTTCGGTTTGCAATTTCGGTTGTAATATACAGTAGTTGTTCGAATGATGACCATGGGCATTCATAAATTGCCCCTTGTTACCTCATACTGGAAAGTGAATGATATAAAATAATATCATAGATACGATTGAAAACTCTTTATAGAGATCAATTACCCTAACACCAAACCAATTTCACTGGTACTCGACTCGAAAAAAACTGATGTACGTACTAGTATCCTCCTCAGTTGTGTGCTTTGTTGAAGAGTTTCTTGTCTGATCGGTCTCTGTATGTGGTTGTTGGAGTATCATCTGATATTCTCCCGATAAATGCAGGTGTTCCACAGGGTTCAGTTCTGACGCCCACTTTGTTTCTGCTTCATATCAATGATTAGCTCGAGAAAACATCTTGTTCAGTACATAGTTTTGCGGACGACAATACTCTTCATACTAGATTCTCTTTCAGAGTCCCTATACCAGCTCGAGAAACAAAAATTCAAAGAAACATTCATGTCAATAAAATTAACGATGGCTTGGTAAAAATAATATAATGGGGTAACATGAACTTGGTGGAATTTAATGCTAGGAAAACTCAAGCGTGTCTCTTCTCAAGTAAATCTGTCATCATCTAGTATCCAGATATCAGGAGTAACTATTCCTACAAACTCAAGTATGTCGATGCTAGGAATTACGATCAGTGATAATCTCTCATGGAGAAACCATGTGAGATCGATCGCTAAAGGTGCTTCCCAGAAACTTGGATTTCAATTTCGTGCGAAGAAATACTTCACTTCTCGTCAGCTTATAATGATCTACAAGGTTCAGATACGACCCGTCTTGGAATATAGTTCTATGCATGGAGTTCGACACCAAAACATTCATTGAGGCTTCTCGATTCTATTCAAAGAAAGGCAATCCGTCTTGGTGATTCTTCGCTCACTTCATTGGAACATCTTGGAGGGATCGGAAACTTGTCTCTCTTCTATAGATATTTTCACGGACGGTGCTCTTCTGAATTATTATCAATCGTTCCACCCATGGCAATATCTAGACGGATGACTCGACGAGTACAGAATTCTCGCCCCTTTGTTGTGAACTTGGAGACCTGTCGAACCTCTCTTGCTCAGGGATCTTTTTTCAATAGAACATCTGAACTTTGAAACTCCTTGCCGCGAGAGGTTTTTCCTGAGGCTTACAAACTTCAAAAATTCAAAGTGAATGTTAATTCGTATCTCTTGTTCCTTGATTCACGCGGTTTTCTTTGAACCTTACAGGGCTTTCCTTTCGTATGTATCTGCATATAAAAAAATAAAAAATTTCCTGTCCTGTTAGCAAAACGCGCCGAGTTTAGGGTAACTGATCTCTATAAAATATGTCTCTTTCACACCGAATGTTCGAAACCTACCAAAAAGATATAATAAAATCTAAAAACATGCTAAAATCGAATTGCTCGAAGTACTGAAGCAGTAAACAAGTATCCCATTGATACGACTGACTGCAGACCATAAATAGATCACGCAGCAGAACCTACGATTCAAACGTAATTTATCTAAATGTTTGTTTGTAATAGAATGAACGTAGACCATTCATGAGTAACGGAAGAAAACTGAAGACCTGTAATTAATTGTTATAGCGATCCCGATAAGAGTGATAATTACGTAATATTATCGGAGAATAATAACGACCGGTTGTATTAATAAGGTGCTTTGGAATGCCCGTTATAGATAGAGCACTGGTAAAAATGTTTCTACATTCGACTCATGTTTTTTGTAAAAAGCTTGAAAAAATGGTTTGGAAAGACCAATTCATCAATTATCTATTTTGATTTTTTCACCCATGTAAGCAAAGTGAAAAATTTATAATAATTTATGAATACTTAACCTTGTTTAAACTCTATAAATGAATATTGATGCAACCGCATAATGATATATCGGGTATGCTAGGTGGAAAAATCTTTTGATATTAGTTATCGTTGGAATTTTTTCTAGAGATCAATTACCCTAACACCAAACTGATATGTTTGCACTCGACAGTTTGGTGTTAGGGTAATCTCTAGAAAAAGTTTCAACTTTCAAATCAAAGGTTCCAATCCCATCGTTTATTAAAATGTGGAAATCAACGAAACATACCAAGTGATTCAAATATTCCTTTCATTTGTAGAATAATCATTTCTAAGGATCCAACACACGATTATGGGAACTGACTTGAAACCTGAGTAATATTTGGACTGGATTTCAACAAGGAAGTTTGCTGAACTTATCATCGTATTCACGCCTGATCTTGAATGAATTCTACTTCAAATATGATTTCTATTGTATGTGAAGTGATCGTTAAACAAACGATATTGTTGAGTATAGTAAACCGTTTACTCATCCAGTGGATTTACTGAATGAGGATTCTTCGATTTTGTGATATTATCTCACATTGAACAAGAACTGTATTGGAGCTCAGCGGTCAAAATCACCGAAAAAGTCTTCTCATAGTGTTTCTGTTGAAAACTGGAACTTTTGAATGGCACAAAAAGATATTACTCTGACAACCGCTTGCACCGACTTTTTGTTGTGAGACCATGAACTAAGGGACTCCATAATTAGGTGACGGTTTATTGATGGAAATTTAATAGTCTCTCAAACTATAGTGTAATCGCTGCAATGCGTTAACTGACCGTTAATGGTCATTAGCTTGATGCTCTCATAACAAAAAGTCGGTGTTGTCGACTGTAAAAGTTATTATTCGGCTGTGGCATTACACCTGAACGGGCAGTTAGGCAAGGGATCTAATCGAGCAATGCCTGACTGTCGAAGTTAGTATTATGATTTGACTGGTCAATCATTATGGGGGGTTGATAGACAAAGATATGTCTGTGATTTCTTGATAATGACCCCAGCATGAGGGTCAAAACGTCGAACACTTCAACATTCTGCACACGGATTGATACCCGAAAGGACTAAACTGTCAATAACCAAGTTTAATGATAATCATTGAATGAGTAATGATGGATATTAAATGCATAATATAAGATATATAATCATGTATTGTGAAGAAAATTACGCTCGCTTGAAGCACCGAGAGAGTTTAAGTTTTTTTACCAGCGCTTTCGTTTCAAAGAAGTGAGAAAACGTAAATGGAAAAATTTCAGTAAGGGGAAGAGAAGAGACAAAAAGAAACAGTAGGACAAATGGTATTTAACATCCATGAAACGGTTAAATATGAAATTATTGAAAAACAACATAGCTCCCCTAATTCTCCTTTGGAAAGTATGTGGATATCATCTACAATTGCAGGTGAGAGGATGTGTTTGGGAACGGTGTATAGACCTCCTACATCCAACTTGAATGAAGCGATTGAATATCTTGAGAATTTGCTTGTGTCTTTTGTGACAGAATATGACATCATCTTATATGGCGGGGATCTTAATGTAGATATGTTGAAATCCGACAACCAGAATACTATATTGTTAAATAATTTACTTTCAAAATACGGCATGCATCAAATTGTTAGTCAACCTACAAGAATCACGGAAACTTCCAGCTCCTTGATTGATCTTTTGATTATTTCAAACGATTCCTTTATATCTGATTTTAATGTATCGAATATGGAAAATATATCTGATCATTTTCTTGTTTACTGTTCTCTGAGCATTCAAAGAGATAAACAGATGCCACTTTACTGTGATATACGAGATTTTTCGAATTTTGATAATACCGCATTTTTGAATGATCTACACTCTATTGACTGGTCTATTATTTCTGCCTATGAGGATGTTGATGATATGATCAATACTTGGAATCATTTCGTAATTGAACTCTTTAATAAACATGCACCCATTAAATCTGTGAGAATAA
The DNA here is from genome assembly GCA_032362365.1 of Zygogramma bicolorata. Lineage (NCBI taxonomy): Eukaryota > Metazoa > Arthropoda > Insecta > Coleoptera > Chrysomelidae > Zygogramma > Zygogramma bicolorata. Next base: position 2,293 of record JAVJAQ010004902.1, on the reverse strand, counting down.
CCAAAAGTCCGGCCCCTTGGTTAACTGATAACTTGAAATTAATGATGAAGTTGCGGGATAAAGCCTTTCATAAATATAAAAAACATAGATCTGACTCGTCTTGGGCATACTATAAAGAATTACGAAACCTTGTGAACTCAACTATTAAAGCTGAAAAAAAAGGGTATCTCAAGTTCAAGGCTAAGGACCAACCCAAAGAATTCTGGAGAGCATTAGACTATCTTAACATTAATAGAAAGAGGTCGGATCCTTGTGTTGGATTTGACGATCCTAATTGTCTAAATGATTATTTCATTGATAGTATACCGTCCTGTGGTACGAATGAATACACCCACTTATTAAAAAAATATTCTGAAAAAAATGTTGACTGTGTCATTGACTTTGAACCTGTACCTGCTGAACAGGTGGAAAATATTGTACGTAGTATAAAAACTGTGCTGTGGAGCAGACGGAATAAACCGAAAGATGCTAATAATGCTCTTACCACATCTGTGTAATGTATTAACGTTTATCATCAACTCCTGCCTAGCCAGTAATACTTTTCCGGATGCATGGAAAAAATCATTCATTCATCCCATCCCCAAATTGAATAACCCCACACAAATGTCACACTTCAGACCTATTAGTATCCTTCCCACCATATCAAAAATTCTCGAAAAGATAGTTGCTAATCAGATCAAAGACATGCTTGATGATAAAAAAATATTACCTAATATACAGTCTGGCTTTCGCCATGGATACAGTACTACAACTGCACTTGCAAAAATTACTGATGACATTTTTAGAGCTAGTGACCAAAAACAGAGTACGATATTGATATTAATTGATTACAGTAAAGCCTTCGATACTATAGATCATCATTTGCTTTCTGTAAAACTTAGATATTTTGGCATAGGGGAATCAGTGGTGAAATTTGTTGAGAGTTACCTTGAGAGTCGGAGTCAACAAACGAAAATAAATGGAAAAATATCGGAAAGTAGAAATATATCGCGGGGTGTGCCTCAGGGAAGTATACTAGGTCCGCTCTTATTCTCAATATATACCTCTGACTTTCACAAATCCTTAGAGTTTTGCAAGATTCATCAGTATGCTGATGACACTCAGATCTACAAATCCTTTTATCCGTCTGAGTTGAAAACTTCTTGTGATGCAATTAATTCCGATCTCAAGTACATTTTCGAACTGTCTCAAGCTCATAGTCTTCAACTGAATGAAACTAAAACTGAAATGCTAATTCTTGGATATAAAAACAATGAAATTATAAGTAACCCTGCCCTTAAAATTTTGATTAATGATAACCTTTTAAGTATCTCACCCAAGTGTAAAAATTTAGGAGTTTATTTCGACAACGACCTCAGATTCAGTTCACATGTGACTCATTTGGTAAAAAAATCTTATGCCAAGCTCAGAATGCTGTATAAACATAAAGAAATATTCAGTACTGAATCTAAACTTAAACTTTGTGATTCTTTAATCTTATCAAGTCTCACCTACTGTGATATTGTGTACTGGCCGACTCTAACAGTAAAAGACAAAATGAGTTTGCAAAAAATCCAGAATTCTTGTATAAAATACTGTTACAACCTAAGAAAATATGACCACATTAGTGAATCATTTAATGAATCCAAATGGCTGAAATTAGAACCCAGATTTGTTATGCATCTGTCAAGTTTAATATATAAAATCTCTAAGTACAATAGCCCTATTTATTTAACGACTAAGTTATTGAAAGGTTCTGATATACATAGTAGGAGCACAAGATTTAGAGAGATGTACACTGTTCCCCCACATTCTGGTGCTATGTTTCAAAAATCATTTTCCTATGTTGCAGTAAATATTTTCAATGCCCTACCTGAAAGTGTTAAGTGTGCCCCCTCTCTCTTAACTTTCAAGAAGCGTCTCAAGGCTTATCTATATGATCCCAATACTGTAATGGTTGGAGATTTTTTGATTCACTAGCTTTTCCAATGACGACACTCATCCCTATGTAATCATCATTTTCCTGTACAATATAAATTTCAAATGACCGAAGTTACTTCATTTAATAGTAATAACATAAGTATGTGTGTATTCATTTTCTACTTTATATTTGAAGTGTTTTGTTTTGGTACATATGTATGTATAATTTCCGTTTGAGCATATACCAAATGCGGAGTATGTTTCAATTGTATATCACCCTGTTGGTAATCTGGGGGGTTGTATGGAAGAGCAACTCAGTTGAATACCGCCTCCTTATTTTCATTTTGTAAGACCTCATGTATATTCACTAAAACCAATAAAGACACATTATTAT